>VXAA01003596.1:23159-40677 GCA_013399115.1 Anseranas semipalmata | reverse complement strand
AGAAAACACAAATAAAAACTTAAATAGCATTTTCTTCTCCAGCATCCAGACACAACACAACAAAATGGCATGAGTTTTGCCAGACAAGGCGAAAATCAATACTGTGGGTAATATTTTGTCCTGTGTTATGCATGCTGTTTTCTATGTGATGACATTCTGAATACATTATTTGAATCAAGTTATAATGACATGTCATTATAGTGTGTAAAAATACATTTTAACTTGAAATATTTGTACTTCATGAATTTATAGCGGAGGTAAAGNTTTTTTTTCCATGACTGGTTAACCTCATCGTCATCCAAATATATTAAATAAATTCCTTTTTAGCCTGAGGTTCCTGGCTGTCTTATTATACAGGAGCATCTATCCTGGCAGATTAGTATTGATCAATGTTCAGGGAAACAGAACTAAAGTCTTCCATGTAGCACAACTGATTTCAGCTTTTGTGTTGAAGGTGCCTAGCTCTAACATTCAACCAGCAAAGGGGAAGTTCTTAGTGTCGAATGAAGTTAAATATATGTATTTGTTGGGAATATAACAACTAATAAAACAAGGAATATTTTAGTTGAGCATTGTCTCCACCCATCTAGAGAGAAAGAGATAAAAACTACTCTGAGAGTAGGAATCAGTGATGCGTATTTTCCAACACAGCTGAATACCTTAAATACCAGATTCAGTGTTTCCTCCTTTATTACTCATTAATGACTTCCGTATGCCTAGTTTCAAGGAAAATCTTGGCTTTTATAACCAAGGATTGGGTGTCTTTATGGTAATAATGCTCTCCTGGGATGCAAGACATCTTGCTTCCCATGTAGACTGAATGAAGCATGGAAACAAGGACTTTCCACATGCTGTATTTCATTTAGTTCTCCACAGACTCATTAAAAGAGATAGGTGTTTAACTTAGCAGACTGGACCAAACATGTAGTTTAAAAGAACCTGAGGCGCCTGGATGCGTTCCTGTGTGACCTGATCTAGGTGTTCCTGCTCCGGCAGGGGGATTGGACTAGATGATCTCTCAAGGTCCCTTCCAATCCCTAACGTTCTGTGAATCTGTGAATCTGTGAATCTGGCTTGAGTGGCTGTCTCTCTGCAAATTTTGAGGGACATTAACATTTCTTCATTCATATCATAGGGAAATTATCTAAATTGCAAAGACATACATCTCAGAGCAAAGTATGTAATATTTGGTGACATAGCACCTCAGCTAGACACCTCAATAAATTCTAATGGATACTACCTGTGCTCCAAAAACTGAAAATATTCACATTTACATCCTGCATCAAAAGAAACACAGCTAGCAGGTCAAAGGAAGTGATTATCCCTCCCTATTCTGCTCTCATGAGACCCCACCTGGAGTACTGCATTCAGATCTGGGGAGCACTGCGTAAGAAAGACATAGATTATTAGAGTGGGTCTAACGGTTGGTCTGAATGAAAAAAAAAGGTCTGAATGTATCATATGATCATTCTTGACATTTTGTTCACATCTTCAATTGGAAAATCTACTTATTGCCAAGCTCTGCAGTCTAAAGTATAGTAGACAAAAATTACTTTTTCTTTACATTTGTTTGTTGGTACCCACAAATTTAGAAATGGCTGTATCACCTTGACTAAATGTTGCCTGACTCGAACAACTTTTCCAAATGAAAAAAGGTCCTAATATACACAAGCAGATACCTTTTGCTCATACATCCACATATAAAGGTTCTTTCTGTATATTTTGAACTTGAAGTGCAATTACATTGCAAAGTGAAACAATGTAACAGCATATCTTCTAGGTATTGAGCTCTCATATTCCAATGACCGGTAAACTAGCCTCAGCAGAAAAAGCAATGCTACTAAAATAAATGGACATATGTACACTAGATGCTTGGAACATGTAAACTTAATTTAAAACATGAAACAACAGTTCTGCTGTTTTATCTCTTTTCATTGCTAACAGTAACCAACAGGGGGTATAGCAGTTTGCTACTTAATGAGTTATAAATGATCTAATTAAGTGTCTCCTTGCAATTGTCTTCACACTTCATTAGTGAGCTGGTTGTTTATTAAGCTAGGAAATGTATTGTCATTCTAATAATTCATTCAGTTTTAGTTACATTTATAAAGGCTTTGATGATATCATTTGAATGAGGATTTAACAAACTGGTAAAAAAATATTTTTCCAAAATTATATATTCTTCAATAACATATATTTTATTTTTTTCTTATTGTATTGAATGAAGTGTAGAGGATATGCACACAGTATTTGTTTTATAGATTATTTCACCCAGTATTATCTTGTATTCTGCCAAATTCCTTTGTCTCTATAACTTTAGAATATAAAGAAACTGGCATTTTCTATAAAATACTTGCATTATCTTATTACATTAACTGACCAGCAAGTCCATTATAGGCTAGAGTGGACACAAGGAAATGCTATGCTCAGTGGAATTCATATTATTATAGTGTGAATATTTTGTTCTAATTCATTGCTATGTTTACATTTTAACACAGACATCAGTGGACCAACTTAAAACATAGTCTGTGAATAATGAAGTAAGCAGCCATTGGAAACGGCTACAAAAGGAAGGTATTATACAATGGCTGCCAATTCCTATAGATCAGGATTTAGCTCAGGGGGCAGAAGCAGCACAGCATTTAAACTGTATATAATCTACTTGAAAGGCTTCCTGTTTACAACTTCTGTTTCCAAGATTTACTTTGAATTTAGGTATCTGTTTTGTCATGTAGAACAAATGAATGAAGTTTGTGATGTTTAGCAAATATTTCAAGTCAAAGCCCATCTCAGAGTATCCTTGAATAGTCAGTGTACCATTTTGCTGAATGCAATATCATTGTGAGGTCAGTTTGTAGATTGCTGTTTGCCTTGAATGAAGGATAAAGATCATAGACTGGTCTCTCTTTCATTCTGTTTTATGAATATCTTAAAAAAAATGAAACTTAAAACCTCTTTTTCTAAAATGGGATTGGGGCTTCAAAATTCAGTATTAAAACCATCTGCAAAGATGCATTTTTTTTGGAAAAAAAAGTATATTTTTCATGTAATTATCAAATTGTCATTTTCATATCTTCATAAGCCCACATTTGTGGTGTGCAAACAGACTGATACGATATTGCAAAATTGCCAATTTCATATTTTAAATGTGTACATGACAGACCTTTGGAAAAAATTGCCTTACATGAAGCCTTCTGGTAGAAAATAGAATTTGATGTGATGACAGATAAAAAAGCACATCTAACAGACATGGAAATAGATTTAGGAAAGAGAGAAGGGAACTTGTGATATCTTAATGTTACAGGCAGCAAATTGTTCCAGAAGGTAAACTAAGCTCAAAGTAAATTAGTGACTCGGTAAAAATGTGCTAAAGATACACACTCACTAGAACTCTAGCTATGTACACCCATATTTTGCATTTAGTGTGATTCTTTTTGTTGCAGAACTACACCTGATTTACATCTTTCCCATGATTCTCTTTCTCCCTGTGATTTTTGGAGTGTTAGGTCAAATAGTGATATTTTCTTCTATAAGAGGGCCAATATTACACAAGGTCCCTATGATGAGAGAGCTCGCTGATAAAAGATTTAGCCACAATTTCCCAATCAATGAGAGACTCTGTGATGGAAGACCATCAGAAATTAGCCTGCTTTAAATTAAGTACTGAAAATTGAGTTAGGCACCTCCATAAACATCTGCCTTTACTCATAGTTCAGTGTGATGGTTTTACCTTGCCGGGCATCTGAACTCCACCATAGCTGCTCTCTTACTCCCCCTCCTCAAAGGAAGAGGAGGAGAAAATATGATGGAAAAGGGCTCAAAGGTTGAGATAAGGAAAAGGAGATCCCCACCAATTACCATCATGGGCAAAACAGACTCAGCATAGGGAGATTAATATAATTTATTGCCTATCACTAGCAGACTAGAACAGTGAGAAATTAAAAGCAAACTAAAAACACATTCCCCCTCATCCACTCTCTTCTACCTCCTCCCCCCCAGTGGCATAGGGGAACAGGGAATGGGGGTTATAGTCAGTCCATAACACCTTGTTTCCACTGCTCCTTCAAGGTCACTCTCTGCCCCTGCTCCAATGTGGATCCAATGGGATGCCATCCTTCCTGAACTGTTCCTGCGTGGGCTTCCCACAGGCTGCAGCTGTTCAAGAACTGCTCCAATATGGGTCTGTACTATGGGGTCCATCCTTCAGGTGTGGACTGCTCCAGCATGCTACCCTATGGGTAGCAGCTCCCGCCAGATCACCTGCTTCTGTGTGGGCTCCTCTCCATAGGCTACAGGTCTGGCCCAGAGTGGGCTCCTGTAGAGGCTCTCCATGGGCTGCAGGCTCCTTCAGGCCACATCCACCTGCTCCTCCGTGGGCTTCTCCACGGGCTGCACCGTGGAGATCTGCTCCGTGNGAGATCTGCTCCACCGTGGTACCCCTGGGCTCCAGGGGGACAGCCTGCTCCACCATGGTCTTCTCCACAGGCCACAGGAGGACTTCTGCTCCAGTGCCTGGAAAACCTCCTGCCCTCCTTCTGCACTGACCTGGGTGCCTGCAGGGCTGTTTCTCACTCCTCTCTCCCAGCTGCTGTTGCACAGCAGGTTTTTCCTTTCCTAAATCTGCTCTCCCAGAGGCACAACCAGCATCGCTCACTGGCTTAGCTCTGGCAGGCAGCGGGTCCCTTTTGGAGCCGTCTGGAGCCAGCTCTGATCTGACATGGGGCAGCTGCTGGGTTCTGCTCACAGAGGCCACCCCTGCGGGCCCCCTGCTACCAAAACCTTGCCATGTAAACCCAGTACATTCAGTCACCCTAGAACAATTAATCCCATGTACAATGGTGCTTTAACTGCAATGGAAAAATATTCTTTATAAGAAATTAATATTTTTTAAATCTCAACTGATGAAATATATTCGTCTCCTCTTGAATTTTCCCTGTACTTACATAAAAGCTCATCTTTTGATAGAATTGTAGATGCATCCAAGTTGAAAATGACCTGCTGAGGTCACATAGCCCAAGGTCCCACATAAAGCAGGTCCAACAGGTTGCTCAGAATTGTGGCCAGTCAGATTCTGTTTATCTTTAAGTATGGAGATTCCTCAAATTTTCTGGGCAATAGTTCTATCACCCACATGGTGAAAAACCTTTTCCTTATATCAAGCCAGAATTCCCTATGTTTCAATTTTTGTCCATGGTGTCTTGTCAACAATGTGTGTCATCCACTGTGTACCTCAGAAAATTCTGGCTCTGTTTTGTTGTTGTTATTGTTGTTGTTGTTGTTGTTGTTGTTGTTGTTGTTTTCATTAACACTCTACTGTTGGAAGTTTTAGACAGGAGTAAGATCCACACTGTAGCCTTCACTTTTCAAGGCTGAACAAACACAGTCCTTTCAGCCTGTCCTTGTACATCATGGGTGCCAGCCCCCCTTACACTTCTATGACCTTCTGCTGTACTAACTACAGGTTGCCAGTGTCTTTTTGTACTGTGGAGCCCAGAATGAATACAGTCCTCCAGCTACAATCTTCGGGCACCAAAGAGAAGGGAATAATCACTTCCCTTCATCTGCTGGAAGAGTATTAAAGGATTAAAACAACTGTTCTGTTGCAATAGCTTTCTTAAATTGTGCAGCATTTCTCCTTCAGAACCTGAATACGCACTCCACTCTCTGTTTCTGTCTTCTAGTTCTGCTGTGTCTCTGAATGGGTCCTGGCCTCTTGTCTGCCTTCTGAGCTGATATGGATAGCTAAACATGGGGCACATACACATTGGGGTGTTCCTAAGGGAACACTCCTGTCAGGAAAGCCACAGTTCTGGAATACATACACACTATACATAATCACAGACTCTTTAAAGAAATTGGAGTTAAAAAGAATGGAAGAGGACATTAATTTTCTCCCTTTCTTTCTGAATCTATCTTGCAATAAGTCATCAGATGAAAGAAAGACATAACTAACTAATGTGTAAAGGTGGTACTAAAGCAAATACTACTACTATTACTGCTACTACTACTAGTACTAAAATAAAACACTACAAAAATGTAAGGACAGTCCTAATTCACAGTCATGGCAAAAACAAATACATTAGTGTTGAGGAAGTACAGGAGGAGACCTCTAGAGAGGACACGGAAAGGTTGTTTGCCAGCACTGCTGTGCGCATATATACAGGAAGGTAGACTATTTCAGACATATGCAGCAGAGGACACCTTACTTTCTGAATTTGGCTTTTGCTGCCGTTACACCAAATAATTTAGGCTCTCAACTGTATGTTTGTATTGGATTTATGTGGTAAAGGTTTGGTAGCAGAGGGGGGATGCAGGGGTGGCCTCTGTGAGCAGAACCCAGCAGCTGCCCCATGTCAGATCAGAGCCAGTTCCAGCCGGCTCCAAAAGGGACATGCCGCCGGCCAGAGCCGAGCCAATGAGCAACACAGGTTGTGCCCCTGTGAGAGCAGATTTAAGAAAGGGAAAAAACCTGCTGTGCAACAGCAGCTGGGAGAGAGGAGTGAGAAACAGCCCTGCAGGCACCCAGGTCAGTGCAGAAGGAGGGCAGGAGGTTTTCCAGGCACTGGAGCAGAAGTCCTCCTGTGGCCTGTGGAGAAGACCATGGTGGAGCAGGCTGTCCCCCTGGAGCCCAGGGGTACCACGGTGGAGCAGATCTCCACGGTGCAACCCGTGGAGAAGCCCACAGTAGATCAGGTGGATGTGGCCTGAAGGAAGGTGCAGCCCATGCAGAGCCCCACCAGGAGCAGGAGATCTGCTGGAACTGCTGCCTGTGGGGGACCCATGTTGTACCAGTTTGGTCCTGAGAGATGGACCCTGTGGATGGACCCATATTGGAGCAGTTCTCGAAGAACTGATGTTTGTGGGAAGCCCACGTAGGATCAGTTCAGGAAGGACGGCATCCCATGGGAGCGACTCCACATTGGAGCAGGGGAAGATATTGACCATGAAGGAGTAGTGGAGACAAAGTATAATGGACTGACTGCAACACCTGTTCTCTGTTGCCCTGCGCCACTTGAGGAGAGGAGGAAGAAGAGGGTGGACGGGGGAATGTTTTTTCAGTTTGCTTGTAGTTTCTCACTGTTCTAGTCCACTAGTGATAGGTAATAAATTATATTAATCTCCCTATGCTGAGTCTGTTTTGCCCATGATGGTAATCGGTGAGTGATCTCCTTTTCCTTATCTCGACCCTTGAGCCCTTTCCATCGTATTTTCTCCCCCTTTTTCTTTGAGGAGGGGGAGTAAGAGAGCGGTTGTGATGGTGTTGCTGCCTAGCAGGGTAAAACCACCACAGTGTTGTATGCACGTCTGGAGAAAACAGACATGGTCCAGATGCCCAAAATCAGACATGGTAGGACAAAGACTTTGCACACATGGATCGCAAAATAGGCTCAGCCATCCAAAGTTTCTTAGTACACAGTTCAGAATAACTGAGTAAGAAGAAGAAAAAAACTGTTGTCTTTTGAAGTTGCTTTATCTTTTCCTACGCTTGCCATCAGCACAATGTCTGAACTGTTCATCCTCAAATGTTACACATATCAATATCTTTGTCTACTCATTTAACATGTAGATAGGAGAATGCAGTTTTGAGGAATTCCTGGAAAAATGACTAAATAATACTCACTACTGACTGATACATTTTGGGTGAAATTCACCATTAACCAGAGGAACTATGTATGCAATTATCTCTAAAAATTAGGAAGTCAAAAATAGACATATATATCTGCAGTGTGTTGGTCACCTTCACAGATTGATTTTTCTTTGAGTAAATATCTCATTTCTCTGTTTACAGATCTTCTTTTTCATTTTTTTCACACTTCAAATATTTCAGATTGCTATTATTATTAGCAATTTCCCATACCCAATTTACAGTATGAAGATTTTTTCTTTAATATTCTCATGAGTTTTTCTAGACAGTGAATTGATTGTATTTTTAATTTCTAACTTTTTTTTTCGAGTTTGTCAAACTTTTCTTCATTATAAAGTGTAATAGTCTGCTCAGTGTTCTAAAAACTAATTTCTAATATCAAAGCTCAATGAGTATCTGAGTTTACTTCTTGACATCTTTATTTCTGCAGTTCAGTGTTGCTTTATTTTTTGGTTGCAACAGCACATTGAAGATCATATCTGGTTTGCTATTCTCTTCACCCCTAATCTTTATTGCCAACATTTTTTTTTTCATCTTCCTTCCTCCTTCAGATGGTCTTTCTGGATTGTTATTCCCCAGATGTACAGTTTACATATTTCCCAAGACTAAATATCATTTCATTTCCTGCCAATAATTCTAACCTCTCTTGGTCTTGTTTCATTATTTCTTTATCCACAATGATATTTGCAATACATTTTAATTTCATCTCATTTGAAAATTTAATTAGTGTGCCATTTACTCCTCCACTCAATGCAGAGATAAATTAAACTGGGCCTAACACCAGTCTTGACTACACCTCCTTGGCCACTGTAATTTAACATAACTGCTGATTGTTCTTCAGCCAATTTTCCGTCAGTGTGATGGTACCAGTTTGCATTAGTTTTGTAAGTAACAGTGAGGGTTCTGTATTAAAAATATTCAGTACAAGCTATTATAAAAGTTGAACATTCCTTTCACAGCCAGATTGCATTTAAAATCATGAAAACTTACAGAGCCAATTTAAGTTTCTTCCTAAGAAAACAGATGCCTTGAAATGGCGGAGGTTATTGGAAACATTTGCATGATGTTAGCAGATATTACACAGAAAACCCATGATTTCCTTCAGTTCCAGCCCGGAGAACAGAGAGGATACCCTGTAGTATCTACAGTGGCACCAGGAGCTGATATTTAAAACTGAGCCACTCCTTCATTGCCCATATTTAGTCAGTGGAGTGTGACAGTTGCATATGATAAGGGGCCGGTCTTATAAGTATATAAATCTATCGTATTGTCTCCAGAAAGAGACAATCTTTTTCTCTTTGACTAATGAAAACTGACAATAGAGTTCCTTTTAGATAACATTAATCATCCACAAGACAAACATCCATGGATCAGCTTTGTTGCCCACACACAGGCATCAAGTGACATTTGATATTCTACAGGGTATATGAAACATCCTTACAGGGCTAACAGAAAAATGTAGGACCTATAGGAGACCCATGCTATTCTGGAATAACTAGAATATCCTAAACATCTAGATGCCTATCTATATACAATTGAATTAAACCCCCATATTCCACTTAATGCTTGAATAGATTGCCACCCTGCTCTTCCCCTAATCTTCTCTCCCTTTTGCTTGTAGCTTTAGTCTATAGAGTCTGTAACTGTGTGCTAAGATCCCTTCACCATTCACCTTGTAACTTTTAGTCTATAAATTCATATTACAATAAATAGATCCTAGTAGGTAATGAGATAATAGTCCTTTTCATATTTGATAAATATTGCCCAATTAATAATAATTAATGCTTGATAAAAAACTGAGATGTAGCTAGTGCATATGCCAATACTGGACATCAAGGACTTTTAGGTTTTCCAGTCTGTATGAATTTAGATTAGTTAAGTGATCTCCTGAAATATAACTGCTGAAAAAGTAAATGGAAATCAACAAAATCTTTTGTAATACTGCAGCTGATGAAAAAAAAACACCCTATTTTATTTTTTTTTATCAGCATTATATTTACAAAATTGCCTTTTTCTAGTATTTGTACTTTCTTCTTTAACACTGCATAAAGTTGTTTAAAAATTCATTGGATTAAGATGAGGTATTATTCTTTCTAATCTTCTGAGAAAGATTTTATTTCTTAGATAAGAGATCCTCAAAGCTCCTGAGGATAAGCTAACCATGAATTATGGTTTGTAGCAATACCCAAAGCTTTCTTAATGGTTTGATATGTTTAATTCTATAGTGTTCCTGAACACTCCTGCATTATTTATTTGTTTTGGAGCTACTGGAGAAACGAGCAGAAAGAAATTGTGATAATTCAAGAAAAGGAGTAGATCAACATCCCTTGAAAGGAAGCTTGAAAAGAAAGATGATATCTCATGTACCTTCTAAAAAGGCCTCTTACACAATCCTCTTGCATAGTCTGAAAGTGAAGGGTCATTTATGAAAGGATTAGACTGTTTTGGACAAAAAGAGTCCTTGTGAAACATCTGAAGCCACTGAAACCATTCCAGTTTCCAGAAAACAGGAAAAGAGATAGCAGATTACTTTGAAAATGGATTTTCCTTTTTGCATCATCTCTTCTCATTGGAATTTCACTGTTTTGTTTGTTTATTTGCTTGTTTTTCAATGGTATTCAAAGATACTGCGTACTGCCTGCTTCTTCTAGTCTACTGCTTTTTGGAAGCTGGTGTGACACCTGTCTATCTATCTACCAAATCATCTATCATAGTACAAAAACAAAAACAAAACAAAAGCTTTCTTTATTTTTTTTTTTTTTTTCCCCTGCATAATCTTTTCCTGTAGAAGGAGGAAAGACAAATAGTCCAGCTGTGAGATAAACAGGTTTCATGCTATGCTGGGTGATGAACTGGCTGAACAGCAGATCCCAAAGGGTCATAGTGAATGGGGCTACATATGGTTATCAGCCAGTCACTAGTAGCATTCCACAGGGCTCCATTCTAGGGCTGGTCCTGCTCGATGATTTTATCAATGATCAGGATGCAGGAGTGGAATGCATGTTCAGCCAGTTTGCTGATGATACTAAACTGGGAGGTGCTGTTGACTCTCTGGAGGGACAAGAGGCCTTGCAGAGGGATCTAGATGGGAGCAATGGACAATCAGCAACGGCATGAAAATCAACAAAAGTAAATTCTAGGTTCTGCAGCTGGGATGGAGTAATACTGGACACAGGTACAGACTGGAAGACCAGTGGTTGGAGATCAGCAGAAAGAGATCTGGGGTTGCTGGTCAACAATAGGCTCAACATGAGTCAGCAGTGTTCCCTGGCAGCCAAGAGGGCAAAACACATTTTGGACACAACCATAGGCAGCTGGTCAAAAGAAGTGATTCTCCCTCTGTATTTAGTGTTGGTGCGATCTCACCTTGAACATTTTGTGTAGTTCTGGTCTCTACAATATAAAAAGGATTTTAAGGACCTTGAAAGTGTCCAGAGGAGGGCAACAAAGATGGTAAAAGGGCTGGAAGGTGTACTTATGAGGAGAGGGCTAAGGACACTTCAGTTATCTACTCTGGACAAAAAAAAAAATGCTAAGAGGCTACCTCATTGCTCTCTACAACTTCCTGAGCAGGGGAAGTGGCGAATTAGTTGCTGATCTCTACTCCCTGGTAATCTATGTCAGGACATGTGGGAATGGCACAAAGATGCACCAGGGGAGGTTCAGATAGGACATTAGGAAAAATTTCTTTGCCGTGAACTTTTCTTACNAGCCTGGCTCCATTTTCCTGACACTCCCTCCTTACATATTTATATACATTAATAAGGTCACCCCTCAGTCTCCTCTTCTCCAAGCTAAAGAGACCCAGCTCCCTCAGCCTTTCCTCATAAGGGAGATGCTCCACTCCCTTAATCATCTTCGTGGCTCTGCACTGGACTCTCTCAAGCAGTTATCGCTCTCTACAGGTACCTTAAAGGAGGCTGTAGCGAGGTGAGGATTGGTCTCTTCTCCCAAGCGCCAGGTGATAGGATGAGGGGGAATGGGCTAAAGTTGTGCCAGGGGAGGTTTAGGTTGGATATTAGGAAAAATTCTTTACTGAAAGGGTTGTTAGGCATTGGAACAGGTTGCCCAGGGAAGTGGTTGACTCACCATCCCTGGAGGTCTTCAAAAGACGTTTAGATGTAGAGCTTAGTGATATGGTCTAGTGGAGGACTTGTTAGTGTTAGGTCATAGGTTGGACTAGGTGATTTTGGAGGTCTTTTCCAACCTAAATGATTCTGTGATTCTGTTAGAGTGGTGAAACACTTGAACAGGCTTCCTAGGAAGGTGGTTGATGCCCCATGCCTGTCAGTGTTGAAGAGCCATTTGGATAATGCCCTTAATAATATACTTTAACTTTCGGTTAAATGCCTTGAAAATATTGGCATAGGTTGAAAGCAGAGGCCCCAGTACCAGAAACAATGCAGTGATGGTAAAGTATTAAAAAATCCCAGCCTCAGCAACACAGTCCTAATATGCCTCAGTGAGGAGCTCTGGCCACATCAGCCTTGGTGGCTAAGAGCATGAATAACCATAATTATGCTATCACATACTGACAGGTAAAGTAGAATATGATTGTTAGGACCGATTATTGCTTTGAAAATGTAGTTATAATGACTTAAACAGAATAGCAATTAATAGTGTGATGTTAATATCAGTTAAGTGTTTTGAGATAGATCTTTGTTAGTCTTCTAAAAAATCTCATCACAGATATGTCTAATTCCCCGATATTTAGATGTATAGGTACTCATCTGCAACAGATGTCTTCAGAAAAGGTTCTTTCTGCAGAAAAGCCTGAGGCTGGGCTTCTCACATGACATTTGGTTTGAAGAATTGCTCTTATTTACTTCTGTCTGGAGCCCTCAAGAACAAACACGGAGCTCACCTGCCACCTGCCCAGTTCCCTATCTACTGTGCAACTCTTTCAGTGGGAGCTGCCACTCACTGGGAGGGCACTGCTGGCTGGCTGGGGGGCACCAGCCTGACAGACCTGGTTGGGGGATCAATAGCTTTTTGTATCACGTGGTGACACCTGACCCTCCCCTGTAGGGAGCCAGAAGGCAGAATGCATAGGGCTGGTGGGAAGAAATGCACTCACAAGGGTTGTGTGTAGGACCTCGAGCCAAGGGAGCTGCACCTGCCATGGTCACCATACTATTCCTGGCTGAGGGCCCTGGGGCACTGCTGAGTTTCGATCACATACCTAAACCCAGCTACCCTGATGATGCTTGATATTGTCGATCCTTGGGCCCAGCGGGAGAGTGGAAGGGTGATTTCAGCAGCAGAGCAGAAGGGCAGATACTCAGAAGGGTGCACGTAAGAGGTGGGTTGTGGTGAGCTAACCTTGGATAAGTGACGAGCTCCCATGCAGCCACTCACTCAGCAGGACAGGGGGAGAAAATAGGTTGAGATAAAGGCAGGGAGATTGCTTACTAATTACCACCATGAGCAAAACAGACTTGATTAGGGGAAAATTAATTTAATTTATTGCTAATAAATTAGGATAGTGAGAAATACAAACAAACATTAAAACAACACCTTTCCTCCCTCCTCTCCCCAAAAGTAGTGGAAGGGTCATCTCAGCACCAGCATAAAAGGGTTGATACTCAGAAGTGTGCACATGGGAAGTGGGAAGTTTTATCTGTATTACTACTAAATATCTTGTGCATTCATTAGGTAACGTGGACTGGTAAAACATTAATTGGACTAATATTCAGTTTTTAACTTTCTACACACAGTGTGTTCCCTTTGGCCTGTAACAAGACTCTGACGATAACACTCCACTCCTCTTCCTGGAGTGGTTGAAACATTACTACAGAGCATTAGCAAAGGTTTGGTGGCCACCACCCTTTCTCTAAATTGTCTCTCTTTTTAACAAGTTACTGCATGAGGAAAAACAGTTGTATGTACACATACCAACATACAGTCATCATGAACTAACATGACAGCACATATGCAGCCTTTCTCCCTTTCTGTCATGGCCATTTGTTTATCCATTGTCTGAGAAGACAGTAGTACAGTGCTAGCCCTCACTCAAGTTTTATTTAAGAGACTGAAAGTTCTGGTAGCAAGTAATAGTTGCATTTGTTTTCTGAAGTCTTTTTCCCACTCTTTATTTTATCTTCTTCCCCAAAATTATTCATGCTCACACTCATTGCACTAAGCAATTTGTGTTATCGCTGATTAAATAAAATGGTTTTCTCATGCATCAGCATGCAGATCACTACATACAATACACAACCAAGTTATTGGAAAGAAAAACAGTTGTAGGTAAGGCTTTGTGTGAGTTGCATTATGTCTGTGATAACAGGAATAATTCCTAGTTAGCTGTGTCTTACTGCTTTCTAATACCTATGTAATAAAAAGGACAGTCTTAATAAACATTATTTATCTATGTTGGATTTTTAAAATGGAATTTTATTTTCCAGACACTATTTTCATTTTTTCCAGGAACTCTTCATTGTATGAATTAATTATTAAGTAAATAGATGTCTATAATAACATATATAATATCTAATATAAACACAGAACAATAAATAATAGTGCAAGGTACAATAGTACATAATAATTTTGGCCAGCAGCAAGACTTTAAAGAATTTAATTGTAGCAACTATACCTTAAAGGAGGAATTTAAGTAAAAAGCATATAATAGCTTTCAATCCAGTGCTATACTATATCAAATACTTGTCTAATACTTGATATATACTTATTTTCCCATGATTTGGGAAAGCTATATTTATTCCCTAATATTAATATCTTTAATATCCTAAAATGCACATTGCCTTAATATGATTATGCATGATCATCATGAATAATGTGTGCCTTAATATGGTCTGCAGTTATTACCTGACTTCTTTACATTGTCTATTTTTTTTGAGATTTTTATTGCTTAGAGTATGAGAAATTGCAATTTAAATGTTTTTAATAGAAAATTGTGGGGTATTCAATTTTACCTCTTTCATACTTAATCCTGAAAATACCTTTTGATTGGTAATCATTTGTTCTTTCAATGAGCTTTTGCAAGACTGAAAGGTGTTTGCTCCATGCACACTGGGCAATCCCCATGTTATTAGATCACTGTAAACACTATCATCTCTGAGGATTACAAACTAAAACAAATAAGGCCTGCTGTAGGAAATAGTGCTTGTAGCTGTCTTCAGATATTGAGATGACTTCAGATGAGTTATCCCGGAAATGTAATCTGATAATTTGTCTGATCTTACACAGTTCTTCTGGTTGCATTTTATTTAATTTAATTTCAATTAATTAATTAATTAATTAAAGAAGCCGTTGACAAATTGTTTTGGCAATTTAATCCATGAACAATAATGAATGAGAATAACATATTTTCTAGAGTCAGCCCATACATATTTTCCTTTTTAAAGAACCATTAAATTTTTACCACTTTATTTATGAAATTGAACTACAGTTTGAGTGTTGCTTTCTCATTTTTCTGTGGATGAACATGGTAACCCAAAAGTCTGTCATACAGTACCCATAACATTTGTTTTCTATAGCAAATAATTTTAGGCTGCAAGACTTCATAGCTTTTGCTAGAAGGTTATGGTTGACAATTTGGATTAAATGACAAAGTTAAAAATCTCATAGACATAAACTGCATTGGTAGAAATAGATACATAGAATACTAACATTTAAACTACAAAACTAATAGTATCAAACATCAACTATTTATTATATTTCAGGATACCAAGTCCATGGGACTCCACACATGCTGTTAAATCATTCAAAACATATGAATTTAGAATCTAATCCAAGCAGGCGTTATCTTTGTTCATCTGTCCCTTTCAGTAGAAGTTAGGAGAGTCAGACAGATAAGATACTGATGAAAGACTCCCTGGGACAAAGTATGTGGTTCTGATTCTCATCTGTACTCTTTCCTTTTGTAGGTTTAGGGAAATCACTTCAATCCCCCTATGTTGCTGATCCTTTGAGTATCCTGCCTATTGAAGACAGAAATGTAATCCCAAGGAGTTGGTTTGTCAGAAGGCAAAACACACTGTTAGTATTAAAATAGCATAAATCCTAGAATTCAGCTTCAGGCTTATGTTCTCTAGTTCTCTTTTAAATTGCCCATATTTGGAAATAGAGATTTAGGTATTTAAACTTGGTGTTTTGATTCCTTACATATTATGGAGAAGATTATCCTGGGTGCTACTGAAAGGCATTTAAAGAACAAAGCTATTAGACATAGTCAACATGGATTCATCAAGGGAAATTTTTGCCTTCATAAATTGATCTCCTTCTGTGATAAGGCCACCCACTTAGTAGATGAAGTGAAGACAGTGGATGTAATCTTTCTGGATTTTAGTAAGGCCTAATACCATCCTTCACTATATCCTTCTAAACAAATTGTCCACCTCTGAGTTGAACAGGTTCACTCAAAACTGGTTGATGAACTGGCTGAACAGCAGAGCTCAAAGGGTCATAGTGAATGGGGCTATGTATGTCTGCTGGCCAGTCACCAGTGGTGTTCCCCAGTGTTCAGCTCTACACTTGCTTCTGTTCCATGATTTTATCAATGATGTGGATGCAGGAGTGGAATGCATGCTCAGCCAGTTTGCTGATGATACTAAACTGGGAGGTGCTGTTGACTCTCTGGAGGGACAAGAGGCCTTGCAGAGGGATCTAGATTGGAACAACAGACAATCAGCAATGGCATGAAAATGCCCCCAGTAATATGCTTCAGCTTTTGGTTAGCCCTCAAGTGGTCAGGCAGTTGCATTCAATGATCTCTGAAGCTCTGTTCCAAATGAACTATACTAGTCTAGTCTACATCTTCCTTGTGAGTTAGGTAGTGTTTTTACTTCTTCTTGCAAGACATCATGTCATTCAGAGACAAGATGACTGTACCAGAAACTTACTTGGAGGGTACAGTTAGCAGAAAAAAAGGTAATATCTACTATTAAATTAGTAAATACACTTCTCTGTGCTAAAAAACTATTAGAACATTTCCTGGCACAGATTTCACCCATACCAAATAGCACTTGCCTTTTCCTGGACCTGGATCATGTCCTTTCCTGGACATGGTTTAACTGATAAATTGTTCTTATCCACTATGCAGTGTTTTGGAGGCTAAGGCACTTCGCCAGCATAGAAACAAGCTGCATCATGACATTTGTATTCAGCATCTTGGAAGGATCCTCAGCACTTTTAATGTGATTTTAGCACTATTAGTGTAGATGCAGCCAGAAAATCTTGCAAAAAAATATTTCTTATTACTGAGGATCCTCAACCTGACAACTGAGAATTGTACTTAAGCACCAATATGTTTGTAAGAAAAAAAAATAAAAAAATCCTAGTCCTGTTAGCCTGCCAGTTAATAATTACCCTTCCCATGAATTTAAATGAACATACGCACTTGTGATCATTGTATTTTCTAATGTCATGTATGGAGGAAAAGCAAAGCAAATTGCTAGCATATTTGAATCATCAGAAGAATAGAGTTAGTCAATCAATTTCCTTGGCTGTGTTCATAGATTTTTCTTCTCCAGCATATGAACTGAACTTTCTGTGCATGTCCAGTTGTGACTTCAATGTCATCATCATTCTTCATGATTTTTTTTTCCATTTTCAGGCAGGTGAAGGTTTGGAACTCATTGCTTTTCTCTAGAGGGTAGGCCAGGGGGAATATAAAAATATGAGTATTATCTCCTAACAAAAACTTAAAAACTTTAGATGTCAGATCTGTCAGATATCTTCTTTACATCCCTACAAGTTCTATTTCTATGTGTTCTTTATAAGTGCAAACACTGACATTTTCCATAATGCACCATACAGACTTTGTGCAATGTAGGAAGTATGTTTTGGTGGGATGATTAAATGAAGGGAAGGGGAATGGGAATGGGAAGGGGAAGGGGAAGGGGAAACGGGGGG
>VXAA01003596.1:1454-22891 GCA_013399115.1 Anseranas semipalmata | reverse complement strand
AAGGAAAGGAAAGGAAAGGAAAGGAAAGGAAAGGAAAGGAAAGGAAAGGAAAGGAAAGAATTTGAGCTGATTTCCTTGAAGTCACCAAAGTAGTCAGCAGGAAGTCTTGGTCTTCTGATGTAACTGCAAGAGTATGTTCTCTCTGTAATGAACAAAACAGAACACTAGGTCTCTTTACAGGTAAACAGAAAGCAGGGATTGCTTTCAAAACTTCATTTTTTTTTTTCTGAAATACACTTGGAGTATCATTCTTCATTTCATATACCACTGAGCTCATTGAAATTTCTCATTCAACAGAGCATAGCTTTCATCACTAGTCTCTGCTTCTCTGACTTTTAGACAACCGCTTTCACAAAGAACTGACAAAATGCATACTTATTTCATGATCTTTAGATAATGAAAACTTTATTCCTCCTTGAAGTTCACCCATCTGGCATCATATATTGCCAATGCTTACAGTCATTGGCAATAAAAATGCCATGGACAGGCATTTGGAACTTGTGTCTATGACGTTACACCTACTTGCAGTATTTTAAGAAGGTAGACAGGTATCAGTCATGGTCATCTGTCAGAAAGAATAACCCTTCCTAGTCAGTCTTTTAAAGGAGATGAGTTTGAAATAGAGTCAGTTTGCTGTTCTCTAGTCAGTAATATAGTTGAACATGCTTTGGGCTATGTAATAGCCCAGTAACAATAAGAAAGTGTTGTTGCACATGCTTTGTACATGCTTTTGTACGTGCTTTTGTATAGGTTGTACATATAGTTGTATGGGCTTTGGGCTATGCAATAGCCCAGTAACAATAATAAACATTTAAAGTGATGTCAGCTAGAGCCTTTTTCTAGGGTGCTTAATACTATAGGAAGCAAAGAATCTCATAGAGGGGTTAGGTAGATAGCAATTATAGGACAAAACTGATAGTGCTGTGTGTAGTATGTGTTAAGTTTCAATAAAAGCTTAGGTTCATTGCCACATAATTTATCACTGACAAGGTTAGAATGGCAAATAAATCAGGATACAACTCACAGCTGTACAAATCACTGTAACTAGTTTTTAAAAACCATTGTCTGAGCTCTTACTTAGCAGCAGTTGCCAACTATTCTTCTGCAATTGCCTTTTAAACATTAAGCAGCTAACCCTTTATTGTATTGATAGCAGTTGTTACCGATGAAGGATCTCTAGTAAAGGTACAGAAACACAGATTTAGCTTTTCTGTTTTTCTGGGACCACATTTTTCAGAATTATTTTGATCCTATTAGAACTGTAATTCATGAATGCATCATTTAAAGCTTTGTGCACAACACACAAATGAGTCCTGACAATATTGTTTCACTTTTTCTTTCATCCTTTGCAAATGTTTCTAGTATAGTTAGGGCCAACAATATAACACTGTCATCAGATAAGAGTGTTAATAAATGTGAAAGCTATAAGTGCAATAAGCAAACAGAGAGAATAATATTCATTGCACTTAAATTTGAATATTTACAAAGTATAGGTGGAAATAAGCTATCAATTATAAACACAAAAATGTAGGTGTCTAATGTAGGTTTCTACATATGAACTAGGTTATTTCTTTTGAGTTGGTGGAGATTAGATGTGGGATTCAGTTGCCTAAACATAAACAATGACCTAATGCCATTTAAGTTATCTTATAGAATCTAAGATTCCTACTCAGGGCTGTAAAATATGTCACCGGATGTACAATAGTCCCATACATTCCTGGACATATGGTTGCTCTTACATGGTAGCTGGCGTCATTTGATATTCCATTGAGGATCTTGCCTACTCTTCAGTTGCTGCTCAGAAAAGACATAGGTCTCCTCTTGGTGTTCAAGGTATTAGTAGACATAATAGAGGAGACATAGAAGTCTTGTGCCCAGGTTGGCAGCTGGCTGTCAGGAAAAATGTCTTAAGGCATCTCAAATGGCACAAACCATTTGCTTGGTGGCAAATGCATTGACCCCATTTGTTCAGACACCTAAATCTAAGTTTCTTGGATCTGGAGCTGAATCACAGTCCAGAAATGAATTTCAGTAGTGTAGATGCAGCCAATCAGCTCTAGAGGGCCTGGCATGGAAAAGAGTTGACATGAATCACTCTGGAGCAACTGACCAGGGAGTCAAAAGTCACTTCCTATTTTAGATTTTCAGAAGTGTGGATATCACCTTAATGTTCTTCATTCATTATGCAGGATTAACTATAGGATTAACTCAGTTGTATAAATCTAAATAATCTGTCTACATCTGACTAGATGAATCCAACTCAGAACAGTTTATATGCTACTCTCCATTCCATAATAACATGTAAAATTACCCTTTTCTTCAGATGACTTTCCTGAAACTTCTATTTATTTCTTCCAGCATGTCATTTCCTGTGCAGTCTTTTAAGTTTAAACAATCTTCTCTAAAGGTCAGATATAGCCTACTTTGATCCATTTCAACATTTATAAAAGGTGATGTTTAACATGGCTTCCTGATAATACAAGCACCATCATTTTTACAACAAATTCTTGGTGAATCAATGTCTACAACACCAGCAATTTTGAATGCAAGTAACTTAACAAGGCCAGTTTTAAACAGATACATGTATTCTTCCCTAAATTATATGTAGCTGAGGGAATGCACTTTATATACACAAGACATTATTAAGGAAACAAGCAAACCTCAAATAACTAAGTACACTGCTCAAAACGAATACATTCTCCAGTTTCTGTTATATAACAAAAAGTCATAACAAAGAAAAGGAAGAAAATAGAAGTTGTAAAGACATTTAAAGTAGAAAGTGGAGTAATTTGGTAATCTACCCTGCAGGACTGGAGAGAATATAACTGCAATCATATAAAATAAATCAAGTTTAAAATATTGCATCCTGTTTCATCCTGTTGGTTTTTATTCTTTAAATACAACATGAAGCTTATGAAATTCAAAGTAACAAAATTTACATCAGAAGATTGTCATACATTTATAGTTGTATTTTTTACCCCAAGTAAATGTCTCAAATGACACTAAGTAAACAAAATAGCAAATAAGCAATATTTTTTCAAAATATTTTTTCTATGTTTTAAATGACTTTATACCGCAAATCACTCCATCTACGTAATATTCAAAATGTTTTTTCTCCTTTAAGTTTATTTGCATATATTTCTGATTTCTGTGAAATGTTACAGACATGAAAGAATAAGTAACTGCATAAGAAACCCATTTCTGCCTCCTTACTGACACTGTTCCTCTTTTGGTAGGTTCTCAGCCATAGCAGGTTTGTTCATCAGAGTGATCCTCTCTCTGTGCCCGGCAAGATCGTGGAGCAGATCCTCCTGGAAACTATGTCAAGGCACATGGAAAATAAGGAGGTGATTGGTGACAGCCAACATGGCTTCACTAAGGGCAGATCGTGCCTGACAAATTTGGCAGCCTTCTATGACAGGGTTACAGCACTGGTGGATAGGGGAAGAACAACTGGCATCATCTACCTGGACTTGTGCAAAGCATGACACTGTCCCATACGACATCCTTGTCTGTAAATTGGAGAGACATGGATTGCATGGATGGACCACTCCATTCATGGGTAAGGAATTTGCTGGGTGGTCGCACTCAAAGATTTGCAGTAAACAGCTCAGTGTCCAGCTGGATAACGGTGACAAGTGGTGTTCCTCAGGGATTGGTACTGGGACTGGTGCTGTTTAACATCTTTGTCAGCAACATAGACAGTGGGATCGAATGCATCTTCAGCAAGTTTGCCGATGACACCAAGCTGTGTGGTGCAGTTGACATGCTGGAGGGAAGGGATGCCATCCAGAGGGACCTGGACAGGCTGGAGAGGTGGGACTGTGTGTACCTTATGAACTCCAACAAGGCCAGGTGCAAGGTCCTGCATCTGGGTTGGTGCAATCCCAAGCAAAAACACAGGCTATGGATTGAGAACAGCTCTAAGAAGGACTTAGGGGTATTGGCTGATGAGAAGCTCAATATGAGACGGCAACATATGCTTGCAGCCCAGAAAGCCAACCATATCCTGGGCTGCATCAAAAGAAGCATGGCCAGCAGGTCGAGGGAGGTGATTCTCCACCTCTACTCCACTCTCGTGAGACCCTACCTGGAGTACTGCATTCAGCTCTGGGGCCCACTGTATAAGAAGGACATGGACCTGTTAGAGCANACATTTAGATTAGATATTCAGAAGAAATTCTTTACTCTGAGGGTGGTGAGGCACTGGAACAGGTTGCCCAGAGAAGTTGTGGATGCCCCATTGCTGGAAGTGTTGAAGGCCAGGTTGGATGGGGCTTTGAGCAACCTGGTCTAGTGGGAGGTGTCCCTGCCCATGGCAGGGGGGTTGGAAATAGATGATCCTTAAGGGTCCCTTCCAACCCAAACCATTCTACAATTCTATGATTCTATGATCTATGCCACGTGCTTGTATTGGATGTATGTGGCAAGGTGTTAGCAGCAGAACTGCTTCAGGGTGGTCTCTGTGAGGAGAAGCCAGGGCTGCCCTGTGCTGGACACAGACGATTTCAGCTGGCTCCAATGGCCCCACTGTGGGGCACAGCTGAGCCCAGCAGCAAAGATAGTGGTGCCTCTGGGAAAGTGTATATAAGAAATGGCAAAATGCTTTACAGCAGTGAGGACTGAGGAAAAAAAGTGAGAGAAACAGCCCTATGAACACCAAGGTCAGAGAAGCAGGAGGAGATTCTCCATGTGCTGGAGAAAAGACTCCTCTGTAGCCTATGGAGAAGACCACATTGAGCTGGTAGTTCTCTGCAGCCCATGGAGAAGATGATACCAGAGCAGATATCCACAACACAGACCATGGGAGACCCCATGCTACAGGAGCTAGGGTGGAGGAACTGAAGGAATTTCATGAAGGAACTGCAACCCATGGAGAACCCACGCAGGAACAGATTTTTCCTGACAAGAACTGCTGCCTGTGAAAAGCCCACACTAGATCTNCATTATTTTTTTTTTTTTTTTTTTTTTTTTTTTTTTTTTTCTGAAGGACTGCAGCCTATGGAAGGACCTACACTGGATCAGGGGAAAAGTGTGAGGAGGAAGCTGCCACAGAGAGGAGCTGCTATGACTGACCATAAACCCCTGTTCCCCATCCCCCTTGCACCACTTGGACTGGGGGAGGTAGAGGATTCAGGAATGACAGAGCTAAGTTGAGCCTGGGAAAAGGGGTAGGGGAGGTGTTTTAATTTTTGTCTTTGTTTCTTATTACACAAATCTATATTAATTGTCAGTACATTAATTTTCCCCAAGTCAAAGCTGTTTTACTTGTGATAGTAGCTGTAAGCAATCTCCCTGCCTTTATCTTGACGCATGAGCTTTCTCATTCTATTTTCTCCCCCTGTCCTGTTGAGCAAGGGGAGTGAGTGAGCATCTTGGTGGGAATCTGGCTGCTGGCCAAGGCTAACTCGCTACCGTGCTAAAATATAGGAGTTCACCATCATTGTTAGGATATACAGTGGGGTGTCTAAGGCAATTTATTTGACCTTTTGCTGACAAATGAGCAATAGTTGAAGACCACTGTAATACAGCGCTACAACCTCAAAGATAAAGATAATTTATAGTATATATTACATTGTGGGATATTGTCCCTGACCTTCCATTAATGAAAACAGTGTCAAAAATAACAGATGAGGTATTTCTTTGGTTCATCTTTCTTGAGGAATTTAACTTCAACCATACTGAACACCTAAAACACCTAACACTTTTAAACTAAGAAAATTGTATTTGGACAGGCCAGTAAGGTAGAGTTCTTTCCATGCACCTGCATATCATGGCTGTAAAAATCTGAGTAGAAAACAGAAATGTAGGGAAATTTCTTATTACCATTTTTGTATGTAACTGTGAATGCTAGTTCAACTGAAACAATGGAGAAATATTGCAAAAGTAAATGAATGACTGAATGACTGTTTGCCATCCAAACAAATGATATCTCTGGGTAGTCTCCTGAAGACAAAGAGGATGTAATATTAACAGATAAACACCCAGTAGGTCTTCCTGAGCTCATGATAGAGACTGAAACTTCAATTTCCTCTAGAATATCTGCTCTAAAAGTGTTTTATTTTAAAGACAGGTATCAATGGACATTCAGAGGACATCTTTGTATCTTTTTGCAGCCTTTTGTTTAATCTGCAGTCATATGAGTGAATTGTCTTTTTTTTTTTTTCGCGTGTGTGTATATTACTTTCAGAAACTGAATAACTTTTACAGTTAAAGTTGGATAACAATTTCTGTAAGACTTTCTCAACCAAACAGGTTTCACTTCTGAATATCCCATTTCCATTTGGGAGCACTGTCAACAACAACAGCAAGAACTATACTTGAGAAAGGTTTAGTAAAATGTTACGTTTTTTGTGTTAATAAGTACTTGGAACAGTTTTTTTTTTTTTTTTTCAGAAACGAACAAATAAAAAAGAAATGGCACCATTATTCTTTGGATAAAGACCTTTTGGTAAGTTGCATGTAACTTTGAGATCAGAAATATGCCTCCTGCTATCCTCAAAATAATAAATGTATGTCTGTTAATGTTTTATTATTGGAAATTCATTGTTCCTATAAAATCATTAGAAAGTTGCCAGATAATAACAGGAAAAAAAAATCACAAAAAATATTAATTACTTCTGGACTTAATGGGACTTGGTGTGGAGTTGTGGAGGATGAGCAGCACTTCTATTGTCACTTATTCTCCAAATTGCTCAATCTGAGTGTGCATATGATGGTGTTAAGTGAGGTAAAGAGTGACAAGAGTGAGGCGGCCTCCTCCAGCCGCTCCGGCCCAGGACTGTTCCTGTCTGGCTGCTGGGGCCCAGCCCAGTGCCTGGGGACATGGGGTTGCTGTCCTGGCTGGGAAACGCAGCTGCTGCTTTCCCCTTTGCAGGTTCAACTGGCACCAAAGCTGAGCACGTATTGCAGAGACACACAAAGACAGAACGCTGACACAATCTGCCACAAAGTCTGCCATAGTCAAAGGCTGCCTTCAACAATGCTTACACAGAGGACTCACGTAAACAAAGACACCGACAGCTGAGACCCCTTCCTCCTCTCCAGCTGGTAGAGACAGAAGTTCACTACTAAAGGCACACACACAGGGTGCTCTAGGTTCACAAGCACACACAGATTCACAGATCTTTCAAGTACCCATCATAGCCCCTACATCCACCCAGCACCCCTGCACCGATCCCGCAGGTACTGGCACGGCCCCTCTGTCCATCCAGTATTCCCTGCCCAGATCCTTGAGTACCAGTGCTGCCCCTCTGTCCGCCCAGCATTCCTGCACAGATCCCAGGCCTTCTTACCTGTTTCCCTGGTTGTCTACTTGCCAGCTAGTCCACCTTGAAGTTTGC
Organism: Anseranas semipalmata; assembly: GCA_013399115.1. Lineage (NCBI taxonomy): Eukaryota > Metazoa > Chordata > Aves > Anseriformes > Anseranatidae > Anseranas > Anseranas semipalmata. Next base: position 15,548 of record VXAA01003596.1, on the reverse strand, counting down.
TGCAAGCATGGGCACACTTGTCCCTCAGGCACACCACATTCACAAGTTCCCCTGTGTGTACCAGCACATACCCCTGCCTGTGTGATACCCTGGCCTAGACCCGAGGACCCCACTCCTCGCCAGCTAGTCCAGGTTAAAGTTTGCTAGCAACCCACACACACTAAGTTGGGGAAGATACAGATGCTTGGCCACCCCAGCAGCCAGCACCAGGCACACAGGCTGTGACCTATGGCTCTGCTCCAGCCACTGTTGTGGAGTCCCATACTCACCTCACTCAGTAGCTAGTTTGAGAACACACACCACACCCACCCCCGTGGCTGGGAGTAGAAGACCCTCACTTGCTCCAGCAGCTGGCACTACAGTCTGCTGAGTGGCTATGGCCTGACTCCAGTAGCTGTCACCAATTCCACTCTCACACACATGGGTCCCACTGGTAACTGGTGCCCCTCTGCCCCCCAGTAGTTGGCACCCCTGCACTCACTCCAGTAGCTAGCACCATAGGCTGGAATACTTTTCCCCAGCCTGACTCCAGTAGCTGGCACTGAGGTTCGCTCACCCACAGTCAGGTCTCACCAGTAGCTGGCATTTAATCCTTGCAGCTCATGTACATAGAGGAGAGAGAGTACAAATACATGGAGAGATGGTTAGGAAAAGGATTTGATGAGAGAAAGATATACGAAGATAGGACAGACTGTGGTGTTCAGGCACAGGGCTTGGTCAGACAAATGTACTGATCAGCCCAGTTTTACATGTGACAGGCCCTTTTCTACCCTTTTCTACCTATTCCCGCCTCTTTGATTCTCCTGTCCCCCTTTCCCCCTGCACGCCCCCACCATGGATTTGCAGAGCTCTGCAGTTTCTGCACCCTCCCTGTCCAGGGCCTTGGTTCACAATCTTATCACTTGCATAGTTCATCCTTCTTGGAAGTGGTGCCTGTAGCTTGTCAGCCCACCAATTAGTGTGGCTGGGCGGTCTGTTTCTTATGATTGTGTCCCACCTTAGAAATCCTCCATCAGATAACCCCACTGGCATAAACATTCCTGCATGCTCTCATAAATTAGTGTGACTGACCAGACTTGGTTCCCATCACTGCCTCCCTTTCTTATTATCCCTTGTTGCCTTGCAAAAAGGTCCGTGACTAGGTACCATTAAAGGAGCAGACAATCTCCTTCTACTTACCCTTACACTTATAAAGAAAAAAATCACTGTCGCCATAAGCAAGCATTGGAACAGATTGCCGAGAAAGGTGACGGAGAGTTGGTCTTTTGAGAATTTCTGGACAAATCCCTGAGAAAGATGGTGTAAGACCATTGTTGACTCTCCTTGGAGCACAAATTTACCCAGAGGCCTCTCACAGATTCTATGATTCTAAAATAAACTATGTATTATACCATATTATATCATATCGAATTTGAGTGATTTAATTGGTCTCAGTAAAAACAAAACAAAACAAAGCAAATACTGTTATAGATGAAACAGAATCCAAGACATTCCTCTGCCATTTTGTCACCCTACTAACAAAGTGTTTGATCACTCTTCAGTTACAGCCTTTTGCTGCTTCCAATTACCTTACTTAATACAGCTAGCATTTATAGTAATTTTAAAGTTTCAGCCCTGTGAGTAAGCAGTGTAGAATACCTAAGTGATGATGGTATTTTTTATTCTTTGGTAGGCATATATTTAGAAATTCTGGGGAAAAAAAAAAAAAAAAAAAAAGTTATATTTTTTATCTTGTGAAAGAAACATCAGAAACTGTGACAAAACAAGCAAAAATCAATTTTGGACTGTCAAAGGAGCATACCTTAAAGTGACATAAGCCTCCAGCATCCTTTCTTGTTGAAGCAGGAAAGCACATAGTGAATGACTGCAACAACTATGAAAGAGATGGCTGAGGCAACTGGATGTCAGCAATGACTGTTGAATTATATCGTTGATTCTTCTGTAGATTTTTAATGTGATGCTGAACAGATTACTTCAATTTAGCTGCTCATGGGTGGTCATTAACTGTGTATTTCTCATTCTCTGGTGCTTATACTGAAAATCAGGGTTCCCACCAGCAAAAACACTGTAACTTTGTTGAGAAGTGTGATTGGAAAATATTGCATAATGTTAGAATGCTGGTACTGAGAAGAACAAAACAAACAAACAAAAAAAAACAACAAACAAACAAAAAAAGAAAAAGAAAAACAACAGTAAATCAGGGGTTAAGCAGTCAAATACCAAAAACCTAGAATTTTGTCTTCATTACTGTACTTCAATTTTTTCTCCTTAATGTGAGGATAATTCTCCATGTATATAATATGTGTATAATTGTGTCTTACCTAGTAAAGGGCATACTCCTTGATATTTATGAAGGATTTATCTATGATAAGGAATGCCACAGAAAAGTTTATAGAGAACTTAAACTCAACCTCAAATACACATTTACTAAATATTTTTATATATCAAAAAGGTTGCATGTAGAACAAGGATGAAGGAGGAGTATGGAATTATGTCCTATTTAGAAAATACAAACTTGCACACTGAATGCAGCAGAAATGCTGTAAAAAGAAAAAAGAAACAGTATGAGTTCACATAATAAAATACTTTGCTATTTGTGTGTATATAAGTGAACTTTAACTTGACCCTTATTTTTCCTTTGTTTTCCATATTTTTGATGCATATTTAATAGAATTCATATAGTAGTTCTCTCTAGGAAAGTTCAGCCTTTTATCTGGTGAAATTTTACTGCACTAATTCTGAATCTGCAAGGAAACTTCTCTTAGCTTAGCATTCTGATACCACTCTACCACATTACATCTCATACGGAATGTCAAATCATGCACTTTTCTACTCCTTTGTTCACCTAATTAATGCCTCTGTTAAGGAAGGTCAGCAGTTAGTTTGACATTAGCTGCAGTTCAGTAATTTGTGCTTAAATTAAAGCTCCGGCTCTTCCTCTCTTGTTAATTGGTGCTTTTCTTGATAAGTACTGATGGTCTTTTTGGAAAAACAGGTTTCTTTATGGATTAAAATTACATACAACATGAACAAGAAAGGGAGTCTAAGTCAGTGAATTACTCTAGCTCTACAGCAAGTGGGAACACTTAATTATGTTCTTATGTCCAAAGAAGATTGTTATATCGTCCAAAAGAAAGTTGGTATATTGCTTCAGAAGTAGAACTGAAATGATTTGGGAAGCTCAAATCACAACTGCATCAATTCCTCTCTTCTCTCTACTTCATGTAATGAAATTGTATTACTAGCATATGAAAGCCCACTCCCTGTGTTGTTTCTTTACATGCAGAAGTCTGATGTCATGAGAGGGCGTACACGTCCCCACTTCTTTAAACTGACTTCCACAGAATGAAAAGGGTGTACACACTAGCTTATGAGGAGCTTGGAAATACTTGAGTACAGGTAGTTGAAGACACAATAATCATTGTTCATAGTAACTTGCCCATTGCCAACCAATTTCTAAGCATTACTAGTCTGTTGTGATGGTGGGAAAAAGTGTTGCTCAACTGTAGAAATCAACTGTTTTTCATTTGTTTATGAACTGGTTCAGTCCAAACCAATACACTTCTATGCTGTACTTTTAGACTTAGTAGATCTTTTGCAGCTCCTGTTGTTTATATACATAAAAATTACGAAAACAAAAACAAAAACCACCCTGTTCATTGGTAAGATTTTTTGTTTTTCCCCAAGGAGAATGATAAGTAGTGCATTTTGGGACAGGACAAAACAGCCCAGAAAAAAATAACATGTCAAGGGAGAAAATTAATTTGAACTACAAATAGTGATTAAAGGCTATATTGTTATTACAGCGAGGATGTTCAATTTAAGCAACAAAGTTTTTGGTTACAATTACCTCACTAATCTTGCTTGCTAAAATTACAGAATAATTTTAAAATAGAAGAATTTAAAGTGTTTGCTGAAATGTCAATACACAAAGAAAAAATCTTGATTCATATGTGGTAAGAACATATTCATGTTATTGTAGCAAAATTTATTTTCCTACACAGGTACCATTTTATTTCTTGTTTTCATAATGTGAATACCACACTTACTGCAGTTTTAAATGCTTCTCCTTTTAAATATATTGAGAACCTGAACAGATACCTAGGGAGCATATTTAAAATAATAATAAAATAAAATAAAAAAAGTCCCTAAAACACCAAAATTAGAAAGTGACTTCAACTTATCCTTGAAGTAAAACCTCAAAAATATAAAAACTGTCATATATAATTAAGGAAGTGATCCATCCAGTCTGGTATATGGTCACTGACTTCAGTGGTAATAGCTACAATATGAATTTATACATTAATTTGCAACAGGAAAATTTTATTCTAACTCCATTAGCTGTATTAATACCATGGGCATATTTAAATGCTCCTAAATCTAGATGGTCTCCTCAACAACACTAATTACCAGTTGGTGGGGTGAAGAAGTGCCCTCCCACACACCCTGAAAGGGGCCTCAGGCCAAAGGGGCTTTACCTGCCATAGGCACCCCATTCCTCCCAGTACAGTACTTGGGGTGCTGGTGAGTTGTGATCACAGCCTCCAGCTCAGCAATCACAAAGATGACTGGTGCTGTCAACCTTTGGATCCAAAGGGAGAGTGGAAGTGTGATTTCAGCAGCAAAACAAAGTGTGCGGGGGGGGGAGGGGGGATGCATAACAGTTTAATCTATATTACTACACAATCTTTTCTATATTCATTAGATAGTTTGGACTGGTAAAACATTAAGTGGACTAACATTTGGGTGTTAGCTCCATACATACACAGTGTGTTCCCTTCTGCTGGCAATGAGATTTTGAGTGTAACAACAGTTTCTTTCTATGATGTTCAGATTTTTAATTCCACTAAGTGCACCTCCTTCTCAGGTACAGCTCAAAGCATCTGTGGCCATGGATAAGTGTGCCACAGCAGGAACACCTTGCAGTGGCTGTGGCCATGGATAAGGCCATGCTATAACACCTCGAAGCATCTGTGGCTGTGGATAAGCCCGTGATACAGCAGGTACACCTCTGAAGGGACTGTGACTCATGAACAAGGCCTTGACGGAGCAGGTACACTTCTAAGGGACTGTGGCCAATAGAAAAACCCAGGCTGGAGCAGGGATAAGGGAAGGAATTCACTGCAATATTAAACCCTATGACCCGCTCCAAAAGGACAAGGGGTGGATATTTTAGTAGATATACCTTTAAATCGTTGTAACCCATGATCTGAGTTGCATGTTAGAGGAAGTCCTATAGCAGGAACCATTCGAACCAATAAGGATGAGCTTCACAATAAGCAATGCAAAGGCAGCAGTGACCTGATTTTTGGATAGTATGGGACCTGGGCATGAGATGGGTGGATATTGTCCTGGTTTTGGCTGGGATGGAGTTAATGTTCTTCATAGTAGCTGGTATAGACATAGTATGTTGTGTTTTGGATTTCTGATGTAAATAGTGTTGATAGCACACCAATGTTTTAGGTGTTGTAGAGCAGTGCTTACACAGAGTCAAGCACTCTTCTGCTTCTCATACCACCCTGCCAGCAAGGAGGCTAGGGGTGCACAAGAAGCTGGGATGGGACACAGCCAGGACAGCTGACCCAGACTGACCAAAGGCATATTGAATACCATATGATGTCATGCTCAGCAATAAAAGCTGGAGTAAAGAAGGAGGAAGGGGGAATGTCTGGAGTCTTGGCATTTGTCTTCCTAAGAAACCATTATGCATGATGAGTCCTTCTTTCCTGGAAGTGGCTGAACACCTGCCTACCAATAGGAAGTAGTGAATGAATTCCTTATTTTACTTTGTGTGCGCATGTAGCTTTTTCTGTACCTGTTAAAGTGGTTTCATCTCAATTAATGAGTTTTACCTCTTTTAATTCTCTTCCCCATCCCACTGTAGGGGGCATGAGTGAGCAGTTATGTGGTGCTTAGCAGCCTGCTGGGTTTAAACCACAACAGGAAACAATATTTAATGCTTTTCCCTTCATTCTTATGTAACTTTGTAGAAGCAGTCCATATATATTTGCACTCAATTTAGTCACTGCTTCCTATTTAATAACAATATAGATATATACTTAGTTGCATTAACCAGAAAAGAACAACCTATTTCATTCTGGACTACATTGGAAACAGATTAACAGGAGTTCCTTTCCCACTGTGCTGGGTTAAATGACATACTAGCTATAAAGTCATACAACCTGTCTTTGCACTTGAATCATAGCTGTTACATACCATCCAAGGACTTCTGCCACACACCAACTGCACCAGCAGCCAGAATGCAGTTCACTCACCATTGATTATTTTGGGAGGTTGGCAGGGGAATCACAGCAGTAAGGGTACAGCTTTTTTGGCTTATTATAACACCCATTCAAAGCACTGACTCAGCAAGAATCACAGGGACACATCCTGTCACCTCTGGGGTAACTTTATTGTCAAATATAGAAAATGTCAATTTAACTCTCTGTTTATTACAAATAGGTTTTTTTTTCCTTATTTCTCCAGTAAGCCAAGAGGAGGGATGTAGTTAGCAAACAACGTTACAGCTGCTTATATTTACTAAAATACCAGACAATCTTAAAGGATTATATCTTTGCAAGAACAAAACAAAAATTGCAAAATAAAAATTATGATCTGCACAGTGGCATATATTCACAGTGACATTCATTAGAGATTATCCTCTGAGGTACTTCTGTATTTAAATACAGATCTTTCTAAATGGACCGGAGAGTCAAATAATGAAACCTTTGACACTGAATTACTCACAGAAGAGTTTAAATGAAAGTGAGTTTGTTTCTCTTCAACATTTCTTTTAGGACATTAATTGCTGAAAATATACTGAAATATAATTTTGTTTATAGTGCTGTGTTATCTATTAAGGTTCAAAATAGGCTTTATTAAATAAATTACTGTTTCCTCATGAACAAAAGCCAAGTGATACTATGAATGACATAGCCTAGATGTTTTCACTGTCCAAACAAAATCTGTATTTGCAGCAAGATCAGCTATTAATAACTATTATTTATCTCACTGTAAAATTGCTGCTGATATGAAGTGAGAGTTGTTTTTCACTTTGATGTAGTGAGACAAGGTCAACTGTATTATTCTATATCTTCCTCACCCATAGGGTGACTGTCATCAGCTACATAAAAGGAAAGGCTGTATGATCCTTCTGATAAAATTCTATAGCAGCCAATAACTGTGTAGCTCTAAGAAATGCATATTTGACAGTCCAATTGTTCACTAAGATCTCTACCAATAGAGACTGGTTTTGGAAATCATAGTCATACTTCAGATAGATTGCAAAAAGTGACAGTCATTGAAAAGATCACAGAAAAATAAAAATAAATAAATAAGAAAGAAATCTGAGCTTTCTTAAGTTGTATGAAGTGACACTATTGCAGTAAGTGCCATTGCAGTCATGTAATGGAGTCTGGATTCAAGTCTATGAAATGCTAGCCACAATTTATCTACCACAGTAGCGAGTTTTCCAATTACCTTAATGCAGACTGCAATAAATCAACCACACTTGGACATCTAGTATATTTACAAAGAGGCAATAGTCAAATTGCCTCCTGTTATTTTTCTGGTATGTTAAATCTTTCTGATAAAGATTTTTTTTTCTTCCTCCAACACTAGTTCCTTATAACTGACATAAACAAAAAATATCAAGTTAATAAAAAAAAATAATACTGTTTTCTTCTGCTTATGCTCCAGTAATTCCAACAGTATAATAAGAATATGAACAGGAAGACAATATTTGTCACTGATCATTTTGGCTATTGACTTTATTATGAGAGGATTCCATGAATAAGTAACAAATGCTGTCTGCTTCACCATTGTATCAGGTGAAGCAGTGTCCTCCCAGTGCCCCATGCTCTAACATAGGCTTTAGAATATATCACAGGTGGAAGAAAGCATTTCCCTGAAGCCCAATTAGATGATTTGCAACTGCCCTGCTTCACATTTCCTACCAGTTAACATAGGCAAAGAGAGCAAAGCTTTCATTATTATTTTAGATTTGTTAAAAAGCATATCCATCTGTGCATTCTAGGATGTAAATGGATGATTATTGTGCTTGACACTGACATAGCAGAGGGACCTTGGTATCCTCATGTCATTGAGTTTATAATTCAAATTGGTTTAAGTATATAAATTGCTCTCTAAAGTGTACTGTGTTGTAATTTCAGTCCAGGTGAAGAAACAAACAAACAAACAAATACACACACACAAGCACTGGAGATAAGTCTGGAAAATATATTTTTATCTTAAAGTTGCTCAGAAACAAGGAGAATTTGAAAAAGTGCATAGGCCTATTCATAATTCACCCTTAATGAGTTGGCTTCTGGCTATGCTAGGCTTTCATTGTTTGAGGGTGTAGTCACCTGTTACCTCAGATTATCCTACAAACAAGTATCTTAAAGCTCTGTGTTTTGGTGTATCCTGTGATATTCTGTAAGATTCATACATCTTGTAGCAATCACCACTTCAAAGTAGTTGTTTTAGTGCTTTTCTCTTGCTACTCCACTTTTTTTTTTTTTCTTTTCCTTTCCAGAGCTCCTATTTTTGAAACTCCTTTTCTTACAGGAAACCGCTCACTGTAATTACAGATTCTCTGAATCATACTTGTGGAGTAGAGAGGACATATCATTTCAAAAAAGCCCTAAACTGCAGTAAACTCGGGAACTGTAATTTCTTATTTTGAGTCACTTTTATAACAGCTTAGCTGCAGAGATACTTTTTTTTTCCTTTAATACATCTGAAGTTTCTTGTTCCGTTTGCTCTGCTTGAGACTTCTTGCAGACTATTGGAAAAAAAGAAGAAAAAAAAGAAAAAGTACATGCCTCAGTTTTCCTCTGTGAAGAAATGAGTACTATTTCTCCCACTTTACTGAGCCTTTGTTAGTATGTTTGTTAAGTTCTGTATTATGAAATAAATGCAGTAGAAATGGGCTATAATATTTAAAAATAATTTTTGAAGTGTACCTATTTGTTTTCTTGCATTCAAGAGTTTAGTGAATATATAGCCAGAAGTTTGCTAAAATGCATTGTAAAAATATTTGGAGTATTTTTATAGAGTGAAATAAGTAAACCTAATATGGTAGATTAACTAGATAGTGAACTGACCTACAGAAGTTCTTCTCTTCAGTTTATAAGTTCACTCTTTATTGTTAAAGCCATAGTCTCAGACTGATCCAATATGAGCAATTCATAGCATGATTTTTTTTTTTTTTTTTTGGCCAGGGGAAAAGTAACAACACACCTTTCATTGGAACAGGCCATGAACAAAGTAGCAGAGACAGAGATGCAGGGATTCCAATACATCACGTCAGGGAGCAGCAAGAGCAGGGCTGCTGCCTGCAGTCCAGGGAGCTGAGGAGGATCACACAGCCAGTAGGGGCCTCACAATTTAGAGCCCAGTCCCACAAATACCCAAGCATGGTAAGGAAGACAGGCCCAAAGTTGGTAGTCAGATGCAACCAATAGCCCATATCACAAGGTAGTACCAAGATGATGAGACAAGTTCAAGCTGGAAAGACAGTCTGTAGATCATGGTTAGGCTTAGGTCTAGAGATCATTGTGTAAGTCCAGAGTGATGAAGCAAGGCTCGAGACAAGCCCAGTTAAAGTCAGTGATTCCATTAGTTAGAAATAAGCATACATGTTGTAAGGTCTAGGTCAGTATTCATGTTGAGGTCCAAATCGGAGGCTCTGTGGCTGTAGTTATAAATGGAAAGTAATACTCTTTCAAGATAGCTCAGATAAGAAGTAAAGCTGAATTTAATCAGAGCTTCTGGGGCCTATGGGTGGGGGGTGGGGTGAAGTGAAGGCTCCAGCTGAAGCTGATCAAGCTATTTTAAGATGGTCACCTAACAAGTAAAGATGTGGAAAAGGTAGAGGAAGTTAATGTCTCCTCCCCCCTTTTTTTGGCCTCAATTTTTAACGTTATCTTGGGGTCCTCAGAGATGGAGTACCAGAGCTGGGGGAGCAGTGGCTTTTTGTGGCCACTGAAACTGCAAGGGACCTGCTGTGTCAGTTGACCATTCATAAGTCCATAGGGCCTGACAAGATTCACTTCAGAGTACTGAAGAAGTTAGTGGATGTTATAGCTGGACCCATCTCAACAATTTACCAAAGGTATTGGGAGTTTGGGGAGGGCTCTGCTGACTGGAAGCTAGCCAATGTTATACCAATCTAAAAGAAGGGTGCAAGAGAAAACCCAGGAAACTACAGGCCTGTTGGTGAAACCTCAATACCTGGAAAAGTTATGGAGTAGATTATCCTGGGTGCTATTGAAAGGTATTTAAAGATCAAAGGTATTATCAGGCATAGTCAACATGGATTCATGAAGGGATAGTCCTGCCTTAGTAATTTAATCTCTTTCAATGATAAGGTCACCCGCTCAGTAGATGAAGGGAAGACAGCGAATGTAATCAGTCTGGATTTTAGTAAGACCTTTGGTACTGTCCCTCACTATATCCTTCTAAACAAATTGTCCACCTGTGAGTTGAACAGGTTTGTTCTAAGCTGGTTGATGAACTGGCTAAAAGACAGAGCTCAAAGAGCTCATAGTGAATGGGGGCTACGTGTGGCTGGTCACAGGTGGTGTTTCTCAGGGTTCCATTCTAGGTTTGGTTCTGTTCAACATTTTTATCAGTGATCTGGATGCAGGTTTTGAATGAATCCTTAACAAGTTTGCTGACAATAATAAACTAGGAGGTGATGTTGATTCCTTGAAGGGACAAGAGGCCTTGCTGAGGGATCTAGATAGATTGGAGCACTGAGCAATCATCAACTGCATGAAAATCAACAAAAGTAAATGATGGGTTCTGCAGCTGGGATGGAGTAATGTTAGACACATGTACAGACTGGGAGACCGGTGGCTAGTGAGCAGCTCAGTAGAAAGAGATCTAGGGGTGCTGGTCGACAGTAGGCTCAACATGAGCCAGCAGTGTGCCCTGGCAGCCAAGAGGGCAAACCATGTTTTGGGGTGCATTAAACACAGCATAACCAACCAGTCAAAAGAGGTGATTCTCCCTCTGTATTTAGCATTCTTGTGGCCTCAACTTGAATATTGTGTGCAGTTCTGGTCTCCACAATATAAAAAGGATGTTAAGGTACTTCAATGCATCCAGAGGAGGGTAACAAAGCTGGTAAAAGGGATGGAAAACGTATCTTGAAAGAAGAGGCTGAGGACACTTGGTTTGTCTAGTTTGCAGAAAAGGAGGCTAAGGGGTGACCAAACTGCTCTCTACAACTTCCTGAGGATGGGAAATGGAGAATTAGTTGCTGATCTCTTCTCCCTGGTAACCAATGACAGAACATGCAGGAACGGCACAAAGCTGTGCCAGGGGAGGTTCAGACTAGATGTTAGGAAAAAATTCTTTACCGTGAGAGTAGTCAAACACTGGAACAGACTCCCTAGCAAGGTAGCTGATGCTCCATTCCTGTCAATGTTCAAGAGACATTTGGATAATGCTGTTAATCATAGAATCATAGACTATCCCAAGTTGGAAGGGACCCACAAGGATCATTGAGTCCAACCCATGGCTCCAACAAAGGAGTACATAAAAATTAAACCATATGTCTGAAAACATTGTCCAAACACTTCTTCAAGTCCAGGAGGCTTGGTGCCATGACCACTTCCCTGGGGAGCCTGTTCCAGTGCCTGACCACCCTCTCAGTGAAGAACATTTTCCTAATATCCAACCTGAACCTCCCCTTTTGCAGTCTCATGCCATTCCCTCGGGTCCTGTCACTGGTCACCAGAGAGAACAGCACCTCCCTCTCGGCTCACTGTCATCAGAAAGCTGTAGACTGCAATCAGGTCAACCCTTGGTCTCCTCTTTAAGCTGAACAAACCCAGTGACTTCAGCTGCTCCTCCATACGTCCTGCCTTCTAGACCTTTCACCATCTTTGTTTCCCTCCTTTGGACACATTCTAGTAGTTTTATATCCTTCTTATATTGTGGTGCCCAAAACTGTACACAGTATTCAAGGTGAGGCTACACCAAGGCTAATTACAGTGGGACAATCAACTCTTTTGACCAGCTTTGCTATGCTGCATTTAATGCACCCCTTGAAATGGTTGGCCCTTTTGGCTAGGACACACTGTTGATTCATATTGAACTTGTTGTTGACCAAACCCCCCAGATCCCTTTCTGCAGGGCTGCTGTCCAGCCTCTCATCCCCTGGTCTGTACATATATCCAGGAATGCCCTGTCCCGGGTGCTGAATCCAGCACTTGCTCTTGTTAACTTTCATATGACTGGTGATTGTCCAGCCCTCTATTTGTCAAGATCTTTCTGCAAGGCCTCTCTATGCTCCTGGGAGTCAACAGCTCCTCCTAATTTAATATCTTTTGTAATAATAATATGTTTTAACTTTTGGTTAGCCCTGAAGTGGTCAGGCAGTTGGACTTGATGATCTTTGTATGTTCCTTCCAACTGAACTATTCTGTCCTATTCTATTCTAAGTCCATTAAGGCCTATTAATGTAATTGGGGCCCAGAGAAAACGTATATTTATTTCAACATCTTTGTTGATTTCTAAACAATGGAATTGTTTCCTCATCATTGCCTTTCAAGTTGCAAGTCAGAGAACGGGAATATGCGTGGTCATGCTCTGCCTGAAAGGGAGATTACTAGTGATTACTAGGACAATGAAATAACGCACCTGGGTCTACTATATAGTTAGATAAATCAATGCACAGGGATTCAGCAACTACCAGTTTAGAAATACCTCCCTAGCATCTTTTGCAGGTAATAATTGAAGGATAAATAAAGTCAATTTGACATCTGTTTCACATATGCCCTGTCCCAGCCTCGAGAAAAATATATTTGACAATAACCATAGCAACAAAACTGATTAGATATGTTTGAATGAAGGAATGATGAAATAGCAGTTTTTCTTTATAGTTTCAAGAAAAGAAGCTTAATACTATAAACAAATATATTCAATTATTATAAGAAAAAAAATCAGGTGGATGGAATAGCTGTTATGGTCATATTTGTAACAAAAGCAAAACATTATTTTTCAAAGCATCGTTTGTATATGTTTTTCCTATACTATACAGATAGTACTTTCAACATTGTATTGCTGAACTCATGACAGTAACCTTAAGATTTTTCAGATCTCTCTTATGCCCAATACCTTTGATACCTTCAAGAATTTTCTGCTTCCACTGAGCTGTTTCCCACAGCATGTGTTTTTGAGAGATGGAAAGAACAGATGCAGATATTATATTGTTATTTGATGCACTACTCAGAACCACTCAAAATGCAGGAAAAGTACACCCTGGAAATCAGTAGATGATGAAGGACTTGTAGAATCCCTCTTTGCTTATGCAAAAGAATACAGTTATCCTTACACTGCTTGCAGTTTCCATACTGATCTCCATAAGCAAGCAATTTAGTGGCTATCACATTGCAGGAGATGTCCATAGAGTGAATTAAACTGGACTTATTAGCAGAGCTTTAAACTAGATTCATCGGGGAAGGAGATGTACCTCTGAGAGACAGAGAAGAAACAGGGAACACCAACACTTTAGGAAGCAACAAGAAAATACCTGTGAACAGCCCCAGAGGAATTAGGGAGGGCTCCCCTAGAAAGGTGATGAGGCCCATAGCCCAGCTGAAGTGCCTCTACACCAATGCACGCAGCATGGGAAACAAGCAGGAGGAGTTGGAAACAACAATGCAATTAGAAAACGATGACCTAACTGCTATCATAGAAACGTGGTGGGACGAACCACACAGCTGGATCACTGTAATTGAGGGCTACAGGCTTTTCAGAAGAGAGAGAAAGGAAAGGAGGGGCAGGGGTGTTGCCATATATGTTAAGAAATGGATAGACTGTGAAGAGCTGCCTTGGAGAAACAGCCACAGACAGGTCTTCTCTCTAAATTGGAGAGGTATGGATTTGAAGGATGGACTGTTAGGTGGATTAAGAATTGGTTGGCTGGTCGCAGCCAAAGGGTTGTCGTCAATGGTTCTATGTTTGGGTGGAGGCCGGTCACAAGCGGTGTCCCTCAGGGGTCAGTCTTGGGACCGGTGCTCTTCAACATCTTTATCAATGACATAGATGACGGAATCGAGTGCACCCTCAGCAAGTTTG
>VXAA01003595.1:1052806-1068079 GCA_013399115.1 Anseranas semipalmata | reverse complement strand
TTTTTTTTCCCCCCCCCCCCCCCGGATTTATTTGGCAAAAACAGTGTGTTTCTGGCATTGATGTTTATGTAGAGTGTAGTAGCCAACTCTGGATGAGAAAGTTCTTGCCTTGAAAGATTTTTTTTTTTAAAGTAGTACTTTCAGTCAGATTCTGAGCATCATTTGGGAGTATGGTACAATGTATTTTGAGCCATTTTAAAATGAAACTGTGAATGTTTGTTTTCAGATCTGGTACTGAGTCTCACCTAATGCTTGTATGTGGAGTGCCTTGTCTTTCCTGCTTGGTAACAGATATGAGATTTGCTTTAAAGCTCCATTTTGGTTGCTATTTTTTGTCCTCAATAAATGCTCAAAAGAAAGCTGCTGTTTTTATTCTTCTGAATGTAAGCAGATTCAAAGCAGGACTTAGAGGTGAGGGTCTGAAAGCCCTGTGCACAGGGCGGTTGTGGAGGAGACGTTACCTCCAGCAACCCCCTGGTGCTGGCTGCCTCCAGGAGCAGGGGCTGCTGGAAGCTTTCTGTCTGGCAAAAAAATAAAAATAAAATGGAAAATTGAAGCGAAGTCTTCCTAATCTGTAGCCTGTGAAAAGGTTACTGGAGTCCCTTTAGCAGCCTTGCTTCCCTTCCTGCAGTGACTGTCCTGCATCTTTGCAGGGAAGCTTTGCTGTGGGGGGAAAGCTTCAGGTTGGCTTTTGTCCCCAGCTGGAAGCTTCTTGACTGATTTTTCTCTCCTGAACCTCTGCTGGTTTTGCTCCTTGTAGTATGGAAAACATGGCTGCAGGCGTGTTGGGAGAGGTGCTTGGGTGGACAAGGAGGGGCCAGGCCACCCGAGAACCCTAGTCACCACCGCTCTTTGTGGGGCCGCAGGGAGAAGACCCATTGGGACCATCCTGCTGGGGCATTCTGAAAGCACTCAAAAGCATCAGAGGGCGGTGGGCACGCAGGAGGGCACTGCCCACCCACTGGGGTGCCTGCGCTGTGGAGCTGGTGGGCTTCTATTAGATGGCGTTTATCTGCTCTTCTGTCTGTCTTACCATCTGCTGCCAGGCTTGACTCGATTTTCTTGTATTAGCACGCCGCAATGGGTTTGTTTTCATGTGAAGATTTTCTCTAAATGGTAGATTTTCTTCTAAATGGTCAATTGCTGTTGCCATATCAAGAAAATACCAATGCCCCCTCCCCAGCAGAGCCCCTGACTCGAATGCCTTCTGCAGCTCAGTGTGTGCTGCGAGCCGGGGCTGTGGACGGGAGGGTGGGGAGGAACCCCAGTGGGCTTGGGCCGTCCGTCAGCACCACCAGCCCTTAGCACCTCACTGACACGTGTGAAATCCCCCCCAGCAGCAGAAGCGGTGCCCGGCAGCACCGGCTTTGGTTCACGTTTTACTCCTCGCCATGCCGTAACTCCCGTGAGTGAAACACGGCGCAGGCCGGGCAGTGTGCTGGCGGGAGCGGCGGCCTGTGGTGCCCTGGTGCTGCCAGCACCCCCTGCCCCAGGGGAGGCCCCCACAGGCCGGAGCTCGGCTGGGGGCTCTCGGCTCCTGGCAGCCGCCCTGCGTGGGTAGGCCTGGCTGGAGGGCCGTCCTCTTCTCCGCTCCGGCTGAGTGAGGATAATGCTGCTAATAAATTAGATTATGCCTCTCAAGAAGAAGGGAGATTTATTATCTGCGTGTAGCTTTCACCATAGGCTGTGCCGCCGTTGTGCCTGCGAGACCAAATGGGTGCTCGCATGATGGTAAATCCCAGTTCTTGTTGCTGATTTACAATCGTTTTTTGGATAATTTTGACTATGGCTGACCCAAATACTGCTGTGCCCAGTAACCTAATGTACAGGCTTGTGCACGTTTCTGGAATTGCAAAGTAGCAATGATCTTGCTGAGGACAAAGACTGCTGTCCAGACCAAGTGTCCTTGGGCCAGCCCAGCTGTCGGCGCGCATGGCCTCTGTTAGTGCGGCACTGGCTTGAGCTGTTTGCTTTCTTATTGAGAATATTTCTGATGTGGCAAACTTAGGTGGCTTTCCCTGCTGCGAAAGGACTATCTTTTTTCATGTTTGCTTATTTTTAGTCATAGGAAATAAAAGAATGGGCTGTTTGCCAATAAGAAAACAAAGAAACAAAACCCCCAAAGCAACCTAGACATTGTACCTTTCATTGCTTTTTTTTTTTTTTGAAGAAAAAAAAAAAATCCTTGCAACTGTAAATACTGATCTGTTCTTTGATAGAAGCTTGTGATTCAATGATAAACTGATAGCACATCAAAGAATAAAACAGTTTTTTTATGTGTGTTTTCCTATTTATTATTAATCTTGTTTAGATGTGGGGAAAACACTGTGGTTTGAAAAACACCGTGGTTTGAAAATATGAAGAAATGTTCAAACGTTGTCTCTTATAAAGGAATAAGAGTAAGATCTTTATATAACTCGGTGTGCTTATGCAATAGCATTGGTTGGGCTGCAGTCTGGGCTCTCAAACAACCTTACTAAAAAGAAAAAAAAAAGGCATTAAATTTTATAAATATTTCTGCCTCTCTTTTGCAATACCTAACATACGTTGTCTGTTCTGCTCTTAACTCCCTGATGCAGAATTCCTAAGTTTGGGCTAATAGAAAATTTGGAGGATTCTTCATTATCTGAACCTCTTGAGAAATACCAAATATGTTCCAGTAATTGTGGTGTAGTACAACAGGGAGCCGCACTGGCAGTTTGTTGGAAAGGGTTTTTCCTGTAGTTATGAAAACCATACAACTATTAAAATCCCCAAAACTGAAACCGCTGGGATTACTCATATACTTACAGTTAAGCGCATGCCTAAAGGTAGATATATTCAGTGTGCATTTTTTTGACTTGCATTTGATTCTTAGCTTGAGCTATCAAGAGAAAAAAATGTTCTTCAATCACTTTGGTCTCACGCAGCCTTTTTATTCTGTGCCTATGCGGCCGTAGCGCAATGGGTTGTGGCTTGCGACAGAAGCACCTAGCTTTGCTCCACAGCAAACCATCACTAATAAGGAATGGAAAGCTTGCACAATAGTAAGATGCTACGGGCTGGCAGGCAGGAGTCGAGTTTCTCCCCTCCCGCCTTCTCTTCATACCTCTGCCACAGATTGCTGATGAGTGCACGTCACCTAATTTTTCTCTATTTTCTTCCATCTTGGTTGTACGTGAGGAGAGTATAACATTGTCCCTTGGAGTTGAAAGTGAAGGTACTGAAGACTGTGAGGTCCTGGATAGGTAAAAGTTAAATGAAACACCAATATTACAGTTCAGGTCATAATACTTGGGTTTGCTTTTTGGTTGTTTCATTTTCCCTTTTTTTTTTTCCCCCCTAGAAAATTAGTTTTGTAGAGCAGAAGTCACATGGAAAAACTGGAAAGTGATGCTTGCTTTACAATGTCTGTTATAGGGCCATTGCTCTAGTTGGGCAGCCTTTTATTGAGGAGGCCCCGTGTGCTGTGTTCTGTCTGCAAGGTGTGAAGATGGAGAACTGTTAATATTTGTTTAGTTTCTCTCAAGTGCTTCCTTTGATTTAATACTTTTTTTTATCTTGTGTGACTTTCTCTTAGGAAACACTGGTATGTGTCTGTAAGTGTCTTGATGCATTATCCTAACGACTTGATTAACACACCTATTGTTCTTAGAACAAAATATATTTTCTGTCTATGAAACTATGTAAACAATTTGCTTTGAGAATTTGGAAATATGAAAGTTGTGGAGTATAACTAATACAAAAATGTGTCTGTTGCGCTGCTTTAGCAGAAAATCCATTTGCACAAGTATCAATATGTGGGGGAATTTAATTTTAAAAAGTCCCAGACACTTTGTAGAAAAATATAATGCAGTACATAAACTCATTTTAGACACTACTTATTCTACCGTGTCCCATTAGTTGATGTTTGCACAGTGCTTTGAAAATGTAAAGCGCTATATAAGTGCTTATTATTACTACATTATTATTATTCTCCCTCTTGAAAAAAGACCCTCCAGGGAGAGTGAGACTCACTTTGCATTTTGTCTGTAGTGCATATCCCACAAGAAATATACCTGCTTTTTTTTTTTTNNNTTTTTTTTTTTTTTACATTCTTCCCTTCCTACTTCCACCCCTCTGTTTTAAGATAAATAAATAAATCCTTATGTATTGGGTTTTAGAGATTATGGAGTTCTTAGTTTATGCTTATTATGCTCTTATGTAGTTTATGGGTAACTACACCAATGAGAGCAGTATTTGAAGGCATATAAAAGCCTAAAGGGGAAAAAAGAAAAAGCTTTCTATCCAATCCGCACAGTAACGGGAATAGTCACCCTGGTCTCACCCCCGTGGTGGCCTCGGGAGGTGTGGGATGGGGTGGTGATGCCCCTCACCAGCTCTCCTCCTGCCCAGCTGCCCCGCCAATGCAGCCGGTAGATGCAAAGTGCGAGGTGAAGTGAGAGCAGGGGTGGCTCTGGCAATGCCTTGGAAGGATTTGCTTCCTATGGAGAGGAGTGCTACGCGTTTTCCTGCAGGATCGGTGCTATTGCTTCTTGTGAAGAAAAGTTCTGCGATTCCTCACTCCTTTGCACTCTGCTAACAGCAGCCCACATCCCTGCAGACGAACAAGGCTCTAGTTCAAACTGTTTTAACCCTCTTTATCCCTTGAATCCTTATCATGACAAGGGCTCTTAGTGGGCAATGTGAGCCAGCTAAGTAGTAAGTTACTAAGAAGTAACTTCGATTACTTGTTTCAAGCTATTGATACTCAACTATGGTCCAGACCCTATTTCCCAGCATCGTCTAAATCAAAGCTGAAGTGCCAGTGTGCTCTGGTAACTTAAAGCCACGTGTAACGTTATTTTACACTCTGTGCAGGAGGGCGGCAGGCTTCGCGTGGCAGCGCGCTGCTCTGGGAGAGGCCTCTTGTGACCCTCGGCAGCGACCTGGAATGCGCGGACAGGGCACAAAGCCCTGCAAGTGTAGATCCCCGTGGGGCCCTGTCCCTTGGGAGCCCCATAAATCTGACTGTAGTTTCCCACAGGTGCCCTTGTTGGTTTACACCTGGGCATGGCTGGGTTCCCAGCTGGGGCTGGGTGTCCCTGTGTCCTGTGCAGATGATGGTGGCGCCCATCTGCACGGTGGGGCCCATCTGATGGTGGGGCCTGGCAGGCGGAGGCTGTGGTGACTGCAGCAGCTGGGGCCCTGCGGCCTGCCTGGCCTCCTGCCCGCTCGGGAGGAATGGGCCGTGCCCCTTCAGGTGGCAGCCAGGCGGAGATCTGCCTGCACCCAGTGGCCGCTCTCCCCCTCAGCAGTGGCTGGAAGGGGAGGCTCCGCTGGTTCCTGAGCCACAAAATGCCTGCAGGCTGCGGTCCCGCAGCACTCCTCGCCCCTCTGCTGTGCACAACACCTTATCCTTGTGACAGAAGCACGTACGTTTCTACATACATTTATTTTATATGAATTTCTGTTAATTGGCATATGAGTGCAAGAGGCTATCTTGGCACTCTGAGCCAGTTTTCTTTGTCCCCACAGCTCTCATCAGGCAGATGAGGTCTTGCTTTCTGTGTGCACAACTGCTCTCTGTGACAGTAACTTTTCCGCTGGCCTGAATTCTGCAAAAAACCTGTGTTCAGCTCACTTCAGTGCAGTACTTTACTCGTCATGAGTCTCCCATTACTGTTTGGGATGGGGCGTGCAGTTGCATCACCGTTTCTTAAAGAGCTGGATGAAGTTCACCCATATAATCTGGGAGTTGAGCTTCTTGGGAAGGGGGATAGCCCACGTTCCTCAGTCATTGCACCATTGTGATGGGTTTGGTTGGTGATGCGATGATACTAATGTGGAAATGTTACGTTGCTGGCTTCTATGAATGTCTCTTTATCTGCTGTAAGCTCCAAATACGCTGCCACTGATGTTTAACTGAAACTTTGCAAATATCCCACTGAGCCCTTCAGGATCATTGCTTATGTAGCCTTATTTTTTCTTTAGAAATTGTAGGTGTGGGTAATTATATGTATTTTTGAAAGCTCTAACTATGCCTCATTTAAACTTCTGCAAACATCTTTGTGAGTCCAATTAAATGCCTGCAGAAGAAAATGATCAAAAAATGAGATGGGGAAATGTGCGTTTACCCAGATACAGCTTGCAAGCCAAGCAAAATGTTATGTTAGCCCAACAAATGGGTTATTCAAGCACAGTTCTACCAAGACAAACATAGGAGAGTCAAGGATAAGTGAGTTTTGAAGCAATATGGCATGTGACCCTCTCAAGTTAAGTTATCAGGATTGCACAGGTTGAGAAAATGCAGCTGATTTAGGGTCCATTGCAAATTTGGGTCGAATCCAAATTTGCATTGGAAATACCCTGGAAAAGTGCAATCTGACATGAACTTTTTTGAATATTCCCACAATTTAATTTGGGGTCTGTACTTCTGCATTACTGGATTATTCTATTTGCATGTATTTACTTGAGCTTTGCAAAAATAATCAAGCAACAATGAAGCCAGTGTAGCTCAATGAGAGGGAGGGATGTTTTATCGTACTCATGTTGAAAAAATCGACTCTTCGCAAGGAGCCCGGCGGCAGGCTGTCTCCTCCAGCTGATGCTGTCCAGCCCCAGAAGAGCCTGCCCTACCGGTGCCAGCGGCCCCACTGACCCTGCTCCATGGGGCTGGGCTCGGGCAGCCATAGCCCTGGGCGCCTGCCCTGCTGGGGGGAGCGGCGCGGGCAGTGTGGGGCCCCAGGGAATGCGGACAGGAGCAGCACGAATGCGGCAGCGGGTTTAACGCCTTGACTGCATTGTGGGGAAGTAATTCTGCTGCGCTTCCATCAGAGTTAAAAATGAAACTCGCAGGTAACCGGATTGGGCCCAACGTGCTCACGGTCTCTGCTGCTGATCAAAAGCAATACTGTTTCTAATTTAAGAAGAATTTTTTTAAAAAGTAGTTTAAAACAAGAGGAAACTGTCACATCCTGAGTGACATCCTGTGTGCTGCAGCAACATTCTTGCTTCTCAATGATCAGAATTTCAGCCAAGGGAATAAAATCCAATCCATGTAAAAATGTATTTGCTTTGTGAAAATCCTGTAGTATTGCACAAGCTATTTTCTGATGGCAAAATGCAAATCTAAAATCTATATCCAAGAGAACAAAAAGATTAATTAAGTTAGCTGTCTGGAGGAAATACTGAGGACACTGAGTTATTGATTGGATTTCAGTAAATTTGTTTTAATATGCAAGATTACATTTTTAATACTGGAAATGATGGCAGTGTTTCACAGCCCAGTTAATTATTTCTCAAATCGCATTTTCTCCAAGCCAGCTGACCCGGTACCCAATGTCTCCAAACTGCTGCTATGCTCTCTGCCTTCACTGTGCCCTGGCACTCACAGGGCACCTGTGGCTGACCTGCACTGCCAGCCCCTCCGGCTGCTGCTCGTGTTGGTTCCTGTTTATTTGCCTTCACGTTGTTCTTGGGGGTTTGGGTGAGCCATTCCCCACATGTGTGGGGTCTGATGCTGGGGTGCCTGGCAGCAGTGCTGCTTTCCTTCCTGGGGTGCGGTAGTTTTGACGTGAGGTCCCTGCACTGCTCCCAGCCTCTTCCAGGGATGGCAGCAAAACTCCTCCTTTTGCCCAGGGGCTCTTTTGGGTGAATTTTTGGCATGCCTGGTGTGGGAAGACCTGACCGCTGGTTCCCCAAGCCTCCTATGGAGGTGGAAGCCAACAGTTTCTTCCCACCACCTGCAAAGGGGAACTGTGCTCTTTGCCTGTCCCTGCTGCTATGCAGGGGGCACAGCGTCCTGTCCGAGCTGGATGAGCCATTTGTTTCTGTCGTTTAGCACTGTGAGAGGTGTCAGGGCAGCATGCAGCCCCCACGGGGTCCCCGCTGTGGCCTGGGGCATCGGCCACCCAGAGCATCCCTGCGTGGATGGGCCCTGGCAGCAGCGTGGGGCTTGGGTGGGCCAGGGACACCGGCAGGGGCTGATTTCTGATGGGACACTGAAGGCATTGATTTAAACAACTTAATCTTTTAACTTAAAAAAAAAAACAAAACAAAAAGCCTTAAAACTTTTTAAATACATTTAGTGTGTTTTACTAGCTCCCATCTTTGGAACTTGGAAGTGAAACTTAATGAAGATAGATAAGGTGTGTTGTCCTCTCCTAGCTATCTTACCAGTTTTTCAACCCAAATATGTGTTAAGGTATATATGTGTGTATTGCTGCTGGGAAGGTGGCGGTACAGTTAATTTTTCTGTTTTATACTCCACATTAAAACCACTGTATGCCTTAAAACACTTGGAGAATACAATCCAATCTTTCAGAAGTATGTTTAATAATACCTTTCATCGAGATAAATAGAGCAATGAAAAGGAAAGCACTGCCCTTCGGGTGCTTGTACCTGTGTTGATATGTACGCAGGTGGGTGCACATTACCCTGTTATCGGTGCTGTGTGTGCTGGCTGGGGTGGCGGCTGATGTCTGCGCCAGGGGGAGCAGCGAGGGGCTGCAGTGTTGCACACCCCGGGGTGGGGGGGCTGTGGGTGGCACCCGGCTGGGTCCTGGAGTCTGGTTGTGGTGTGGGAAGGACTGGGTGCTGGAGAGCAGCTGGAGGGGGTTGTTTGAGCTTGCAATGTGACTGTGTCTGTAACTCTTGGTATTTATTTACTTTTGTACGTTGAATTAAAAATGTAAATGTCAGTCAACAGTGCTAAACCTGACCTGCCACTTAAGAGTTCTAGATCCCCAAACTAGATGCTCTGTATTAAAAAGGTTGAAGCGATGCATATATATGTGTGCATACATATATAGTATGTCTGAAATACTACACTGAATTTAAGCATTTACACATGAATCTGTGCTATCTTCTATAGCACAACCCAACCTGTAAGTACATCATGTTTGAGTGCCTGGTGGGAGCGAGCACTGAGCTGCATACACTGCAAAAATGGTGCCCTGCTTCTTCAGCACAAGAAATAGCAATATTTTGGATATATGTAGCTGTGATGGCAGTTCTGTTATTTTAAGATATCATGAAAACTTTGACATCTAAAATTGTTTTGGCCCTTCTGTGCACACACTGCCTGCAGCTGTTGAGCATCTTTGTCCTGTTCTCACCTTGTGGACAGACGGTGAGTGATGCTCAGGAGGCAGCAACATCCCACAGGAATGGGTGGAGGAAGGGATGTTGTGAAGGATATGGCTTTCTCCTTGGGTTTGCAAATTTATGTGTAGGTCACCAAGACCTCTCCAAAAGCTCAATTCTTTTCCCTAGTGGTTCTCCCTCCCTTTTCCCTTAAAGACATGCCCCAAAGCTCAGGGACGCACAGGGGCTGCTGGTGGCAATGTAAGGGTTCCCTGGGTGCTGGCGAGAGCCAGAGATGGCAGGACAGGTGTGGGTGACCAGGAGCTGCTCCTGAGTCACTGGAAGGACCCAGGCTGGTGAACAATTTCCCCAGGATCAGCACATCGTGCTCTACCAGCCTCTTCTCGTTTGGGAGCAGGGCCCTTCTTTTGTTCCCACAATTAGCTCAGTTAAGTGTAGAGAGACAAAAATCCATGTTTTTTCCTCTTAAAAGTTACAGAATAAAAGTCTGGCAAGTAGGTAAGCTCTTATTTTTCCTCTCTGCCCTGTGGGACCTTTTCAGCAAACTTTCATAATGTATGTGTAAGCTGTTCTCTTACTTGCTGGTAAATGATTTCATTTTTCTTAGCTCTCAAATTTTATTAAATTTAAATTTTTGTTCTCATTTCAGACCATAAAAATGTAAAAGACTGCTTTGAAACTATACCTTTTTTGGCAGATTTGAAATAAATTATATCCAATCCCTATTAGGTTAAAAATAAAATAATCTGACTTCATATGTGAATTGGACTCCAAGGCTTAGGAAAATGTAGAGTGGCAGGAGGTGATGGCAAAAATTGTTGGGGAGTAATTCCATGTTATATATTTAAAATTAAATATTTTGTGAGCATGTGAATTCTATAGCTTGATCAAAACTATACATTACTCTCTGTGAATGAAGAGTTAGTGTTAATAGCTGTGTTAGAACAAGATGTTTCTAGCTTTTTATCTTTCTTTGTTCAACAGTCAAGTGAAAATTCTCCTAATGTCTTATTACTGCAAGAGTTGGAAGCTATTTTTCTTTCTTGTTAAATTCTCTGCATTTTTCCACCCTCTCCCCCAGTGGCAATGTTGAATCTTCTTTTATAAGAGAAGGATCATTATGTATAATCAAGCAATTTAAACAAATGATCTCTTAGTTCAAGGAGACACATACTATAATATAAACTTACTGAAATGAAAAGCTGTTGTTCAAAACACATCACACTATTTTTGGGTTATTAAAAGCTCTTATTTTGATCTTGAAAATGGCTCTGGCTGCCAGAAGTTTGGTTGTTTTCCACTGATTGCTAACCTATAGCTAGTGGTTTGACAGTACAACAGTAACAGAGATCAAGGAACGTTAATCAGTGTTGTTTGCAGTTAAAGTTTTAAATAAAGTTAATTAGTTGTCTTTGAGTAATGCAATATTACAAATTTAGCTATGTCAGCACACATGCTACCAGGGGAGAAATCTGCAGCTAATAAAGTTTCCGGAGGTGTTATTGCACATGAAGCCAGTTGTGCATGGTGGTTTTCAAGTGGTACGGGCACGGGGCATGTGGAGGGTGATGCTTCACTGGTGCTGAAGCAAAGGGTTTGTAAATGGTATCACTGAAGCTACAGATCTGAGAACGTGGCAGGCTGTTTTCTCTACATGTAACTGGCGTTTGAGGAATAAAACAAAGTGTCTGGCAAAAGTGTCTTCCATGGGTGGTCTGTAGCCAGCTTCAGCCATTTGTTCATACGCCCATCTGCAGGGCTGGCTGTGCTGGGGGACTCAAGGAGTGGGGAAGGAAAGGTGGAGCTAAAGGGGGGGGAACTCTGAGCGACATCTCTTACCTCCTGCCAGCCTATGGCTGCTCCTGAATGCTCCCCTGCCCTCTTGGTCCTTCAGAGTGCTGTTTCTCTGGGTGCCCTGTAAGCATTTGGGCTGCGTAACACTTACCCTGCTGCTGCTTTTGTGATCTGGTTACATCCAGGTAGGTAAGCGATGCTTCTGGTGAGGGCTGAAGCCTTCGCTCCACACTCCTGCTCACTCCAGTAGCCTAAAACCAGGCTTTTTAAAGTAATCTCTGGGTTTTGCTCAGTGGGTAGAAGTGTGGTATTCTAGGAGACTGATTTGTGGTTTTGAACAATATCTATCATGTAAGCGCAGATATGAAAAAGAATAACTTTAGACTTATTTTTTTTTAAATGAATGTTCGTGAGTGTTTTGAGAGCAGGAGATCCCCTGCCTTCCTCTCCCCCCAGAAGCCTTATGGACCTACAGCAAGTGTCAGCTCTTCCAGGTGTCCTGCACTCTGGAAAGACAAGCAGGAACGCCCAGCCTTGAGTACAATGTCCACTGCCCCGTTCCCCTGAATCTTGAATAACAGAGATGATTTTAGTAGCCTGCAAGGCAGAAGGCTTCAGAACATGAGGGGTACCCAGGTGCGTTCCCCCCAGAGCCATAGGGGCGAGCAAAGCCAGGCAGGGCACTCGCACCATGGTGCCGGCACTTCTGTGTCTGCCACTTCCCGGATAGAGACTATCACAAAACCTTGTCTCGAAATAAATAAATAAAAAGTTGCACTTTTAGACAAATAACTTGTGTGATGGAGGGGGAAAGATGTCTGCACCGTTATCGATTACAGGGTCGGCTTTCTGATCAATGGGAGGTTTTACATCCACTTGACTGACGCTCACCTTAACAGCCCATCCCTGAAACCAGTCAGCACTAATACAAAGCGATGGTTTCCCAGAACGCTGTGATGTCCATAATGCATGCAGAAGGGATGTAGGTAGTCAATCCCCTCTCTACAATATTATTATTTAAAGAGCTCATTTGTCAGTGTGACTCGGAGTTGTTTCTGTGCTGATGTATGCGTGGCCAAAGCGTGCCTATGTTGAGAAGCACGAATAAGCATGGACTGAACACAAACGTGGCTTTTATTTACTGCAGGATTTCCATAAGATTGTGCAACTCGTGCAGAAAATCAAGAGAACAGAGAAATCTCATTAACAGGGAAGAATACAAGTGTGGATAGGAAATGGATTCAGATGTCATAAAAATTTGTAGAGGAACTCCGCTTCACTGACCCCTTGGCTATGGGTGAAATTTTCCTGGGAAAAGACATTAGTTCAGCTAAGTAACCCTGTTTGCCTCGAGTGTAAATTAATTATCAGAACACTTTTTATAGTGGTTAGATTGGAAGAAAGTTATTTGTTTTGAAAGGTAAGGAGCTTTTGTGCATTTTTTTTTTTTCCTTTTTCGGTTTGGCTTTGGGGCAGAGACTTGCAGATTATGGGAGGCTGCAATGGAAACAGTTGAAATCTGGGGAACTTGTCTTGCACACAGCAAAATTACCACCACGACTGCAGTTGTCCATATATGAATAACCTTGCACCTGCATGTGTTCCTGATGTGGGAAGCTTATTCTGAGTGTCATTTCATAATACCTATTGTCGTACCTTTTATTCAAGACAGTGGGGCTACTCTCATTCTTCTTTCAAGTCCTGTTCGTGTAGTCCACCGAACTTTAAATGCAAAACTTCACACGAGTTGCATTTCTTTAGGGAAGCTTCTGTCAACGTACTAGCGTTGGCTGTGTTTGGAAATGCCCACGCCCCATTTCCCAGGCTCAGCAGGACTGCTAGGAGACAGGACTTATGTTCTTGGCAGCCTTCCTCCCGACAGAGGACCAGAAATCAAAACAAGCAAATAAATATGACAAAGAAACGTTACAGAACACAAAGCACTGACAAGCGCACTTGTCAGAGAGGAGTAGACACAATATAATTTGCCTCCAAGTAAAGATGGGTTGAGCTGATGTTGTTCCCCATGGTCCCCATCCATAGAATAGGGATTGTGATAGCCCCGGAGGCAGGTGTAGGAGGGTCTGTAAGAAGGAAGATGGGGGTGTTCGCTGGTGCCCTTGGTGCCCTCTTTGTGCAGATACTTTCAGAGCTGCTGTCCGGACCTTCACACTCTTCAGCTGGGCTTTTCCTGTCCAGATGTACTCGCCTGTGCTGGTTTTGGCTGGGACGGAGTTAATCTTCATAGTAGCTCCTGTGGCGCTCTGCTTGGGACGGGTGATGAAAACCACTGATAGCGGGCGGATGCAGTAGCCGGCGCTGAGCAGTGCTTGCCTGGAGCCATGGCCCTTTCTGCTCCTCGCCTGCCCTCGTGCAAGCAGGGGTGCACGAGGGGCTGGGGGACACTACGGGGTGTCCTGTGCCACGCGATGCGCTCGGCAGTGAAGCTGGGGGAAACGAAGGGAGAAGCGGGGACGTCGGGAGCGATGGCGTACCCGTCGCACGTGGGGCCCCGCTCTCCTGTGTGTGGCAGAACACCTGCCCCTGACGGGAAGCAGCGCGTGGATTCCTTTTGGTGCTCCACTTGCAAGTGCAGCGTTTGCTTTTCCTATCAAACTGCCTTCATTTCAGCCCACGGGCAGCACCTCTGTTTCTGCACAAGGACTGAACGAGTGCATGGCCCCAGTAGCCGCTAACAGGGGCTGCGGGCCTCTGCGGCTACCGCAAAGCTCCGCGGGCTGAAAGGCACAAGCCCGGCTGGGCTGCAGCTCCCCTTCCGTGCGGTCGCAGCGTGCCTGAGCCTTCGCTCGCGGTGGAGAGCGAGATAAGTACGTGTCCCTTCAGCGTTTTATGAAACAAAGTAATGCAGATATCTGTAAGTGAGACATGACATGAAGCGTACAGATAGTAAGTTTGGAATAGTTCTGGGAGTTAAGAATTTACATGTCTTTATTAATTATTAGATGTTATTAGTGAGTGACTAAGGAACTGGGAAGCTCTAAGCGTTCTTTTGAAGTAGTGTACCCAAATTAGGCTAAATAAATAAATAAATCTGAAAATGTCTGGAAATGTCTGCTCTAATGAATTTTCTAAATACACAAATCACACTTATTAAATCAGTGGATCTTTTAGCTGTAAAAATATTATTACTGTTACACGGGGGAAATCCATTCAGAATTATAAAATATTTGGAAACTTTCTATGTTTCATTTTGGTGGAAGGGTTTTAAGATTAATATGAATAGAAAAGAGTAGGCTTTGGGATAAAGTTTTTAAAAGCCAGCTTTCCCCCTTTTTTGTATGTGTGCCAGTTTTCAATATGAACTGTTCCCTTTTTAGTCTTGTTTAAAGTAAACTGCGTGTATAACAAGATGTTGAAATTTATTTATGGTATGTTAGCACTAAGGACAGGTTGTTATGGGGTCATAAAAAATATTAGTTTCCACTTTATGGTGGCCGCGTTGGTTTTTCTTCAAATTAAATTTGACACTAGAAAGGGATATATATATATATGTGTGTGTGTGTGTGTGCGTGATGTATAAAACTTTCTCTCCCTCATTGTAATTTCTTTCACCGTAATGCAGCCAACGAGCCCTGTCTGTCAAGGAGACCAATTTCTAGCGGCAACTTCTCATGGCAGGGCGGGGGCACCTCCGCGTGGGTCCTTCTGTGGGATCCCAGACACTCTTCTCATGGCAAAGGAGGCAGGAGGAGGTGCTGGATTCCCCATGTGTGAGCTTTCAGACCTGCTTTTATCTACCCTTTTATCTATATTTTGCTTTACAGTATTTAATTTATACCAGTTGCGCGTTCCTCTATCAAAATACTGAGGCTTGTGTATGAGGAAGACTGACCTTCCTACGAGCATTTGCGAGGCAGTTCAGAAGAGCATATTGTTTTATTATTAAAATACAATTTATGAAACAGAAATGATCATAGATGCAAATTTATACTTTGCACATTTTTTTTCTTAATAAGAATATGTATATTTTCATCTGGGGAGAAAGCAGCATTAAAATGAGAGCGCCTGGGGAGTATTGCCACACGCGCACACACACACACAGAGGCGTGCACACGCCTGCATGCACAAAGAGCCACAGGGAGCTGTTTGCTAGAGCAGCAAACTCCTACCACCAGCCCCTGAAAACGTGCACTTCCCCAGAACAGCTGTCCCCGCCTTGTCCCACTGGCGGGCGTGGAGCAGGCGCGGTGACAGCCCCGTGTAGCGTGCGTTGGGAACCTCCTTTATTTCTGGCTGGGACCGGCACCAAGGAGGGGAGGGGTAAGGGGAAATAACACCACTTGCCAGATGGGTTTTTCGAAGCCCTCACAGCTCTAATTAATGTGGCTGGTCAGGAAAAGCCTCCTCTCTTCCTTTTCCTGTGCTACCTGCTCTGGAAACAGAGCTGACCAG
>VXAA01003595.1:1007075-1052800 GCA_013399115.1 Anseranas semipalmata | reverse complement strand
AAAAAAAAAAAAAGTCCAAGTTTGAAGGATTAGCAGTAAAAATCAGTGTATTTCTTTAGGCTGAGGTGCGGAACTCTAGCTGAGGGTTTTTCCAGCTGCGACGAGCAGCCCCGGTGCTGGATGGGGCGGTTGGCAGGGGCAGCGTGATGCTCCCCAGCGCGCTTGGGCAGGCAGCGGGGGCGAGGGGTGTGGGCATCCCAGACCCAAACCTGCCCCTGCGGAGGGGGAAGGAAGAGGCTCGCACCTGTAAGAACGGGGCTGTGCGGTTTGCCATGTCATCCGTGACCCAGAGGCAGCGGCTGCTGTTTAAGTAGTTTTCTATTCTTTTTATCACACATGTGATGCGAATTGTTGCAATGCTAAACTCGAACGCAAGCCCCTCAGCTTGGTAAGAGGGAGCAGGGAGGGAGGGGGACACTCCGCAGGGATGGGGCTGGGCGCTGGGGTGCCGCTGTGGCCCGGGGCACCCCGAGCTACACGTGAGGGGAGGCTCTGCGGCTGCTCCTGGCAGGCCCCGTGAGGCCTGTGGTGGGGGAATGGCCGTGAAGCAGGAGTGGTTTTGGGGGAAGATGAGCTGAGCTGGGAGGCTTTGCGTCCCGGCAGCAGCTCTGTGCCAGAGGAAGGGAAGAAGCAGCTTTGGTTACGGAGCTGCACTAGGCTTTGACTGAGCAGAAGTGTGCAGGGCGGGGTGATGGCAGGGAGCAGCCCGTGGGCCTGGTAGGCATCGCAGGTGGCATGGAGTCTCTTGGCACCAGGGCAGGAGGTGGTGTAAGGAGTTACGGCCCCGCTGCCCATCTGCAGGTCCTAGCTGTCTACTTCTGGTCTCCACAGGGGTGGTTCCTATTTTGATATAAAAGCTCATGTAAATTAATTTCAAAACCTTCTTTCTTTGTGTCATCAGTCTGTGTTAGCTAATGAGGATGACGAGGGTTCACGTCTGCCTCAACATAGGGCTAGCGCATGTAAATTATTTTATTAGGTGCCTTGTTTATAGGAAAACTTTATAGCCTAAATGTAAAAACAGTGCTCTTTCCTGTTGTTTTTGTTTTTCTTCCCCCCTCTCTCCACTGGAGAAGCAAAAACATGCCATAGATCTGGTTTGGTGAGACTCTGCACCCCTCGGTGCAAGGCCCAGTTTGGTTGAACTTAGTGGTGCTCTGGTTTCGTTCCAAGACTTCATTTCATTGTAGCCACCCCTTTGCGTTTGGGAAACACACAAACAAAAGCCAGCCACAGCTCTCAGCTCCGCTGCCTCCCGACGCGTGCCCTGCGTTCAGGCGCGCTCTGGCGAGACCCAAGACCGTGCCCGTGCTCCATGGGGCGGTGTTGGCGCGGGAGCCTCGCTGACCTGCTCCGGCCTGCCGCTCTTCACGCCTCTCTCGTCTTGCTGTGTTCTTGGGCCCGCTTCTGGCATCCTGGCAGAGTAAGGGATCACTTCTCAGGCTGCAGCATCGACCCCTGGCATTAAAATCCTGGCTTTGAGTTGTAGGTGTGCTAATTCCTCCTTTCTCTGCTTTGTCAAATGAATTGCCCTGATTTCAACACGTAAACGTTTTTGTCCTCCAACAGCATTCCAGATGGAACGAGAACATTTAAACTGTTGGTTGCTGAAGTAAAATATATGTTTTATGAGCAACGTGGGGGACGTCAGATTCACCTGTTTTGTTTCACTTGAGCTTTAGAACGGCTGTTTACTCATAGTAGATCTATTTTTGAAGGAAGGCGCAGACACTATGGTGACAGTTGCCTTAGAAATGCACGTAATGAGAGAGGAGCGTGCCCGCAGGCAGCCGGCTCTCACCCCCCCACGGCCCCAGGCTCGTGAGCCACCCACCTGCACCCCCTGCCCGGACCCATGCCCTACGCCCACGCTCTCGCCCTGCCCCAGCTGGGGTGGGTGCAGGCAGGGCACCCGTGGGTGCTCCCGTCCGTCTGCATCAGAGCCAAGCGCGGTGATGGGGCTGGGGGTGAGAATCGCTCCCCGATCCATAAAAGCACCCAAACAGGGTGTCTGCATGTCCGTGTTTAAGAACTACAAGCTTAATGTATTGTGCGTATGAGATGTGGATCCTGAGAGTAAACTGAAACATTGGCTGCGTTTTATTACACTGTGCACTCGTATTTATTTACATAATAGATTTTGATGGGAAATGCATGTCTCCAGTGGAGCCTGCGAATTAGAAACAAAAACTAAATATGAGCCCTGGGAATAAATATGCTGTGGCCGGTGAGTCAGGTGTGTGGGCCGCGGGAAGGGCAGTGATTAGCCATTATGTATGTCCTGCAGTCTGCCTCCTGTTACAGAGATGAGGGTTTTATTTCAAGGGATCCTGTTACGTGCTCGCAGTTGCATGAAGTTTCGCTGTGCTGTTTGAAGACCCGGGTCTGCTAGCTGTGCACAGATTTACGGTGCGGGTTTAAGCTAATGGATACTTATCAGGCAGGCTGTATTTGGTGATCGTCCATCATTTGCTCATTAAACAGTGTATCTAAGTGATTCTCATTTCCTCCCTGCCATGTCTGGAAAGGAGGAAACTAGACACATTACGATGGAATATTAATGTCCTGGAGGATTTAGCCACCCATAATTAGATCTTCTTTGCATAAACCTGCTAGTGCTACCTTATTTTGTTGTTTGTTTTGTTCTCCTTAATCATCTTCACATTTCTCCTGTTCTTAAATCTTTGTGCATTTCTTTCCAAATTTTCCTTTGTAATTCTGTTCCATTTGTCTCATCCTTCTTTTTTTTCTTCCCCCCCCTTTTTTTTTTTTTTTTTCCCCTGACCTACTGAGCACAGCAGCCTGGGTTTCCCCACTCCTCCCTCCTTTGCACAAAAAGGCTGACTTTGCCAGCAAAAACCATGTTCCCTGCCAAGCCCTGTTACTGACTTTGGAGAAAAGCAGCTAGAGAACTTGTGTGAATTTAGGCTCTGAACTAGCTAAATAAGCCATGTCAGTAAGCCCTCTTGTCTTATTCCCTGGCCTGCTGGCCCATGGAAGCACTGATGTATAATGCTCCTATTTAAGGGGGAAAAATGCTGGCTGGGGGCCACCGCTGGCTGACGGGGCTGGGCAGCGAGGAGAGACGAGGGAGCCGCTGGGCTCGTCCCCTCCACGAGCTGAGGGTGCCGGTGCCAAGAGAAAGGTGCGGGTGAGCTCGCGGCTCTGGGGCTCCTGCAGGGGACGGATCCCGGGCAGGGCACGGGCCAGGAGTAGTGCTGAGGCAGCGGCACCTCCCTGCCAGCTGCGAGCTGAGGTAGACGCACCAGGGTGCACTCCTCGTGCCCTGCGAAGCCCGCCAGCCCCTCCTGTGCCCGTGCGGCAGCCAGGCAGTGCAGCCTGCTGCCCTGGCACCCTGCTCCTGCTCGGGCCAGCTCCCTGCCCATGGCAGAGCTGTGGCACCGCCACTTCACTTAAAAACCGAATTCAGGTGGGTTTTCTGCAGCTCCTTTCCTTCCCTGCTCTTCTGCGCGTTTGTGCGCGTTGCAGACTTCAGCGTCGCAGGTGTTGCCAGGTGGGGAGTCTAGCTGGGAGCACCTGGGCAGGAGGCAGGGAACGCTCTGAGCCCAGCCAGCAGGTAGCGTGAGCTGGATGGGCTGGCTGGCTTCTCCAAAGCAGCAATTTCTAAACTTTTTTCCGTTCTCCTCCTTGCTGTGTGCTGCTGCTGGCGGTGGCGGCAGCCCCCGTGCGGGCAGGACCCCGTGCCGCCCAGTGCAGGAGCAGAGGTGTCCTGCCCTTTCCTCCTCAGCTTCCCATTCCAGGACTAAACCCACAAGCTGACCTGCACCTCACCAAAGGACAGGCTCAGGGTGTGCCTGGAAAATACTTGGTTATTTAAAATGTAAAGATTGTTAACATCCTGTGTGCTGCTGCCATGCCAAGCAGCATGAACCTGGTGAATTTGCAGTCCTCCATTCCCAAAGTTTTAAGCATCCTCAGCTCCCTTGGACGTCGCTGAAATTGAAGCTGCTCTGTGCTTTGCAGGATCGGGTCCCAGGCGGGTGGGCGGGGCTGCTGTGGCCAGTGTGTCGGTTGGGGAGCGTCTGGCTTCTTGTGAAGGCAGGGACCGAGCAGAGGCCGGGTCGGACAGCACCGAGATGTGCATCTGAAAGGCAGACAAGAACCCGAAGGTTCGGGAACATCGCAGAGCTCTTGCTGGCAAATACCCACGGCTAGGTTGGGGAAAATATGTGATTATTGTGCGAGTGGCTTGGGAGGCGGGTCTGGTGCTGGAGCAGTTCTCTAGAGGGAGAGCTGCGAATCGTGACACGTACGTTACAGCCGTTGCTGAGGCTTCCCTTAGTTTGCCTGAGAGCGGTCTGTCGTGAACAAAATCTGACAAAATCCTCCAAGCTAAAGCGTGGCACCGGTGTTTTCAGCACTCAGGCCCTGTGGTTCGGGGTGTCTTAGCTCGGGGCGATGGCATGGCCATGTCTGAGCGCAGCTCCTTGCGGCGGCCCTGTGGGGGGACGTTCCCCTCGCCACGGGGGATGCGGTCGGCCCCTTGCACTGCCACGGCGCCTGGCGGTTTGGTGAGCGTGCCAGGGAGGTTTTGTGTTGTGGGAAGAATTAAACCAGTCCTCGAAGCCTGCGTAATAGGATAAGGGAGCGCATGCATGCCATCTGAATTGCTGAGGGCTGCTGCTCGCTTGTAAAGCTTGATTGCATCTAGAAATCAACATTTGGTTCAGAAGCGTCTTACTTTGATAAGGTTAACTTCTTTCCTGGGAGTGATAAAGTGTTAAATAAGCACTGTGGCTGTGAATGGAGCGCAGGTAATGGTAGCCCCATAAATAGATGCTTTCGCTCTTGGGGAAATGGATGCTGAATCCTGTCAGAAGTTTCTCTGAGCACAAAGAACCGAAATCTCTGTGCCTGCAGCACTCGTGACCTAGCAATTAAATCAGCAACCTTGGAGAGCATCTGAGGCAAGCGGGCAAAAGGCAAATATTTGGGGTGTGCAGGAGCACCATGCTGCGATGTCAGCCCATGCCCGCGGCTGTGCCGCCCTTGCTCTGGCTCTCGCACCCCGGCCCTCGTCTGCTCTGCTCTGGAGGTGCACAGCGAGGCCCCAGCGCCGGGCAGTAATGGGGGCAGAAGCAGATGAATGGAAAAGAAAAAAGCTGATGGTTTAGATGAAGAAATATTATGCTGTGAACATTGATATGAAGGCTTAGCACTCTGGCTTGGATACTGTTTCTTGTCCACTTTTTTTCCTAATTGCCTGCGAGAGGTGTTTGGCACCGGAGGGCAGGCGTGGCCTCACCGTTGGCACGCCATCTTGTGCCTCGGGCGCCATTTCGTCAGTGATGCGTGGGGCCGGCTGGGGCCGAACTTCCATCCTCTGGCTGGACTGGCCCCGTGGTACCGAGGGAGTGAGAATCAGCTTGCCCAAAGTATTTCGGGATGGTCAGGCAGAGGGAGCAGGTACAGGTGGCAGTAGGAGTGTAATTATGTAGCAACCTCTGGCTGCAACCATGCAGGCACACAGCATAACTTGGAGAGTAAACGGGTGGGCTTGTGAAGGAAAACAGGAATCATCCAACAAAATATATGCATGGTGCATCTGTGAACGTTCTGCCCAATTTTACCATCAGTGACTTTAGGCGGCTTCATTTTTCAGTGCCCGATATGAAACACTTCCAAAACTTCATGAAATGCTGAGTATTCCCCATTATGTCATCAGGACTACTTTAAAGCAGTAAAGCTGATAGAACGGCTCGGGTTGCTTTGTAAAATTTCTGCTTTCCCTATGAAACCATGCCGGTTCCCTGCAGTGCTTCCAGGCTGCGGGGTGCGCTGGCCGGCAGCGGGGCTCCGCTGCTCCTGCATCCTGCTGGTGCTGAGCATCGGTGGTGCAGGGTGTGCATCTGCGTGCTGGCTTCGGTAACTGCTTGTCTGGCGCGTCTCAAAAAGCATGTTTTCTTGCTAATGAAATGGGAGTTATTTTACTGTGCCGTGTATTGTGAAAGTAATCGCATTGAACGCTTTCTGCCTCTTCACGGGCTTTTTTCCACGTTGCTGCCGCTTAAATAATAGCACCTACAAAGTGAGTGTTCATGCAAACTGGTCACTTGAGTCAAACTAGGTTTCAAGGAGTAACAGCCGAATTAAGAACCTGAAGCTTTAACTGAAAAATCAGCTGAAGTGAATTACTCTGGCTGATACTATGGGCTGAGGGTTGTTCTGCCTCAGGTCTCCACAGTGAGAGCCGCGAACCCTTCCCAGCCGTAGCCACCAGACTGTCCCCAGGCCCCAGGGAGCCCCCAGGTGCCCATCCCCACGGGGGTGGACCCTTCTTGGTTGTTAGGGAGCAAAGCAAATTAATGCCAGCAGAGGCAGGCTCAAACCTTTGTGTTCGTTTAAGGCATCCCTAATATTGCAATTTTGTTGCGTGCTGGGGCCGGCTGCCCCACAGCAGCTCCGGGGCTGTGGCAGTCCCTGGTGTGTAGCCAAAGCGAAGGGCAGCCTGTGGCTGGAACTGCTGATGGCCAGCACTGATCTCATGCGCTGCTACTCGATTATGACTGAATTTCTTGCCTTTATGGATTTTTACCAGACTGTTTTTTTTTTTCCCCACCCCTCCTNAAAAAAAAAAAAAAAAAAAAAAAAAACTGTCCAGGCAAACTAGCTGAAAAGCAGTCAAGGATAAAATAAAATTAAAACCTTCAGCTTGTCTGTTTTGAGTAAGGTACATGGAGCATTATTTAGTTTTGGGGCAGAACCCTCCCAACTTTATGGGGATTTTAGCGTTAAAATGAGATATTTGTGTTTGAGTGAAATTGTACTTATTGTAAGTATATCCAGAGTTTTTCTAGTAAGAGATAGGTCAAAATGGAAACAAGATGGTGGCTTACAGAGCACAAAATGGCACGTGAGCCCTGAGGAGAGAGCAGGTGTGAGCCAACCTGCTCTGTCCCTGCCAGCAAGTCATACCAATAATGGCTGCAAGAAGTTCATAGCTTTAGGTCTTTTTTTCTTCTGTCATTCTGGAATTATTTGACGTGGCCTTTAAGGTAATGTGGAATTTTTTTTTTTTTTTTTTTTTTTTTGAAAAAGAATAGCTGTGTCTGAAGTAGGACTTTCAGCAGAAGTTGTCCCCTAGTTAATA
Source organism: Anseranas semipalmata (assembly GCA_013399115.1). Classification (NCBI taxonomy): domain Eukaryota; kingdom Metazoa; phylum Chordata; class Aves; order Anseriformes; family Anseranatidae; genus Anseranas; species Anseranas semipalmata. The sequence continues at coordinate 1,045,689 of VXAA01003595.1, read as the reverse complement.
AACCTGCAGCCCACCACGGCCAGCACTATGCCCTTCTGTGCAATGCATGCTGCTTGTGTGGGCTGAACATAAAATCGAAATTCATCAAAGCACTGCCTATGTAAGCTACCTCCTCTGTTCCTAATGTCTCATCGATGTCACCAGTGACACAAACCTCACAGACAAGTTTAAAGGATGCTGGAATTCCTCAAAGGAAGAGAAAAGACTGGAAAAAGCATAAAATCAAGAATCGTGTGATGCAAATATGAATAATCAATGTAAATAATCATAGCAGCGGGTTCCAGGGCTGGGCATACAGGTCCCACCTGGTCAATAGCGCTTGTGCTTGGGGCTTTGCAATATGGCTTTGATTTTGGTTGCAGAATTATGTAGAACTTGTATTCATATCCAGTGGTATTTAGATAAAAGGGTGAGAGGTTGTTCAGTGCAAGGAATAAATACTTTTCATCAGGAAATAAAGACTGGTGATTTAAATTCTTTTGGTGCTGTGGTGACAGAGCAGGCAGATGAAGGTGATCAACTTTCATGATTAAAAAGAATTTCTGCAGTTACTGCTTTCAAACACACGGTCTGGCAGCAGTGAGGCTGCCATTGACTTCAGTAACAGCAGGATTGGGCTCTCTGCTAGCCTGCCCGTTGTCAGCTGATCGCTTCGTTATTTGTAAGAATGAAATGAAATTTTATAACTCCTAACAGGCAGGTTATATACACGTCGCTTGCGAGTGCTGAGCACCTGGCTCTGACAGCTTTCACATCATCAAGCCTTAAATGCATTTATTTATGACTGCCATATTACAGAACTTGCTTGCACATTATAGTAGTTTTATTTAATTCTGAACATGGAAAAACTATTGTTAATGTGTGTTAATGACATAAGTCAGGCAATTTTCCTTTCACAGGACAGTTCTTTACTATGATGTTACATCATGAATTTCAAAAATGACCTCTACATTTACAATAGCAATTTTGTACGTGCAAATTGTTTTGAATATACAAACTTTCAAATATGCACCCTTAACAGCTAGGGGTACTTAAACCTCTATTAAAATTTCACATGAACTTAGAGTTGCCTGTCCAGGAAGAAGTTGCAGGCAGAAATCCCATAGTTAGGTTAAAATGTAGGGAAAATCTCTTTACTAAATTTCCACCTTATGAATTATTTTATAGAAAGCAATAAGTTCTCTTTCACTGGTGCAGAAGTCTGTTAGAACACTTAATGTCATAGTGGACCTAGCTTTCTGATGGCTTTGCTTTCCAGTTGGTTTGTTTTAGCAATCACAATGTATTTTTGTTCTTTTTCAGTGGAAGAGGGCGAATCTTCGGATTTTGCTTTGAACTGGGACTCATCGGTGACTCAATCAGGTAAATATTTTAGGTTCTTCTGATTGCAAAAACTGCCAGAAAGCTGCCAGGCTTTTTACAGAAACTGTATTTTGTATGTCACATTCCTGTCTCAAATCCAAGACTACCCACTGCAACACAATTTTTATATCAGTTCCATATGGTCAATAAAATCTATTACATACAGAGACTAATATACTCTTATCCTCTGGAGAGCCATTCCTCCTCCTTGTGGGCACACTGAAGCGGGTTGCGATTTCTCCAGTATAACTGCTTTGAAGTTTTCTGCAATGGGCACTGTTGAACATTCATTCCAATCTAATTACATAAAAGCGGCTTTAATAGGAATTTTAAACTTCATTCTCAACTGGAATGTGTGTGTTTCTCCTCTCAGAGGAAATTGGAAAGTACTGTCGGAGCTGGAGGATGAAAGTGGTACATCGCCACGGCAGAAAGATTTAACATTTGAACCAGCTTTTGGTCTCTTTGATAGTAAGAGAGCTTAAACATGTGTCAGGAACGTGCTCATCTGTATTGCACTGAAAACGTGAGTAAAGAGAGGCTTGAGGAATGGAACAGGATAAAGCAAGCTTGTATGTAGCTGCGTAATATGTATTGATAAGGCAAATGTAAATGGCAGGTCAGTTTGCACTTAAAGTTACGGGTAAGTAACCGGCCACATCCCAGCCCCTGTGTGCCACGTGTGCTGGTATTTTGCTGTCTGTTATGTCTGTAACGGTTGAGATTCTCACGAGCTTTTAGCTCTCGAAGCTGATAACTCCATGGCTGTGCCCTCCCCTTGGGAAGGGCGAGGGCGTTCTCCGTGAGACTCGGCGGTGGCGCGAGAGCCGCTCGGAACCAAGCAGTGACGTGAGCTTTAGCAGTGGCGGCAGCATCCAGCCGCTCATCACGGCACGAGCTGCCTCGGTGTGGTGCCTCGTGGCACGGCCGTGTCCTTCCGCGTGCCCAGATTCGTGTGTTCACTGTTCTTTGCTGGCTGACGCTGCCGCCAGCCCCGAGGCGCGTTCGGCTCGAGGTGGGCTGAGGTTTGGAGCGGCAGCAGCAGCAATGACAGTCGTTTCCGTGCAGAGTGGGAGTTAATTTGGGATTTGTGGATGGTAGCAGTGACTGTGCTGTAGGTAACAAAGCCTGTAAAAAGGCTTTTCCCAAATGAGTTGGGTCTCCTACATTTTTCTTTGTTTACTCCCATAATTGTAGCCCTCGTTTTTACCCCACATCTGACACCTTGAATGTTTTGTGTGTGTGATTTATGGTGGCTTAAAGAAAATGTGTGCTAATTGGTGGGTTTTTCTTTCAGTACATTCAGCGGGTACGGGCTTCAGTCTTGCTTGTATGTAAAGGTATGGTGTGGTATGGTATGCTATCCTGTAAGTGCAGGGCACGGTGCACGGGGCAGAGGTGGCAGACTGGAATACGACTGAGGAATGACACAGGAAAAACATAAAAAGCCGTGGTACGTAGCGGTGTGCGGCCATGCCTCGCTCTTGTGTGGTGTGCCTCCCCGGCTACAGCCAGTAACTGAAACCAGCCCCAGCCTGCGAGACTTTCATTATGCTCTTTTATGATCTTCCTGTTTGCATTAGCTCCAGTAGGGTGATGTTGAACTTCAATAACGGGTGAAAAAACACGCTTCAACTTCTCCTTTCGTGCCCCTGCCTTCCCCAGCCCCAAATGACAAGATTGCCTCCCCTGCTTAGCCCCCCAGCAGAAAACAACAATAAAAAAAATTAAAACAAAAGGCCAAAAAATGGACTTGTTAGCTCCAAAACAGTTGCCAGCTGTTTCAAATTAACATATTTCTTTGCCTCCTTCTCCTGCGCGTGTTTGTACATCTCCGTGTGTGCAGACGAGTACAAAGCAACTCCTGAGTGGTTCTGCTGGTGCTGTGCTCTGCTCTGCCGCTGCCAGCGCTGGGTGAGCCGCGGCCAGGTAGTGCTGCTTGCAGCTTCTTTCTATGCCAGCATGCTATGTGGGCGCAGCTGCGGGGCGACACTTTTGCTGCTGTAGCTTACTTTGTTCCTCAAACCAGTATGAGCTACGATGGATATTGTCTTGTTGAAGCAAGGCTGAATCCCTGGGCACAGGCTCTTCTGCATGGCTGTGCAGCGAGGGGGCTGCGTGGGGCTGCGGCTCAGCCCAGGGCAGGGCACGTCACCCAGGTGCTGGGAGAACCAGCAAGAGGTGGCACTGAGGAGTTTAAACACTTCAAATGTGATTAGAAATAGTTCTAGTTTTTTTTTTTTTTTTTTTTTTTTTAGGGTGGCAGCTTAAAGGCTGCATGTACTGACTCAAAGAATGGGGAGAACGCATAAGGAGGCGGAGATTGCCCCCTGCCACAGAAAATACCCGCGGTGCCCACCAGCCCTGGTTATAAGGGGCACGCTGCAAGCGCCCTTCCTCTTCCGTTCTCGTCACCATTTTTCCTTAATGCAACAAGGAGAAAAGCTCTTCCTTTCCTCGCCCTCCCTGGGGACCTGGCTTGCTGTTGGATAGCCCACCAGGAGTGCTCGCTGCTTGCGGCAGGTCCGGCTCCTGTCCCGGCAGAGAAGCACAGCAGGGCCCCCCCAGCAGCCCCTGGTGTCCCCCCAGCAGCCCCCGCTGTCCCCCTGCTCTGCCCTGCCCTGCTCGGGGCTTGCTGCTGCCTCAAAGCTGGGAAAACAAAGCTCAGCGTCTGCCTGGCTGGACCCTGCTTTGCAGCACTGCATTGCTGTTGTAATACATCACAAGAGCATTATCTTGAGGAGCAGCAAGGGACGTTTTAAAGAAGTAAAAAGTCTTACTAAATATATAGAGAATTTAAGGCATTTTAAAGACCTGTGGAAGCATTTTACATGGGGGTTGCTGGGGAGTTTCTCATTAGCCTGGCTGTGGGGCCCTGGGGAAGCTCAGCCAAATTGTCTGGGGCACACAGAGCAGATTCTGCACTCTCTTTGGGATCCCACAGACCTAAAAGCCTGAATTTTTTTTTTTCTTTTTCTATTCTTGAGGTAACTGGAAGTATCTCTGTACACAGCTAGGAGCTCGATACCGCTCAAGAAGGGGTTTGGGGAACAGGGACAGGGGTCTACCGCAGGTGCTGGGGCAAGTGGCACCACTGCTGCTGGGTGTGTGAGGGCACCTTGCAGCGCAAGCACGCGACACGAGCGTTGTTCTGTTGTAACATTCCCAATGTCGCGAAAATCGAGGGCAGGCTGTTACCCCCCCCTTAGCTCAGGTCCCCTATTCCCATCCCAGTGCTCGCTGCCATGCCCGTGCGTGGGGGACACGTTGGTGAAGCGCAGCACAGGGAAAAACATTTTAGGACGCAGGCATTTGCTGTTTTGTCAGCAAGAGTTCTCGTATGTGCTTGTTTTGTCCAGGATGCTACTTCACAGTTTTAGTTGCCTTCTGCAATTTCTTTTAAAGGTTTTCTCCTTTAAGGGATGGGAAAAAAATAAAAGGGGAAGCAGCAGCTTTTGAGAAATGAACCACAGGAAAAAAAAAAAAAACCAAGCTGCGGTCACTCCTCTCCCCTCTCTTCCGCTTTGCATGATGTCTCCCAGCTATGTAAATCTCGACTTTCACTTGGTGCCTCAGCGCTGAACACCTTTACGCTGCTGGGGGCCATCAGAGCCCATGTGGGGGGAGGCAGCTGCTGGTGCCCCTCAGCCTTCCCTCGCTGCCTAGGGCTCGTCTGCCCGGGCACGATCTGGTGCCTGCCAGGGCTGCCGTCCCGGAGGGTCCCGTCCCTGTGACGCCAGGGCAGAGCCCCCGGCTCTCTCGCGACCTGCACACATCCTCTCCTTTAACTTCTGTATGGTGGCATGCAGGAAGAAACCTGCAGATGCCCCTAGAATGAAATTCTGGGATTCTGCAAAACGTTGACAAGGTCGGTAACAACTTGGTGAGGGTTAGAAACCTATTAATTTGCAGGTACTCTGGAATTGTCCATCCTGAGCACTTCTACAATACTAATAATACAATAATGGTACAATAATAATAACAATACTATAAATACTAATTTATTTATTAAGTAGTTTTGATGGTATTTCCTCAAACAGAAGGTGAAGTGATGGAAAGTACGTGATGCTCAGCTAGTGTGGTCACAGGAGCCTGGTGAGCATTTAAGACAGACGTAAGGTTGTTGGAGCCAAGATAATATAAAGAGAAATAACGCGAGCAATTATAAACCCTGCCAGATCTCTGTTGATTGGAGCTCACGGCACAACCCTGCACCCGTAGGTGTGAGCTGCCTGGGAGCGTGTGGTGGGAACGGGGACGTCTGGTGGCAGGAGCTGTGCTGGCTGGAGCGATGGGGTCCCCGCAGTCCCATCCGCATCCTGTGCCTGCAGCATCTCTAGGGGCAGAAGGCAAAAAACCCAAAGCTCTACCAAGCAGAGCCCCTGGCTGCTGTGGGACATGGCTGGGGCATCTCTGGTGGTGTGGGGCCATAGGTGCTGGTGGCCTGGCTGGGAGGGAGCCTCCTGCAAGGGGGAGCAGTCCTCAGATGTGAACACAGCGTGGGTGGCAGTATTTAAATTAGAAGCACACACCTGTGTATTACGGCATTTCCTAGAAAATACTTACTATTAAAAATGTTAATTGGGAAAATTATAGCGATAGCACAGAGGAGGAGAATTAATTTCCATGGTAAAAGAGGGGAGGAAAGAAAAGCTTATCTGTGTGTGAGTTATGGAGTGCTCCCCCTACCCCTCACCCACCTTTCCACTTTGAAAGCAAAGCTGCTTAAGAAAAGCCAAGTGAGCGCGCTGCACCGCGGTGTATCCTTAGTGTTGCTGGACTTCCCGCCACGGAAAGCCAGACCCCGTGTGCCGCAGGTAACCTCTGCGAAGGGGTGGATTTCTGCAGCCCTGCTGGGCCGCGCGATGCCGGCAGAGCTGCGCCTGGTCAGGGCTGCCTGTGGACAGGGGGTCCTTGGGTTGAGCTCCAAGGTCCCGTGAGCTGAGCGTGTCCCTGGCGTGGGGCCCGTAGGGCTGGGTGCTGGTCACAAGGGCCCGCTGGCTGTGGTGTCATGCAGCGACCCGTCCCTGCAGGAGGCTGGCCAGGAGCAGGCTGTAGCCCTGCACCCTGTCCGCTCCACGCTGCTCCTCTTCCTCCCTGCACCCTTCTCCCTTGGCGCCACCTTGTCGTCTCTTGCTGCGCAAGCAAAGGGATGTGCTTAGGTGAACATTCTGTGTTTTTTAGATGAAAATTATATCTGTTGTTTACAATAGCCCTCAGGGGCATAACTAGCAGTAATGGGCTAAAGTAGAGCAAAGGAGATCCTGGGCTGAATATCAAGAAACATTTCCCAGTAGTGAGATCTAATAGGCTCTGGTATTATCTCCCATCACTTCAGTCATTTTCAAGCCAGACTGGACAAAGTGCTTGAAAATATATGGTAGAAAGAACCTTATGTTGCAGAGGGATGGATAAGATCACCTGATAAGTCCTTCTCATTTCTAATTTATCCAGCTCTGCCACACTCTGGATTTGCTAATATCCTGCAGATTTGGTGACAGATGCAGACTGAATGCTCTGGCAAATCATGCTTTCTAGAGCTTATTTCAGTAAATCACTTCTATGTAGGATCTCGAGGCACTTTACAAATGCTAATTAAGCCTCCCAACCAAGCAGGAAGCGTTTCTAGCGCCCCTTGCCCGTGCGGCTTTGCATCTGTATCATGCACCTTGCCGTGGGTCATCCTGCCTGGGCTGTGGCTCTGGGGCTTGCTTGGGGTCACTTCTGTAGGACCAAGGCGCTACAGGTCCTAGCCTGCTTCGGGGGGCGAGGGAAGCTGCAGCTGTGTGGCTGCAGGAGGAAGGTGCGATGGGTTTTACCTCTGTGGAGGTAGGCTGTGGAAGGGTTGAAGGAAAGACTCCCAGTGAAGAATTTCTTTGGTTTTTACAGGAACTCCTGCACTCCTTTGACTAATTCACACATTGCAGCTGTAACTGGTAGCTCAAAGCTCCCAGCCTGAATAAATGTAAAACAGGAACGACAGAGTATATTACATTGGCCTGTGCTTAAAGGGGAAAAATCAATACAAAAATAATGCCGCAGTGGTGGATCCCCACTAATCATTCTTCTTGAGAATAAAGCAAATTGTGCCAGTCATCAGAATGGGATTTTTATAAACAAGGCTGTGAAAGAAGGAAAACACAAGGAATAAACTCTGCTGCTCTGTTTTCTGGGCTGAGTAAGGACATTGATATGGAACTCTGCAGTGAAGAACTGCATGAAATTTGTGGTGCTCTGCCCAAATAATCCTTGCTTATTCAGTACAGGAGACTAGAATCATTTGGGTTGGAAGGGACCTCTAGTGGGTCTTGTTCAACATTGACCTGCTTGTAAATGCTTCGGCAACCACTACCTCTGTATTTTGGGTTAAATTGTCTTTAGCTGTTAAGGTTATTATAGAGCAAGAGTATGAGTATGGTTATTGTAGTGTAAGGATGTGCAGAAAACAGAAAAAATAAGATCAAAGACTCATGAGGGGAAAAAAAAAAGAATTTTTAAAGCTAATATAGCCTGAAATTTCCTATATTGGAAGATACATCTGCATTTCTGTCACTCAGTGTCTAAAGCAGCCTTTTCAGGACTGGCTACAAGCAATGACGATGTCACTGTCAAAACAAAGCGAGTTCATCTCATAATCTGGTATTTGTTGTCTGTAGATTCAAAATGAGAAAACTGCTAAATGGGAACGCTTATAATGAGATTTGAGATGTCCTATGGCTCTCGCTTGGAGACGAGCGACCTTTGGCATGGCGAAGATGCTCCGGATGTGCATGGAGGCCTGCCAACGGGCCGCGGTGTGCGGGGAAGGTGCTGGGCCCGCCGGGCCCTGCCCGCTTCCGAATGCGTTGTGGCTGGGCCCTGTGTGCCTGCCTGTCACTAGCCAGGCCTCCTTACTCCGTTGGATGGCTGTGGCATTCATTAGCAGAAATTATTAGACAGTTGCAAAACGCTAAAGAGAGAGGAAGAAACCCGCGCGCTTTGCTTGGAAGCGCTGTCTGTGCTGCATAGAGCTCTGACAAGATCAAGCCTCTAATTAAATTATCTGGCACGTGGACAATTCTGTTGCGAGATCTGCTGAGCTAATGCGTAGCCGTTAGCTAGTACAGGCACCAATCAGAAGTACCAAAGAGACAATTTGCATCGGGCCGCAGCCTGCTTTAAAAAATTCTGGTGAGTTGTGAAGCCTGTAACGTTAATTGCCAGTTAGCACATTGTAATTGCTGTAATTATTTGCAAGTAAAATGATGCGAGGGACTTAACGTTGTGCTGTTCTTACCACTCTGCGTGTTGGCGATCCACTAAACCCTCTGCTTGGAGTGTTGCTGGGTACTGGGAGAGCTGGACGGCCGCTGGCAGCCCGCTCCCCCGGCTGGGCGGGAGCCCCGGCACCGCCGCCACCAAAGTGGGCCAGAAGCTCCTCGGGGTGGGATTAGAGGGACGCGTAATAGATTAGAGATCAAAAATGTTAATTAAGAAATGGTCTTTTCTAATAAGATGCCTTCGAGGGCATGGCACCAAAAATGAGGAAATATCTCATTTTGGCAACAGTGCTGGGGCTGTAATGAGGCTGGGGTGCAGGGTAAGGGACAAGGACCGGAGGCCTCCCGCTAAAGGCGTCTCCTTCAGAAGGAGAAAGTCAATTAGCAATAAAATCATAAATGTAACAGTCAGAATGGCGTTACTCGAATGCTAACCAACAGCACGTGGATTAGATGTACTTGCTTCAGCTTGATGTTTTCCCGCAGATATATTGGCACTTTGACCAATGAAGGTGGACAACTCCAGCTTATTGGTATTTAAGCAGCAGTAGGGCAATTTGGCTGAAAAGAACTGCTTTTGTCGGAAGGTTTGGTACATTTGAGGTGAACCTGTGCAATGTTTTCCTAACTTAATTGTCAAGATATGGAAAGTCTGCACCTTCACTGCTGGCATCAAACTCCTGGGCACTGTATCTGGGAGAAGCACTTACTGCTCCGCAGAAGACGGAAGAGGTGCAGCTTGGAGCTCCCGTGTCCCGGGCTCCTGCAGAGGGGGAAAGTTTGTATTTTACAAATAACTGATGTGCAAGTGTTACTTTTCTGTTTAAAACCCGAAAGGTGCTTTTGAGGGTTAAGATGCTTATTGAATCATAAGTGAAGAGAATGCATTTTTTTTCTTAAACTTTAGCAACCTAGTTGTGACTCTGCTGTTAGATTTTCTCCTAGTAAACTCGTCAAAGATCCAAAAAGGAAAAACCAGGCGTTTAACAGCACTTTCCCTTGTGGTGGGATGGTGGGATTTCATGTCCTGCTTCACCCCACACTTCCTCCTCCGAACACCTCGATGCTGAAAGCTGCAGTATCTCTTCAGCGAGTTATTTGCTAGCACAAAATGGAGGGACCCTGTAGGCAAATTTCTTCCCTCTCGGTTGGGAGCTTTCATTCAGATAAAGAAAGCCACCGGCACAGCGAGGCTCTCCGCACAGCCTGTGTATGTTTTAGGGCTCTGGCTGTTGTTTGAGCCAAACTAGAGAGCATTTTCCATTTGATAGAAATACCATGGGCAGGCGCTATCTGTCAGCATGCGTGTGCGCAGCGAGCTGGGACTCGACTAAAGCAGCTTGGCAGAAAAAAGCCCTCTGACAATGGCCTGAAATTCAGATTTGTTGCTGTAGCCGCGTGTATTTTATCTTCATCTGTTGCGCGAGTCTGTACCAGAAGCGCGCGCTTGGAGCAGGGGGAGGCGAGTGGTGGCTTTGCCCACTCGGTTGAGCCAGGGCTTGGAGCTGCGGGGCTGGGTGCGGTGTGATGAGCACTCAGTGGTGGTGTTTAGGGTCACAGCTGTAGGCTGCTCTCAATTCAAATGACACCCAATTCCCGTGCCCTGCTTTTGTCAGAAAAGTGAATACAGGTGGTTGTTTCCATTCACAGTAAGAAAATCGGGGACCAATTTCATATCCAAAGAATTAAATTAGATTTTTTTGCAGTTCATAAATGTATCATTTTGATGGGCTGATTAGTTCCATCTTTACTTGATTTCACTTATGGTTTTTGTTAAGAGAAATGTGCAACTCAGACCTGAATTAGCCTTCCCCCAAGTAGGGCTACATCAAGCCTTTTTCACTGGCACATCAAGGGGATATCAAGTGTAGCAGCAGAAAGATCATTTCCTTTTTCCCTATTATGAAGTTCCCTTAAAAGTCCTGATGTCTTCTCATATGGGGCGATTCTGAAGACGCTGTTCTGAACTGAAGTTTTCCTCAGAGTAGTTTCAAAAACTAACATTCAGAAAAGCTGTTGGTAGGCTGTCATTGTTCTTTCAGCAGCGATAGGGAAGACTTGGGTTTTGCATCGTTGGTTATATCAAGTGGGTTATATTTGCAGAAATATGGTCAGTTTGCAATGCTGTCATTAATTTGTATAAAATGTGTGCCATATAGAAATTGAAAAAGTGGAATTTAAACTTTGGTAGTAGTTCATGTTGGGCTGTTTGTGTTTAGTACGCAAGTCCAGATGAGCGTTTATTCTGTTAAATGAATGAGAAATGTTCTGTGTTAAAAGCACTTGGCTCCTCTGCCTTGATCATATTAAACAAAATACATTTATTGCCAAATTTCCACAGTAGCATCCAGAAAGCATATACAAAATCAGCAGGGTTAAGCAGGTATTACTGAGAGTAGCATTTGGTCTATAATCTCATGGAAAAAAGGGTTGTACAATAAAAGTGTGTGTTTTGGTTTTTGTTTTCTGAAAAAGCTGAATTTCAGGCTGAGATCTTGTGCGAGTTCGCTAATAGCTGGGTTGGTAAAACATTTTCTGGAAGGATGTTGCAGATATCCACATTTCCTCATTTTTTTTCTTTATATATTGTATGTTCAGACAGCTGCAGTGTTGGAGACATGAGGAATATCACCTCTGCAAATGCTCTTTGCATCTCTGGGTTTGTGTTTTGACAAGCAAGTACAGATGCTTCTGTATAGCAGAATTAAATTATGTTCCATTTTCCACCCTTACTTCCAAAAAGACATCTAAGCAGATGATATGTGGGGCTTGGCATTTATGGTGTTCCGTGTGTGAAATTGAAATAAGAATTGGTGTTGCTGTTCCTCCAAAATAGTTTATAAAAATTGGTGAATTCTTAAGGCTTTTTTATATATTGAGGTTGTAAACCTGTTGTATTTTAAATGTCTTTTTGATTTGCAAAGAAATCCACAGATACACCACATGTACTCGAAGTGTTGCAGAGCCATCAGTGAACTATTAAATGAGAAAACACGTCATAAGAGATTTTTAGCTTGATACCATAATGAAATATTTCCAAACCATATCTGGTTAATGAAGGTTGTGGCCAGACTGCATAATTGGCTGCGAACATAGGAAGCAGAAGTGCTTTAAAAACAGGCTCCTAGCTGTGTTAGCTGTAAATCGGGTGGGAGGATCAATAAAATAAAATAAATATAAATCCTGTGCCTTAGCCGGGGGGCTGTGGGAGTGCCCGATGGGTGGTTTGCATGGGGGGAGATGGGCAAAACCCAAGTGCGTCGCGTTTTGCTGTAGGAAAAGCAGTTTTGTAGGATGAAGTTCTCAAGTGTCTTTATTTTTTTTTTGTCTTAGCTGTCAGTAACAAAATGCAAATTCAGCAACTTCAGGAGCAAAACTGGGGCTGGGCCCATGCAAAGAAATGTCCCTTATTTTAAAATGGTTAATTTGTTGTTATCACTGCTTTTTACCTAGTACAAAGTACAGAGGGAATGGGGCTGCTAAAGAGCATATCAACTAAATTAGGGTTAATTAGAAGTTCTCCCAAATAGCTGGTGCTTCATCAGCAACAGAGCAGCATGTAAATAAATCTAATTTCTCTCCAACTAAACTCTTCACAGCCTTAATTACAACCGCAACAACCTGCCCTCCCTCTTTTTTCATTAGTGGCAGAGGGGCATGATTGGCTCTGTCTGGTGAGTGTTTCCCCTCCCAGGTGTCCCTCGGGGCCAAGGAGAAGCAGAGGAGCTTGCAGCATCTCCAGAAGAGCCGAGTTAAGGTTGTTGGTAAGAAACTTGAAGCAGAAAGCACCAATGGAAAGACAAAAAGATCGCTGTGTCCTGCGGAGACTCGCGTTGGTTACATGAAGTATCTCCGCTATTTGGGTTATCATCCATCTTAATTCCCTTTATCACTCGTTTGCTACCACATCCTGACTCCAGGATTTATCTGTCCGTTTTTGGCTCTGTCCAGGAGCTCTGCCCAGTGCCACATCCTGCGCTGCTGCCCCTGCTCTGCCGTTGGGGAGGTTACAGTCGTCGTATCTCGGACGTCGCTGCCTTTGCCACGCACGGCTAGCAGATGTGCGCAGGAAGGTGTTAGGAGAGGAAGTGTTACTGCTGCTAAGATCACAGCACAAGGACTGCTGCAGCTCACTTCTCCTTGCCAAGATGAAGAGCTGACCCTGGGCAGAAATCAGTTATCGCTGGGAAAGCATGAACGTGGGGCAGGTTGCAGCTGGATGCGGGAGGTGCTCTGCTGAGGGCTCATCCAGAGGGATTAGTTCTTCGTTTGGTGCTGGGTTCACTAGCCTCTCTGAGGTTCCTTTATTTTCTTTTATTTTGAATTTTATTAAGGCTGGCGCATTCCTTATTACGCGGTGTCACGTTTCAGCCGATCCCAAATTAATAAACAAGCAGCAGCAGAATAGCATGCAGCACAACTGTAACAGCATGAGCCGCACAGAAGTATATTTCACTTAGTTCAAATTTAAATACTCTACTTTGCTCAATTTAATTACGTGAAATTACTGAATTAATGGCTTTGTCAAGTGAAACGTGTAGGACTTCAGAGTTCTGTGTTAAGAAAGAAATTAGGAAGGAAATTTGCGGTACATCTAATTTTTGCATGCGATCTCATGTTACACACAACCGGACTGTTGCTGAGCCCACCACCCGGCATCGCGTGGTGCTCCCGAACTGCAAGGGAGGAGCAGCAATGGGCAGGAAGCCCCCCGGGCCCATCGCTGCTGCTGCTGCTGTGGCCTCCCCATGGGCCCACTGCCTCCACGGGCACGCGGTCGGTGGCGGGGCTGGCTGCGGGGACGGCAGCGCCTGTTGCCCCGTCCCAGGCTTCTCGAGCGGCTCGGCCGCCTGTTGTCAGCCTCCCCGTGCCATGCAGGCCGCCTTCTCTGGCTGATGTCAAGGCTGTGTGAAGTTAATGAACATGGAAAGAGGGAAGCGGGGTTCTTCGCTGCGGTCTGAGCGTCTGTGTCAGGACATCTTGCCCAGCCTGACGTGGCCATGCAGATGCACATGTGTAATGAGGCCTGGGGTGACATTCCTGAAATGTCTCTGGAAGCTTGCAGTCCTACTCTTCTGGAGCTGTTCAGGCATGTAGGTGCCTAACTCGCATTAATTTTCAATTTCATGTTTTTTTGTTTGTTTTTGCTTCGGGCCATTGCCAGTCAGTGGGTATTTGTTTCCTAAATCACTTGGACTGCAAAGCAGATTTGCAGAGAGGGAGTAAGCGAGTGTTTCTCTCCACAACGTCATCAGGTATCTGATCAGACCACAGCTGGATGATGGTCCTGGCCCAGCCCCTGTACCCCATGGGCAAATAGGAGCCTTCCAGAGGAAGCTGACTCCTGACCACAGAAACCCCTTGGGTCTTTATTCCCAGAGTTTTGAGGACTTCCAGGCAGGGTAGCTCACCAAAGTGTATTTTTCTTCCTGCACCGATATGTTTTTCCCTGCGTAGCTCTACCTTTTCTTTCCCCGTTGCATGGATTACATCCCTGGGCTGTTGTCAGCGGGCCGAGTGCTGCAGCTCTTTCACTCTGTCACAATGGGTTTGTTGTTTGGTTTGTATAGGTACAGAGATGAAAAAATGAAGCTATGCATACAAATGCTACGTGTAGGATCCTATAGGTTGTGAGAGGCATCCCTCTTCAGGACGGTTTTTGCATGATTCTATACCTTAAGCACGGGGACAGGGAGAAGCGCACTGAGCGGGAGCGCTTTGAGGGGCCCTGGTGGGGCTCTCCTGCTGGTGCCTGCGCCCCAGGCTGCCGCCGCGAGGGGGGGTCCCCAGTATCTGGGCCTCATCTGCGGCAGGGGCAGATTGAGGGTCTGGTCCGTCATGGGGAAAAACAAAGGGATCTAAACTTTGCATTAGGCTGGGGGCATTCCAGCTCTGATGTACATGGTCACGTTTGTCACTTACAGTAATTACATCTCCTGTACGTTTTCTCTCTTTAAAAATCAACAGGTTTGTTTGGGTCAGGAGTTCCAGCAGCTGGTATTATGAGCAGAACCAGGCAATACTTTTTTTTTTTTTCATTTGATATGCAGCTGCAATAACAAGCCACATGTGAATTTTATTAAGCCTTCCAAATTTTCTGTCTGTTTAGGGAGCTATACATTTAGGATTTACAGATATGTGGCTTCACCTTAAAGTTAAAAAAGCTTTGTCATGACTGCATGACTGTGAATTACAAGGTGATGAAGATGTCCTGTGTTAAGCGTGAACAGGATTCCATGGAACTGCTGGAAACAGGACACTTGTTTTCAGCAGAGACTTGAACAACATTAAAGTTGAGTTCACTATTAAAATATGCATTTAGGTAAATAAAATTAAAGTGCTGCTTCTGTGCTGAAAACTTGCATGGATTTTGCTATATTATGACAGTACTATCTAACGGTCGCATGCCAAAGAGTTAAGCACATTTTTATGAAGAAGTGCACTTCCCTTTGAAGTTAATACTTGCTGCACACTAATTTCCTCATGCATATAAATTAATTTTAGATCAGTTTTGATTTGAACCTCATTATCTGAGCTGAGGATGGAAGTTACTCCTGTTCAGGTGCATCTTAAGGCTGGGAGTGGACAACATCCCGCTTTCAGATGTATACGACTGTGTGTCTCGAGTGAATGGATGAGAGTTTGGAGAGCCATGTGCTAACCCTGTGTCTGCTTTGTAGACCTGCAGCATTCAAAGCAGATTGCTGTTTGACATCAGGCAAAGGGCAAGGTGTTGATGTTGTGAGAAGGCATGCCAGTTTGGGATGGGGAATCTCTCTGAGCAGATCGAGCAGAACCAAGGTGTGGTGTGAGGGGAGATGTCCTGTCCAGGACCCTGAGTTTTTGCTTTAATAACACTCCACAAGGCGCTTGGAAGGAATTCCCCACCCTGAAGTTTGCAGAGTGCCTGCGTGCAGCTGCGTGTGGGGACTGGGATCAATAATCCAGTAGCGTCCCAGAGTCGGCTGCTATTTCAGTAATTAAACATTTGGCACAGCCCGGGCTGCTCGGCTCTCTTCCTCTGGTTGCATTCTTTAAAATTCACTTACAATGCTTTTTGTGGCAGGGAAGTATTTACATCCCACATTTATAATGTTAAACCAGTTGCCAAACACTGAAGAGCTGATAAACACTATGTGCTGTTAACACTATAAAGTACAATCCCACTGCTACTTGCATGCAAATAAATAATAATAACTTAGCTGGTTGTCCGCTTTTCGGAGTATAAATGCATTTGTCGCGTAGCATAGTGACATCTAAATCATTTTAGTAAAAGCACTAGAAAGGCTGAAACATTACCTGCAGGTACGATTAAGAGTAAATTTTACTGTTTCGAGTTATTTTTTAGATTTCCTTATCTGAATGTTTTTTAATACTTTTAAAGTTATGTGATGCTCAATCATGATTGCTGGGTTTCACTTTTTTTTTAATCTCACTGAATTACTTTGCCTTCCTAAGGATTAGCCCACAGGCTAAAAGTTACTATAAAATATTCATTAAATCTTTTCTTCCATCTGTTACAGACACAGATATCTTTTTAATGTGCCTGGTCAGTTTTGAGACTACTACTTTTTTTACTATCCATAAATCATTTGCGAGTATTTTTAGTGTCATCAGTGAAAGGTTAATAGAAGCCCATAATTTTCAGATGCATCTCTTTGATTAGCTGCTCAGAAATTTCCTTGAAAAGGGGATATGAATTGTTCCACACTGAAAACTGGAGACTGTGTCCAATTTGTGCATAAATTGCAGTCGTCTTTGTAATAGGCTCCTAGGAAGGTGTGGGGTTGCCTGCAAGGTAACGATTTAAACATAAACTGACCCTTGATGAGGGAACTGGAGTTTTGGTTTAATGCGTTTCTGCAGTTTTCCTTCACCTCCAGTGCCTTCACATTCCACACAAATAATTCCTTCATAACAAGTGCCTTTTCAGAAGATGTATGCTGCTGACAGTTAATATAAAATTATTGCCCCTGAATGCATTTTTGTAATTACTTCCCAGAGAACTGTCTTTGTGTTAGAAGACATTTCACACTTTAGTAACATAAGTGTTTGGGGAGAACATGAGTAATAATTACAAGCAGTCTTTCAGTGAAAATAAACCTAAAAATTATAAAAAAAAGCTAATGTTAAAGTTGGTTAGAGACAGTGAGGAATTTATTTAGCATGTTATGCATGTCTGTATATATTCCAAGTTTAATAACCCTTCAGTAACTAAACTTAAAAAAGCAATAAAGAACGGAGAAACTGCTTTCTAATTTTTAAGCAATAATGAAACTAAAAACTGATTAAAAGTGACATGTTACTAGAGACAGAATAAAGAAACTTAATCTGAATGCTCCTATAGGAGATTTCTGCTATAATGGAAAATGAAATGACTCACAGTTTGATCAATAAAAAAATTAGCAGCATTTAATAAAAGGTTTCTCTAGCATGTTTTCTAAAGGATACTATGAAAGCCTTGAAATCCAAGAAAACCAGGATTGTAGGGTGAGTTTTTGTACGTGAGTGAGCGTGACATAGCATGGGGCGTGAATTAGTGTGGGGCGACTGTGCTGCGGGGAAGGCGTGAGGAGCTGCGGGTCCTCCGCGCTGGCGTAGCAGCTCCGTCCCTGCCTTTGGGCTCCAGGCAGGCACTTGAGGTCTTTCTTAAAAGTTGTAGCTGCACATTTGAGAACTGCATCGTAGCAGTGCACCAAGGTCCGTGTTTTCCCCGTGAGATGAGGGTGCTGGGGGTGCAGCCTGTCCTTAGCATGTCTGCGCTTGGAGCCCGGCTCCCCAGGCACCTGCTTTCCACACAGATGTACCAGGAGGTGCAGCACCCTACCAAAACCCAGCTACCAAAGTGGGTCTTTGCTAAGCTGAAGAAAGATGCTCAGAACTGTTCACATACTTAAAAATTAAGATTTTAATGCATACTGTGGTATAACACAACTCCGTTGTGACATGTGATAAGGTGTGCTTCCTAAAAGTCTCTGACTTCTGTATGTTCTAGCTGATATATTTTAGCATAACCTGTGTTTTGATCCTGTGGGTTGTCAGCAGCACCGAGCGCTCTCACTCTTCCCTTGCCGTCCCCCAAAGCCCTGGCAGCCCCCAGCCCTGCTGCCGGTGCTGGCTGCTGTCAGCGTCAGGCAAATGACAGCTTGGAGAGGCTGCAACGGCCAGAGCCCTAGGAGGGCACGAGGAGGTAACAATATACAATTTTCATGGTTCAAGGGTAGCCTTATCCTACTGTTCTTCATTACAGTACTGCGGTGAGATCAATTTTATTAAGTTGCAAGTCTTGGGAGGCCAACGCCATTAACTACATGCTGGATCACCTAGTTTTTTGGTGGTGCGATCGCTCTCGCTGAGGGCGGCCAGCCCCCCTGCACGAGCCCTCCAGCCCGCACGGCCGCCTGTCCTGAAGCCCCGCGATGCTGTGCGAGCGTACCGTGGTACTTTGTGCGTCATCCTTCCTGGCTTTTTGTTTTCCAGCCACGGACCTCTCTTCTCCCCCACGTGGTTCCACGCCACACCACACCGAGCCTGCTCGCTCGTGATGCCTTTAGCAAGCGCCTCCGGTGCCTGGCCTTGGGGCTGGGATGCGGGGCATGTTTCCTGGGGCAGCTTGCTTGGCTGGAGCAGGGTGCTGGCTGCTGGTACAGGTATGGTGTAGCGGTTGTGGCATCTCACATGGGGGCCACGGCCTGTGGAGAGGTAGCACGCAGGCAGCCCTAGGTTCGAGATGCAGCTGAGCGGAATAGGTGGTTTCTGAAATGCTGAAGAGCTGCAGACCAGGGGTGCCCCACAAAGCCAAGCCTTCATCCTATGGGAATAAGCTTCAGCTGAGGTTTGTTTGTACTTTTGTTATTGAAGCATTAATAGCTTTTTTTTTTTTTTTGCTGCTGTTCATTCTTCTTTGACCACAAATTCCAGAGAAGTTTGGACTCTGCTGCATTACAGTACAAGAGAACACTAAAATGCCAACAAACTGCATGAAAGTAGAGAACCCCCCCCACTGATTTGGCACTAAGCACTGAGTGAAACGCTTGCTAACGAACGTTTAGATTAGGCTTTTCCTTTAAGTCATTTGTTTCTTTTGTTCTCACTTCCCAGTTGCATGAGGAATTTCCTTTCCCTTTGCCTTCCCGAGCAGGACGGCGTGCCCGGCTGCGCCCAGCCCCGGGAGCTGCTGCGCTGCTGCTCCACCGCCTCTCCAGCAGCTTGCTTCTGTTTCATCGAGGGCAATTTGTTTTCTCTCCTGCCCCGCGCCCTGGAAAAGGGCTAGGAACAAGCATGGCCCTTTGCGAGGCTGTGGGCTGTTTTGTCTTCGGACTGGGGCAGCGGAATAAGGAGACGCCTCATTCCCCTCGTCATTTGGTCTCTCCTGCTTCGGGACGCGCGCACGGCCCGGTGCCAGCTGGCGTCGCGTGGCGGGGGCACAGCGCCTGCGTGTGCCTGCAGCGCGGGGACACCTCGCGATGGGAGCCCTGTGACGGGAGGGGTTTGAACCCAGGCGTAACCCCGTGCAATCCTAGGTTTAAAAAAATCCCAGCTTTCAAAAGTCTCCAGGCTTAAAAGGAAATTACTGGCACAAGCACAAAAAGGCTCGCTTGCCCTGTATTGTGCTAGGATAACAAGTTTAAACTGTCTGTATTGGGTTCCGCAGCTGAAAAGACAAGCCACGGGGCTCGCTCTGACTTTGATTCCCCACGCCCACATGTTGCACGGTTCCGTGTTGCAGCAGGCAGCGCGGCTGCGGCCTCCCCGCACTCCATCAAGTGCCGCTGCTCCCGGCTCTGCCGCGCTCGGCCCCGAGCACCGGCCCAGACGGGAAGGAATGGAAACTTGCTCTTGGCTTTGGGGCCTGATGCGAGCACGGGACGTGCGATCTGTTTTCAAAACTTTGGCTTTCAAAGTGTGTTGTTGCTGTAACAGCACGGCTCAGAAGGCATTTCTACTGATAATAACCTTCAGGCCAAACCCTCGGGAGCTCTCTTCTCCACCTTCGCCAAGTTTGCCACGTTCCTTGGACCACCAGGTCAGGCGGGAACACTCCCCTTTCTTGTCGCGTCTTGATGGAATTGTAACTTTCTAGAAAATAAGCTGGCTTTTACCAAAAACCAAGAGTCATTAACATTAGCTTTAGTGGCAATTAGAGTAACATATTCTTGACTGTTGGCCAGACTGTTTAGGTCATAGGGTAAAAGCATTTGTCTCCTGTAAAGCCCTGCAGGCCCTTTACTGTGTTACAGGAAAAGAAGAAAAGAAAAGCAAGAAGCCCCCCAAACCCGAGTGGTGAGGTGTACTTTCAAGGCTGATCTGTCAAATTGTCTCATCTCTTACTTGGGAAATTGTTGAAGCAGTTGTCGGAGATGGCAGGTTCATTTAAAAATTCCTAATAACGCCTTTGTGAAATGCAGGGCCTCTTCCCATTCAGAACTAATCGGGGACCGCTCGCCTGCAGGCGCGGTGCCGGCAGCCCCTTCTGCTGCCACCGCGGGGCAGGGAACTGTGGCGACTGCTGGGAGCTTTTAGCAGCCTGGATAGAAGCTACTTACTGCTACGTCAAGTTCACTAAGCTCCAAGGCTATCTTAAAAATCTGATGTGTTGGTAAATGTGTGTATCTGGGCTGATCTTTAGAGACTTCAGGAGCCATTGGCTCAGGCCACCCCGAAGCCATTTTGTGCTGTGGCGCACGGACGTGTCCCCTCATAGCCAGGCCAGAACAACCCCGGTGCCGGAGGGGCCCTGGCCTCCTGTGGTGACACAAGACCTTTTGGCACCCCCCCGGCCGGGCGCTCACCATCGGCAGCCAGGCGTGCTCTCCTCCCTGAACCCGGCTGTGCCGCGGCAGGATGCTCGTGCTGTTCTTGCCTGCAGGAACACTGCAGGTTAAATTCCTGCCTTACTGCAGCGAAACTCCTCAGGAATTCGTTCCCGGGCGGCCGCCCTGGTCAGGGCCGCTGAGCTCACTGCAGAGCAGCTGGGGCTGAAGCTCTCCCTGCCCAAGGACCGCCCGTCCCCGTCACTGCCCAGGGGTGAGCAACCAGTACGTCCCCAGGGCTGCCCGCGCTGCCCTGGCAGAAACATCGACTGAAAAGTCGAGAAACAGCCCGGGTTTTCCTCAGCGGCGTGTGGTTTCTCCAAGGCGAGCACCAAGCGTGCAGCTCGGCAGGGGGGTCTGAAGAGCGTGTTGTTATTCCAAGGACAGCAACCCCGAGGTGTGGCAAACACGCACGATTCCTTCAACACGCTGAAAACGGAAAACATCTCATTTTAAAGTAATGTCGCGCTTGCTAAATAATTTATGTGCAAGAATCGTTGTTGTGTTATTTGACATACAACGATGTCACGTAATGACACTTTTGAAAAGTTGCCTAGAGGATCAGATTTCCCATTCAGTGGGGAATTAAAAAAATGTTTCTGGAATTTTGCTTTGCAGTCGGGAATCTTATTTTCCTATCTCACGTTGTACAATTTATTTTTCCTAAAGCAGTGTGTTAAATTATTTGTTGTTGTTGGACTCAGTTGAACAGCTTTATCCCTGGTGTAGTCATGAAGTTTTGGAGAAAAACCAAGGATGAATTTGTCAGTGTGCTCACCAGATCAGCTGGCCTTTAGGTTAACTGTCAAAAGACAAAATTTCTACTGACAATATTAGCGAAGGTCCCTTAAACCTCCCCAAGGTTGCCTAAAATCTTTCTTCTGCAGGTTGTAGCTAAATCAGTTCAGAAGTGCTTTTCTGAGGCTTCCATCAGCAGGCGGCATGGATTCAGGTGGCAGTTCTTAGATCAGATTTATATATTTGCACTCTTTTATAGGTTTCTGTCTTATAGAGTTGGAGAGTTGATGTTCTGATTTATGAACTATCAAATCTGCAGGACGTACAGGCTTTAACAAAATTGACTGAGCTATGATGTTTGTGATTCTAGTCTGGGATGAGATTGTAAAAAGGTGTGCCAAGTAAATACAACAAAATGGAAGTGATCCTTTGAATGCGTAGATTAAATTATGTGTTAAGTAAAGCAAAGCTAGCAAAGCTTTAAATGTAGCTTATTATTTAGCAAGGTAGTATTATAAGGAGAACAGAATTGTCTTTCTTAACTACAATACGCTTTTATTAAAGGAAGAAGCTCTAAAGCATGAGGTTCATAAAACAGTATTTTATTAAATGAGCATAGTACAGATCATGGCTTAGAATATGGAGAGCGTGGTGAGTGATACTTTTTATAACCAAATCCTTACATTCATTACCGCTGTGTAAGTGGCATATCTGCTTTGTTAATATGAACATTATATCTAGCCCCTAATGGAAATGTTGTAGTAGAAAGGTATGTATAATTTAACAGTAGAAGAACCTGAAAATGTGCAGATCAGTTAATTGCTAAGAGCGATGCTGTGATAGACCACAAGCAGGCATTGATTTTTAATATTTCCTTTGCAATTTGATGGGTACGTCATGTTATGAGCGTTCCATGGAAAACTGCAGAGCATTTTACACCGGTTGATTTACGTTATCATGCACAGTGCAGAAGATGGTATAAAGTGTGTGCTGGGGATGGATCGTGGCAGCAGAGCCCTGCTAGCGCCGTGTATCTGAATTGCGGTGCTCGTGGTAACTGGTTTTCATCTTTAATAAATTTTATTTCTCGGCTTTGTTTCATGTTCTCAGCATTGGTTGCCCTTTTTGGTGCCAATCTAGTTTTAGAGACCATTCCTCTCGCCACTAGCAGCGTGAATCCCAAGCGGGCAGCCAGGCGGCACCTCCCGCGCTCCAGGCTCGGGGCACTGAGCTCAGCGCAGGGGGACTTCTGCGGCAGGAGCCTGCCGTCCCAGTTCATTTTTCTGGATGGCTTCTAAAGCGCTCGTGTCGAACAACATGGTGCGTTCAGGTGGTGGGAGTGCTGGTGGAGGTGGGCAGAGGGGTGCGGGCAGCCTGGCACCAGTGCAGCGCGCTGCTGCTGCATCACCACGCTGGTAGGACAGACATCTCCGCCTCAGCGGGTCGCCCGACCTGGCCGGGGCAGCCGGCACGCACATCCAGCGGGTGCTTCACCTGCTGAGAGTGCAGTGGGGGCGTGGAAGGTGGAGGGGAAGTTAAAACTGAGCCGCCAGAGGGGTCGGTCTCCTTTTACGTGCCTGTGCATGAAAACTTGTGGCTTGTTTGGCAGAGCCCTCAGCCTACGCTTCAGTGACAGAAATCTGAAGTCGGATGCAATGCTGCTGGGCATGGCACTGGGGTTATCTGCCAAGCAGAGCGCCCTGCCTGAGTTTGGTGGGACCCCTCGTGTCCTGGGGCGTGCGGGGTCTTCAGCTGGAGCTTTTCATTCTGGTGGTCACTAGCGCTGGGGCTTGGCGGGGAGAGGAGAGCACGGAGAATTAGAATTCAGCACGTGCCTTTTCTGTGTGGGCTGCAATTAATCTTGCCAATTTTTAAGGCTTTGAGAGTCTGGCTAAGTGGTGAAACACTAACGACTTCTTATGACAGGGAGTCGGAGATTTCTACCCGCCGAAGGAGATTGAGAGAGTGTTTGCAGGATTCACACCAAGCAGCAGAGAATACAGTTGAGAATTGTTGCACCGCATGATATAAAAACCACATTAATATAATGAAAGGTGTCAGGAATAATGCGAGACCGGCTATAATTAAATGTATCTCAATAAGCACGGCGTCGTTCGTCAGGCTCTTGTTTTGCAGACCTCTAAACCTTCGTGTGCATCCTTGCTGTTGGCAGGTGGCCTGGGAGGAGAGCTGGAGAGCGATGCGAAGGACAGCCGGGCCCTGGAAGAGAGGAACAGCGTGACGAGCCAGGAAGAGAGAAATGAGGAAGATGAAGACATGGAGGATGAGTCAATTTACACCTGCGATAACTGTCAGCAGGACTTCGATTCACTGGCAGACCTGACTGAACACAGGGCGCACCACTGTCCTGGAGGTAATGTTAAACTCGCTTTGCAGTTCTGACAGGTGGTTAGCTGGGTAATTGGACATAGCAACAGCTTGAGGCCTCAAGTGAGATTAAAGAATTAATAATGTAATTTTACAGTTAATGTAATTTTATTGTGGTGCCTTGGGTAGCCTTTGTTCACTCCTTTAATAAAATTAAAATAAAAGTAACAGCTTTCCAATTGGAATCTGTCAGTAATTACGTTAGACAAAAATGTTGTGTTTTTTTTTTAACGTTAAAAGTTTCAGGCAGGGTATGTTTCCCTCTCTCCCAAAATGTAGGAAGATTAAAAAAGTTAAATGACTGAAGCGTGCAAAGCTCCCATGAAGAAAGGCCTCTGAACCCCATTAAAGAACATGACAATTTTTGAGATTAAAATTCGTAGTGTGAGCTTTGTAATCCCGCCCTAAAAATACGCCATTCTCCCTAGGTTACTGTTGCATTTCCTTTTGAATTTTATGGAGGTGAGGACAGCATCAGCCTACCCCGATCTCAATTTTACTTGTTGCGAAGTAAGAACGAGCTCAGAGCGTTGGTGTGAGCAATTGCAGCGTATCTTGCAATTCCTCTGCACTCATCTGAGACGTTTCTAGCCAGTTCCCGTTCCGGCAGCGGCAGGCCGAGGCTGGCGGGGGCCAGGAGGGTTAGTTTCCCCTCTGGTGCAGCATTATCCCATCCTCATTCCCATGAGTGCACGTTCCTCCCTGGCTGCTTAATTCGTTTGGTAATGAGTCCACATTATGTTCCCCTGTTGGGGCGTGAAGAAAGTTGTGCCCGGCCAAGGAGGAGACGCGTACACCCAGGGCGGGAGCACAGGTGGGGCTGCGGCTTGCTCTGCTGCCCACCCTGAGCATCCCCCTCTGCCCTGGCAGAGGTACAGGTAGTAAGCAGGACAATGAAGCTGAATAGAAAAATCCTCATTTTCCCAGCGGGAAGGCAGGGTGCGCAGCCCAGGCGGACACTGTTCCTCTCCCAAGGGACAGGGACAGGTCTCTGGCGAGCCCCGCTGGCGGAGCAGCCGCGTCCCCCCAGCATGTCCCCTTGCCAGTCGGCAAGGCCAGGCTGCTGGCCTGCGCAGAGAGGGCAGGGCACGGCTGCTGCCCGGCGGTGCTGTGGAAGGGAGCTGGGGTCTTTCTCGTGGGGCAAGCGTATGTTAAAATGCAGTGATCTAGAGATCCAGGTCTGTACAGTTAATGTTTTCACACCTCGGTTTTTATTTACCCTTAGTGTAGTGTTCTGTTAGCACTAGGAAATGACTAGGAAGAATAAATTCTGTTTTTGGGACCTATCAAAATAATTTGTGAGTATTCCCCTTGCTAATTTTTGATTGCAGGTAGCATAACTTCATCATCTTTTACTGTCTTCACATGTGCTTATGATTTACAAAGACATTTTGTCATAAAAAGGCACCATATAATCATCTGCATATACACGGAATAGGTGCTGATTATCTCCATGTGAGGAAATCCTTGCTCCAGAATAAGAGTGCCTGTTTTCTATTTGTTTTAACCTAGTGTCCTGAAGTGATTTAATGCCAAGAGGAAGGTTGCGCTCATCCATTCTGGAACGAGAATGTTTCCATGAAGACAATCTGTAATAATGCTCGATATTTACATACCTTACCATGAGGAAAGAAAGCTTTCAAGTTCAGACCCACCAATTTGTTTAATAACATTAAGAATTTTTGTTCAAAGCATGCAAATTACACGTTTTTGTTCAGCTCACCTGGAAAGATTTGCACCACCAGGGTGACAATCTAAGAGAGCTCTAGGAAGTGTGGAGTGTTTAAAGATATTACCGCACCAAATGGGCTGTGTCCTGAGTTGCCCTGCTCTCCTTTTGTGTCTAATGCCTGTCTGACACCTCTGAGGTTGCAGCGCAGTGCCTGACCTCTGGGCAAGCTGGAGTTTCATGTCTTAATCTGAAGCAGGGTGTTCAATCATGTCTACATGGCTCCAGATCAATGCAGGTAATATTTGTAGTGATAATATCACCAGGCTGATAACACAATGTAACTAATGACTTCCTTTGGGATGTTGAAGTTAGGAAGGTATTGTAGCTCAGGAGTGTTGCAGGATTATAAGAGCTCACTCCAAAGAATAGGATAAACCATCTATTTCACTGGAATCCCTTAGAAATCCATTACAGTGGGCTGAAGTTATAATACAGTTTGAACGCAGCTTCTTTGACATGTAAGGAAGTAACAAACAGCCATTTCCCCCCTTGCTTTTTCATGTATTTCAGACTTGTTTCTTTGAGGACAAAACGCCGCTGAAATCTGGGCATCTCTCGTAGCATAAGTGCGTGGCATTCCTTTGGATGCCAGCCTGGTGCAGGTGTTCTCCTGACAGAATTAGGTGCCTCTCGTACCTTTCGCTCACGGTGGGGATCTGGGAAGGGGGCAGCGCGTGCTGAACGGACATCACGTTTCCTCACCAGCTCGCGGCTTCCCTGCTTTCCCAGCTTGACCCCAAGTGAGCCAGAGAGCACCTTTAAAAATGCCCCGAGAATAAATAGAAACACTGTGCGTACGCTGGGTGTGTTAAGTTTTTAAAACTAAATTAAAAACTCACTCACGCCCTGTGTCCCCCTAACTCAAGAAGACTCGGTCATTGCCATCGTGTGCAGTCCTTTCTGTACGTTTTGGACACTGCTGTTAGCGTTGGTGTTATGACACAGTGCCATCGTGGTACTGATGAGTAAAGGCTCACACGTGCATTTACAGGTGAGGGTGTCCTGGAGCCAGCACCGGGGGCTGCACGCATCAAGCAACTATTCTGCAATGTCACTGTCTGGTGCCTGATGCTGAATTGTTTGTTGCCTGATGAAAAGTGGCTAAAAAGCCCTAAGATTTGCCATTTTGTTTGTGCGTGTTAGTCCACATGTGTCCGTCTGGTTTTAGCACCCGTTTATATCATGTTGTTTTTGCTTCCTCCGCCCGTGCCGGCCCTTTCCTCCCGCTGGGTCAGCGTAGCCTTGCGTAAACTTTTTCCTTCAGTTTCTCAACCGAACGTAGGGTGTTTTAGAGCCAGTTAGCGCGTCAATGAACTGGACAGAAGTAGGTTATGTTGGGTCTCTGAGCATTTCATGAGGTCCTCTTCTGTTGTTGATAACTTTACAGGTTGTCTGTTTCAAACAGCAGCAGAGCTATATATGGATATTGCCAGCTGGGAAGCGGCTGATTTTTCTAAACTACTGTACGGTAGGAACTAGTTTATCATTAAAGTCTTGCAGTTGCTCCTGTTAAATGCCCTGTAACTTGTACACTAGGCTTGCGTTTGAAACGAGGTATTGTAACTGTTTCATGCTAGTGTATAATTTTGCATTTTCTTGTATTTCACCTGCTGGATTATAATTGCCATGCAACTGTATATGCAGGATGCTCACCCAGAAACCATACACGGCAGCTTGCCGACAAGTGACCACGTCTCAGTGATGTTTTTGTCAGGTAGTACTTTGTACTTTGCACTGACAAAGATGGACTTCTTGCATGTATTTCCCAAATTTGCCCTTCCCCAAATTATAATTTTGTTGCATCTGATTGGCAAGTCGGAGATTTTCAGTCGTTTTGCTGCTGATGTTGTTGCTTTTTTAAATTAATTAACTGATCATCCTCCACAAAAGAAACTGAAATACAGTTGTGGAAAAGCAGTGTGGAAACTTAATTATACACCTAGTTTATATAGCTGTGGCTCTAATGACCTACTGGCCCTAATTACTGTGTCGTGGCTTGGTTTGAGTGCTCCTGTCCTTGCCAGAGTTCTTCTCCTTTCTCCTAACCTGACTAGTGTTTCAATCTAAAAAAAAATACATATTTCCTTTTTTGTTCTTTTCTACATTGTCATGCTGAAATGCAAGTTTCCTTCTTTCCAGAGGTCGTGGCAGTGTTTTCAAAACTGGCACCAGAAAAGCTCTGCAATATCACAAACTGTAAAAACACGGATTTTCCCTGGAGCCCTCGGTTCTCGCTGCCTGGATCTGACAGTGGGCACCAGGGCAGGCTTTTTGCTGTCAGTCCCTTGAGGGGCTGCGATCGCAGGCTCCTGTCCTTATCTCATCCCAGGCGTCCCCCTCAGGGCTCGCATTTGTCCCGCTGGTCGGTGTTAGTGCCCGTCAGGGCCGAGAGCTCTGGCGCGCTGGTTCCTGCAGCGGCACGCGGGGCGTTTACGTGTCCCCAGCAGTTTCCAGCCAGCCTGCGAGAAGGCCCATGCTGGGATGACCCATGCCAGCGAATTAGCTGAGCACACGTATGACTGAGGTGCCGGGCTGCCCAGCTTTGTGCGTGGTGAAGCGCGCGTTTGTCATGTGGAATGTGAAGCGCGTTCCCATAGCTGAACGTGGAGCTGAAGCCCCGCAGGAGTGCGGTGCGGGGCCTGATGGTGCACGAGGCATGCGGTGGCCTCGGAGGCCGCGGTGGCTTCGCTGTGGGGCTGCCCATGGAGGTGCTTTTAGGCAGTGCTGAATGAACCACGCATGCTTGTGGAAGCAATAAGGTGGTGGTCCTGGCGGCGAGGCCCTGCTCGGCCTCTGCCAGCGGAGGCTGGCACTTGGCGCTTGTTCTGGGGCTGGCTCTTGGATTTTGCAGGCGTGCCGCACTGGCAAGGGCTGGCAGTGGCTGGTGGGGGGGTGAGGGGACACGTGAATTTGAAACAAAGCTCGCTGGCCATAAACACCAAGCCCAGGATTTGCTCCGCGGCCTCACGGAGGCTCTCCCATGGCGGGCACTGTGGCGAGCCGGCGGCAGGCCCGGCCGCGAGGCCCAGGCCGTGTGCCGGCAGATAAGAGCCTGCCAGGGTGCCGGCGCCGCCCCCTTGCAATCGCTGCGGCCACCTTCGTGCCCAGGTCCCTGGGGACGGTGGCACGGGGAGGCAGTGCCAGGCTGTGAGCATGCAGATAGGAGCGGTGCCAGCACGGCTGCGGGAGGCCGGTTTGCACGTAACCAAAGCCCCGGCAGGAGGGAGGCACGGGCTGCGCCTGCCCCTTTTGCAGCCTCCATGTAGCCTGCAGCCCTCGCGGAGGGCACTGCCACGTGTTTTGAGGCTGTACAAACATTTCTCAGCTAAGATGATGTCTTTCCTCAAGCAGCATATGTTTTTCACATAGGAAGAACATTTTCCCTGTCATTTTTAAACATATGGCCCAGTGAGGAGCTGAGGACGACACATTAGCATGGTTGTATCAGCAAGGGACTGTTTCATCCTTGCTACTTTAATTGAGTTTTTTTTCATTATCTACTTTTATCTGGTTCAAGAATGAGTCTGCAAGGCGAGCACAGGTACACCCGGCAGTGCAGGGGACCCGTCCCCATCCCGCTGCAGCCCTGCGCCAGCTGCCCCTCCCTGCTCCCCCGGCCAGGTTCCTGCTGGCCAGGGACAATCTGTGGCTGTGTCGGTGGGTCTGCGCGGGGAAGGTTTGTTTCTCAGCGTTACGGGAACCCAAGCGACTAATAAACAGCTTTGAAGAAGAGGAGAGAGAGGTGCCAGTGGGAAGGCACCTTCCAGGGCCGGATCCTGCCGGGCCCGCATGGGCGGCTGTGCCCACCGAGGAGTGTGCTTCTGCTGCCAGCAGCTCCCTGCGCTTGGTGGCTGCAGGCAAATCTGGGAGGGGGTTCTCCTCTTTAGTGTTTTAGTGTTTTATTTATATTGAGCAACCTGAATGACTGTCCTGAGCCCTGGGAGAGCAGGATGCTGCATCATCTCAGGAGAGCAGCCCGGAGCATCAGTAGGTCCCTCGGTCCCACGCGGGCTGGTGTTTGTAACTCCGTGTATGAAGGAGCTCCATCACTGGGGAGATCACCAGCTCGAGTGGTGAGCATGGGACCGGGGCACTGTTATGGGGCTTGGGAAGACCTGAGGAGCCTGCGAGGAGGCCCCAGGTCCATGTTTGCAGTCCTCTTGCTGGTATCTCCTGCACCTTGACCCAGAGCTAGAGCCTGAGGCACGTGGTAAAGCATCGCTGATAGGTTGGTGAATGGGTGAAGTATCTCCTTCATGGCCTGTGCTAGGGATGCGGTCACGTCTGCCTGTCTGCCTTGGTTTCTGAGCACGAGGAGAGGGATAGCACTTGTCCTGCTGTGGAGGCTGGGCAGGCGGGAAGGTGGTGGCTGGCCTTCCAGAGGGAAAGTGATTGAGGCTACGAAAAAAGCAACCAGCAGTGCATTTCAAGCTCTCATCACAGAACATAATTTTGCTGTTAGAAGTAGTGGGATAAAAAGTCTTTCTAATTCTGATTTCTTTGAATTTAAAGAACATATATATTTTTTTAAAAAAAATCAATTAGAGGAAGTATGTGTACAAACACTGTCAAGAATTTCAATCTTTCATTTTTTTTAAACAGGCTCTAGAAAAAATCCCTGCAGAAGTTCTGTAGTGCATATTTGAATGCTTTTGTTGTAGCCTCATTAAACTTGGCTTGTCTGCAGATACAGCTGGCATGTTATTAACTGTGCTTCAGGCTTGGGGAAGCCAGTAAGCAGCCTCCACCCCCTGGAGCCGGCTGGCTTTAGGGAAACGTGCCAGCATGGGTTGGTCCTCCTCAGCTGGCTGGCTTTGGGAGTGCTCGCCGGAGCATCCCCGCGTGGCCTCTGGGTCGGGGAGCCCGGGGCTCAGCCTGCCTGCCGCGCTGACCCGAGGGAGGGCTGGGCCGTGTCCCCCGTGCCAGCTCGCAGCCGTGGCGGTGCCTCGTGAGCAGGATGGATCCACCAAGGTACGTGGCCTCCCGCGGACACCCTTGCCCGGGCGCCTGCATCCTCCCTAAGGGTCTCGCTCCTTTCTTTAGCATGGGCTGGCAAGAAGCAAATTAGCGATTGTCTGCCAGATAGTTTCTCTGTTCTGAACGAACTCGTTGTTGGACTGAACTAGTCAGATAAATTGAATAAGGGAAATATTTTCCCCGCACCTGCTGGAGAGGCTGTTGCTCTCCAAGCTGGGTTTGCACATCAAAAGACCTCCACCAGAGGTCTAAGCAGCTTCTGACTTTCTTCAAAACTTTGGCAACAAGCATGTGCATCTTGAATGCTGTTTCACTTAAGTAATTTTATTTATTTATTTATATGGTAAGTGACTTTTAAAAGTAGATTTCATAAGCTCATATTTAATTCAGAATTGTTGAAAAGATAATCGGTAGAAATTTTAACTTAAATAACATATATAAAATACAGGGAATGTTAATCAAACTTCATGCTTAATATAACCAGTTTTCATTGCCTTATCTAATGAAAAAATTTGATCTGGAGTTTTCAAGGCACCCGGTCTTTTCATGTTAAATACTTCCTATGGCATTTGAGCACTTCATAATCTTTAAAACATTTAGACTAGCGACTCCTTTCTGACACAAGGAAGTATCAGTCTTATTTTTATCATCATGGAGTTAAGAAGTCATTCTATTTTGGCTTAAGTTCTGCCTGTTACTGGGAGGGGTATTCCCTCCTTCCATCCCATGCCTCTTGCAACACAACAGGAGTGTGCACAACACAAGATTTGTGTTGTCTCTGGGAAATGACGTTGCTGAGAATCAAAAGGATTAATTTTCAGTCCCACATCAGGCATCCTATGAAGATGCAGAAGCCTTATGTCAATGTGAGGGGGACAAGAGGTCAGGGTTTGGGGGAGATTTCGAGCCTTTCCCCCTTAGCAGCCTGACTTATTTTGGATAAAAATGACTAACTTTGGTGTCATCAGTTTGTCCAATAACATGCATGAGATTGGTGCTAGAGCTGAGGTCTTTAATCCAGGTGGGTTTTGTTGTCGGAGACACCTGTAATGCTGGGGGTGAGCTTCCTCTTCCTCCTGCAGGCACCAGTTTTTTGGCATGTGGTCCTTCTGTTCTTCAGGCTTCCTTGAAAATCTTTCTCAGCATAATGGTGAAAGACTTTTTGGCTCCTCCTTATGTTGCTACTCAATTACTGTTAGCCTTGCTGAGGAGGACATAAGGAAAGGCTGAAGAGGCCCATCACTTTTCTCTTCTCCAGGGAATCTGTTACATTAAACATTTGAATAGATTTTTGAACGTAATTCCCAGTCATTTCCTCTGCAGTGAACTCAGTTCACTTGTGCAGACTTTGTACTTAATGATATCTCCTAAAATAAATGAGATTTGATAGAATTTATATTAAATGGTCATTTTAGAAATCTACATCTACTAATTATTCATTAGAAAATTTGGAGAGACAGAAGTAGAATAAATTCCTTTTATGACCTTGCAGTCTACAGAAATGCAAATATAAACACCTCCATTCATTTTCTCTGAGCAAAAGCGAATGCAGGTGATTTACTGGACTCCAAGAGTCATCTAGTCAGGTCTGAATGCGTTCAATCTGCATGAAAGCCATAGCAACCATCCCAGCCAAAACCAGCTGAAAATCAGCACACCGTTAGAGTCGTTGGTCAGACTGCGGTCTGTCTCCTCACCGTGTGGGATTTTGATTTTGTGAGCGCTTCTGGTTCTCCTGGGCGTGACTGCTCTCTCCCTGCTGCCTGTGCCGGTCTCCCCGCGGTCCCTCCTCGTAGGCTGTTTCCTTGGTTTCCTTGCTGGACTCCTTGCTGGACTTTGACCATTTCGCATCAGGCTTACGGCAGTGTCCTCCCTGATGCTTTGCTGGCACTCGCCCTTTCCTGGCCCCGCTTGTAACCGAGTCACTTCCACGCCTGAGCTTTCAGACTGTGCACAGCCCATACACTTACGTTACACCTCGCTGCGTTGCGGTTTTCCCTTCACTCGGTGCTGCTGTCGCTCCCCTGCCCGCTGGGCCCTGGCCTGTCCCCTCCCCGGGCTCCATAGGCTCGCAGGGCCCCGCTCAAGCCGCCCCAGGGGACCCACTAGGAGAGCTAGAGCTTGGTCAAATCTGTGCTCACAAAACCCGGCAAATCTTTCCATTCGCATTCAGGCTGCATCCAGACCCAACCTGGATAACTGCTGGATCTCACCTTACAGCCCTGTACTGACGCTTGCCATGCTTTGTTTTACAAGAGCTCTTTCAGACAGGAATTGTATCCCAGTAGATATTTTAACAGTGCCCAACGTGGCTGCAGATGTGTCCCGTCCTGCGTGGAGGGTGACCTGTCATTGTTAGGGCACTTGCAACATTCTTGCATTCCTCACACAGATAAAACAATTTTAAACCAAAATTTAAAACAAAAAATAACAAATGGAAGTCAGTAGGATTTTCTTCTCTCATGGTTTAAATGAGAGAATATTGAGTTTTCTGCCTGCCCGTTTAACCCCCAGAAATGCAAGCATCAGGAGGGAAGATGCTTCTTCACTCTGTCACTAGGTATGCATGTCTGTGATGTACCAAACACTCCTTTTTACGTTAATCGGTTCAGTTTTGAAGCTCTGACTAGCTGAAATTGGCTGCATGGAAAACAACATCATCACTTTGGGGGAGCATTGGTCCTAATCGAAAGAACCGGGGAGAGCTGGTCTTTGCAGCGCGGCGGGGGCAGCAGTTCTGCGAGGTGCGCTGGAGCTGGGAGAAGCGCGATCCGTGTTGCAGAGCTGTCTGCTTTTCCAGCCGCTGCCACCACAGCTGGCCGTGCCTGTCTGGATCAGCGAGTGACAGGCGGGCGGTTCGGCTCGCGGGGAGCTTGGCCACTCGGCGAGGGGAGGAGGATGGGGAGAAAAAGCGATTTGTGAACTTGCCCCTTTTGAGATGGCAAACGCTCCTCTCCTGGTGACCAGGAGCGCTGCTGAACAGCCGGCAGCTGCATCCGAGCCGTCTTCTGCTGTCAGCGAATGTCACTGCAGAAACCTCAGTAGTTTAAAGGAGCCACCATTCGTACGCAGGGAATAGAGGAAACCCAAGGATAGAAACGCTGTGGTGTGTGGACTGCTCTGGATTGTGCTCCGAGGAAGAAGGT
The DNA here is from genome assembly GCA_013399115.1 of Anseranas semipalmata. Lineage (NCBI taxonomy): Eukaryota > Metazoa > Chordata > Aves > Anseriformes > Anseranatidae > Anseranas > Anseranas semipalmata. The sequence continues at coordinate 1,012,274 of VXAA01003595.1, read as the reverse complement.
ATCCACAAATGTTTTAAATTAGGCTATCCTTGATAGTTCTGGTGGTATGGAGCCCAACCAAAATTTCAGGAAAAAATAAGTTACTCTGTTAAAGCAGACATGAAAAAAAATGAAGGGCTTAACTTCTGTCCTGAGGGTGATAAAACAGCACCACATAGCTGAAAATCAATCTGACCTTCACCCACGTGATGCTGTTGTCTCAGTCTGTCTTTCATTTCCTTTGGTTGAGTGAAGGCCATGGCATTCAGGAGGGAGAAAAGCCAGAGGGAGGTGGGGAGAATCCTGTTTTCTCTGGAAAGGCTTCGGTGCTTGCATAAGTTGACTCCATAAAGAGAGTTGCTGTAAAACTTCAGATTATTTCATTAAATTAAAAAAAAAGAAACAACAACAACAAACCCTTCTTCTCTTAATAGTCAGGAATCACGTTAAGGTAAAGAAGATATGTGCTGAAAAAAATAAAAAAAAAGTGTTTGTGATGTAAAACATTCTGTTTTCATTAAATGAATTAGTAAATGATGGTATTTTGAAATGAAGGCTTCATGCAGCAACAGGAAACCTGTATATTCATTTAAAAACAGAAATTTGTACCCAAAGGGGAGAAAAAAGGCCAATTAGTTTTTCCAGATATATTTTAACATTCTGTGTTGTAGGCTTTATCCAAACAAAGCAAATGTACCCAGTTACAGGAGCATTTACATATACATCAATAAACCAACAGTTAGGACTTGTGTATAAGCAGTATTATCGATTTCCAAAATACAGGTACAGTTTCAATTGGTGAAATGCTCATTTTGCCCAACATCCTTCAGCAAGTGGTACGGGCAGATGCTTTCCCACCTCATTTTCCCAAAGATGTAGAATGAACTAAATGAATGGGTAAAACTCTGTGCAGAATTTAATTCTATAGAAAAAACAGCAACAAAGGAGAAAACTAAGTACAAAAGTACCTCTTGGGTTGTGTGTGTGTTTTGTGTGTTTGTTTTTGGGAGTGGTGCTGGAGGGGGTTACATCTACAGAGCCATTAAAAGTGCAATTCATAGTTGTTCATCCAGTCCCCTGCTTCTTCCATCCTCATTGAATTTAAATCTAATCTAGAGCCAAAATTTGCCAGATAATTTCTTTTGGAAAACAGTAAGTTTTCCACATAGGTTTTGCAAAACTAAGATTGCTGTAAACTCTGTAAACTGCATTTTTTTTTTTCTGATTTATTTCATCATGTGCAGATAGTGTCATTTCATACCATAGTCATAAACTATTGTGTACTATATATACCATAGCTACTGTAGCATGAAGAGAGTTAGGGATACCTGGTATTTCTTTGTTCAGTAAAGGTTGCTTGTTTTAGGAAGCTCAGTAAGAAATGTCAACTTCTTGTTAAAAAGATAAAGACAGAGATTGGATTTAGCTGTAGAGATTAATCCCTGCTTCATAAAGGTTAAGAATTAAACAGTTTTTGTTCATTAATCTGTTTGGGATGATGGAGATTAATTTATGACTACAGCTTATTATTTAAATGTGGTTTGTCAGATGTGCCAACAACCACGGACACAGTCCGTTGCTATTTTACATGTTATTAAAAACAAAAAACAAAAAAACAGCCAGTTTAAAAGATGTTGGGACCCTTTCCTGGCGAGCTCTGCTACTCAAGTCTCCTTGTGATATGCCAAAATGCTATTTGCATAAATGTAGAATTTAATAAGTTATCATTCTGATTAACACCATTAACTGCTTAACTACTGTAGAAATTGGCTTCCAAAGTTGCTTCATGGTAGCTGTTGCTCTCAACGTCATTCCATTTGCTGTCTCACTGGGGATAATGGTATGAAAGGGAAAGCAAGAAGGTCAAGGATCTTTTTGTTTAGTCTCTTCGCACATTAGAAGTTCTATTATGTGTTTGTATTGCATGTGGTTTCTAGTCTGTTGGCTACAGAGCTTTCAAAAATCCATTGATGATGAGTTTGTGAAGCTAAATATATCTTGTGGGTTGTGACTACCAGGCTATCATTGTGTGTAGCAGTCAGGGCCAATATTTAACAAGTGTTTTCAGCACGAGGAATTTTGAAACCAAGTCAAATGGTCTTACAGAAGGGTTAACAGAAATGCTAACGCAGAAGACGACAGAAAGCGCTCGTACCTTGCTCTGTGGTAACGGTGGGGTGTCTGGAGCGATGCTGCGCTACTTGTGGGGAGGTGTATCTGAGGCTGAGGTTTTTTATGGGTTTTTCTGGGGACAGGGGAGGGTTGTGGTATTGCTGTGAGTGGCTGAAGGGGGCTGAAGGAAGCGCTGACCTCCGCAGCCACCCCTCACACTGCCCCAGCAAGACGGAGGTGCAGCAAGCGGCAGCGGGGGCTGCCTGCGGCCTACCCCCGGGCCGGGCCGCTGCGGCACCTCCCTGCTGCTCCCTGCCCCGCAGTTAGGGGAGCACAAGACCAGGCCGCAGCGTGCTGGCGCGGCCACAGCGTTTGTTTGCACGCTCCAGCCGGTGGATCGGCCTCTTAAAAACCCAGCTTCAGCTGCTGTGGAACACCGACAGTAGCTTTGATGGATTTCGTTTTGATATTAAACAGCCACGGTCATGTTTTGTATGTAAACTAGTGGCCATAAAAGTGGGAGCGACCGCTCCTGGCGTAGCTGATGGTCTCAGGCTGTGTACAAACTCGGGCGGTTGTCACTGTCTCCTTCCCTGGCGTAAGCACAAGATACCCATTCTCTCCTAAAATGAAAGCAGAGATTTTTTTTTTCCAAACAATCCATGTTCTGACGCATGAGTACCTTCACACCTGTCAGTTGCATTCAGTGTGCTCCTTCCCCAGGGTTACCTGGCACCTGGGAAATCCTGCCTCAGCGCAGCCTGATCCCTGCCGCAGCGAATACCTGTGATATTTTGGATGGAAATGCAGTTATACCATCACACATCATCTTTTGCATTATTCTGTTCTGCTCCACTCTATTCCTGCTTTTATAACTTTTGGTTTAAATCCCACTCTCAGGCTGTTTCAGGAGCGTTGCAGCTATCTGTAAGCTGCCTTGCTGTGGTGCTGGTAAGCTCAAAAACATCTGCAGGCAGGGTCAGTCCAGCTTGCTAGTCTTCGGAGGATATTTGCAAAGTTTCATAAGGCTTGGACCCATACCCACACCCATCCTACATGCAGTGTCTACAGATTTATCCCCGAGAGCCTCTTACAGCTTTGTTTGTATTACTATCTAGAGCTATCCCACTGCCGAAATCCTCAGGAGACAGAAGTGGTCAGGAGTACTTAGAAACATCTGTTAAAAATTCAGACAAACACTGCACTGTCACTAGAAGCTGTTAGGAGAGGGGCGAATGAAATTTATCATGTGGTGCTACAGCAGAAAGGGACACTTTTTTGTTCCTTCTCTTTTCGTTAAAAATCAATAGCTCGGTCAGTAAATATAGGAAAATGCCCCTGCAGAGCCCACTTGGGGCGGAGAGCTGCTCTTTACCGGTGTCACAAAGTCACTCGAGAGCCAAGCCTTGCAGCCTTATGGGAGTGCTGCTCCAGAGTCCTCGCGTTTGATTCATCGCATGCTTTTTGCTTGTTTCAAGGAACCCTGCTTTAATTGTGTGGGCCTAGAAAGTGGTGACATTAGGAGATAAAGTGACTTCTCTTTTGCTTGCCATGCTCAGACAAAAGGGAAGAAGTTCTAATGAGAGATCTAGTGTACAAACTCTCTTCTTGCACGCTGTTTTGTGTGTGGCTACGTGTTGGGTTCAGCGAGTACTTGGGAAATATTGGCATTTGTCCCTGATGATGCATCGTGAAGTTGTAGGCAATTCGGCAGAAAAAAAAACAAGTTTTGTGCTGCACGAGGCCAGACTTCCTATGAAGTCGTGTTTCTCCACCACGGCCGTCCAGCTCAGGCCCTGCTCCCCGTGCAGTGCTCACCCCTTCCCCATCCCCACAGCGGGGACAGCGGCTGGCTCTGCTCTTAGCCCTTCCCTCAGAGAGATGCAAATCGGGGTCTCTGCCCTACCCAGTCCCAGGCAGATTCACCCATCTTAGAGAAACTCAATTTATATAAGAGAAACTCAATTTCTCTCTGAGCCCTCTATCCCCAGTCTGGGGTGATTCAAAAGTTAATAGGAAGGGACAAACAGTTAACATATGACAGGCAATATGATCACGCAAACCTTGTTTTCTTAGGATGCCAGGCTGAAAAAAAATGAACACAGTGCTCCTGAGAATAAATGACTCTTCAGATTGAGACTTGATGGACAATGTTGGCTTTGTTATCACTCTGCGGGTAGCGAGGGGATAGGGTTAGGGAGAATTTCCAGGAACGTAGGCAAGTCATTATTAGAGGGGTAAAGTTTCCCCTGCCACGCATCCCCCGTAGCGGAGCCTGCATTACCCTGGTCCTCCTCCTTTTAGGAGCCTTTTGAGGAAGAGTCTCTGGTGACAGGAACATCTCTCAGGTCTTTTCATCCGTGAGCTGCCAGGTGAAAGAATGGGGCTAGAGAACAAAAGATGTTCTGATACTGCAGACACGCTTTTGTAGGATCTGCCACGTCAGCTGTCTCTTATAAGGTCTGCTGTATTTTCTGTTGATGGTGCTCTTCCCTCGAGGATTTCCCCACACCTGGGAATGCCTGCCATAACCCGCACTGATATTTTCCTCAGCGCCTTTCATTTCTGCGTGCAGATGGAGCTGGGATATCACACACCATCCTTGCCCTTATTCTGTTCTGCTCCTTGGCAGTCCCAGCTTTCCTGGCTCAGAGCTTTCATCCCACCTCCCTCGCAACCTTTTCCAGGAGGGGCTTTGCAATTATTTATAAGCTAGCTTGTCCTGTTTTCTGACATTTTCAGTGTAGTCTGTGGAAGAGGAAAGCTAAGTATATGTTCCCTGGCTTTACAGGGAACAGAAAACTTGAAATAAATGTTGCTGGTCTGTGTTAGCAAGATGTTCTTAGATTTTTGTTTTGTTTTTGTTTTTATTGGAGGCAGGGAACCCTCCCTTAAACATCAGTAGTCTTCTGGGTGGAAAAAATCCTAGTGGCCTGTAACCACCTCTTGCTTTTGATGTGTTTGGAGATCCTGGAAGGGCAGACAGCCAACTTGCTTGTCAAGGGGAGGCTGGCCGTCCTGCCTGTCCTGTATTCCCCCTCGCCATCCTAAAGCAGGTTTTCTCTCTCCTTCCTCCTACCACGTGCCAGAATAAGAAGCACCCTGTGA
>VXAA01003595.1:999575-1002075 GCA_013399115.1 Anseranas semipalmata | reverse complement strand
ACTGCTTTAATTGAACATAAAGGAAAGTCTGCATTTTCCTTTATGGAGTGTTTTGGGGTGAATGACTTAATTCGTATGTCACGCACATGTGCTTGGCTACAGGATGAGTGGTTACATTTTCTTAAAAATTAAGGTGCGATTAAAAAAAAAAAATCTCATTGTGATACTTGCATGATAAAATTGTAAGCATGTGAACTTCAGGATAGAAGTGAATCACTAATCGTTTCTGTTGGTGTTGTCAGGGACGTGCCATTACAGCCTTAGTCCAATGGTTTTAACTCCCATTTCTCTGTTGAGCTGTAAGCACTGTAGGAAGTGAAGAGGGAAGAACACCTGATGCTCCTGTCTGACACTTAGAGGTCTGAGTTACACTCATAGGTTTGCCATTAAAAAATGGTGCAGTTAGTGGAGGCACTCTCCCTGTGTCAAAATATGTCCTGTGCACAGCACAGCTGTGGACGGGACCTTTTCAGATCCTCTTCTGTATGACTGGAATCATCTGCAGGACTTAGGCTCACCAGGAAGACATGCACAAATTTCATTTTTACATCCCAATGTCTGGGATATCTTTTCAGTTTGTATCTGATATTTCTGATATTTACATAGAGTTTTTTTGTAACTATATTTCTTAGGCAGCTTTTTGTCTTAATGCCCCTCTTCCTTCTCTGAAAGCAATAATTATCTTGTTCTCTGCAATGCAATTTTATGATTGTGCTTCTGATCTTTTCAGACAGCTCTGTTTTGTACATATATTTTTAAAGACTTCTTTATACCATGCGTGCTGCGGTGCTTAAGGAGCCATTTGATTTTTTTCTGTGTGTGTGAACGTTTTGTTTGTATCTTAGCCTCTTTCTAAATTGTGATTCTGCCTCTGCTTTTTGGTTGGGTGGAGGGCAGCTGATAAGTGAAATTGTTCGCACTCACTTGATAGGCTTATCAGGACCCCTGTAGATGCAACATCATAATGGTTATGATGTGGACACAAGTACGTGTAATAGAAGTTCTGAACCTACTGAGATCTTGACCTTCTTGTTATTCTTGAAACTTGGCTTAAATTCTAAATCACCTACTAAAAAGCATTTTAGTGTTTTGTGTAGAAGATATAAACGTTGTTTCTGACAGTTTATCATCCTGGAAAGCAACAATCTGAATTTTACAAGGCAATGAGTGACGAGATGTTTGAAACTTGCTGTGGGAGGAGTACGATAGATATCCTGGTGGAGGAGAAGGGGGATGGAGAAAGGTACGCCTTAGCAAGGACTGGTGAAATACGTGTTACTTGTCATCTGTGGGGCTGGGTTAGGAGGACAACAGGTTTCTGTTTGTATGGTAGAGATCTGGATGAGTGGAAAGAAGGGGCTAACGCCTTCGAGTCCTTGCTAAACTCTGCCCAGGGCGTCCGATCTGAAATGTCTCGGATCTGGCGTGCGAGGGGAGCGCTGGTGCTGCATGTGCAGATGTAACAGAGGAGAAGGAGAGGTTTGGTGTGTGAAAATACCTTTCTACCCGTCGGACAGCTCCTTCACCGCAGCTGCCGTAGTGGGTCTGCTGCGCTTTTCATTTTCCGTGAAAGTTTGTTTTTGATTTTTTAAAGAACGGACCAAACCGTTTCTAAGTGTGCTGGAGTGGGTGACAGGGAGATTGTAGTTTAGAGACGCATGATTAAGCATAAGTTTCTTTAAAGCCCTGAATTCTGTTTATAAAAATAGATGGTGAACATACGGTACGACATAAAAATCCATGTGGTCCTGGAAAAAAGTAGAAAGCACTTTAGCCTGAAACAGATGTGCGAAAGCGAGCTCCTAAACATATTTTTTATTTTTTATTTGTGTGTGTGCGTGTGTTTGTGTATGTGGGAGATATTTTTGGTTCCTGCTAGGCTTCTTTGCAGCAAAGCCCCTTTCTAGAATTTACTTTCCTTTATTAGAGTTGCAGCTCAGCTTTGTGTGGGCCTCTGGGGGTTTTGGCCAGCCGTTGGCAATTTCTCTCAGACACCCAATTACCCCTGACGTCAATGCCGTCTCTCCCATCTCCCTTGGGTGCCCACATTTTTTCCTTTGTAACACTAATAGCTGACTAGCTAAGTGCCTGTTATTTCCTTGGCAGAAGATTTGATTGTGTTTTGGGCCGGATACTAAATCCAAAAACTATGTAAAAATGTCAATAGGTGAGTGCACATTGATTTCGGTTAGTCACAGTGATATTTGAGCCCCTTTGGGGGCTCTGTCTGGGGAAGTATTTTACAAGAAAGATAATATAACAGAAAATTACTGGAGCTGCACAGGTCTCTGGTGGATTTCTTAGGGGCCTGCTAAGTTTCTGTAGAATCAACAAATGCTTTATTAATCTAAATTTGCGGTTTTGTTCCTGCCTCTCTTCAGACGGTTCGGGCTCGCCGGAGGAGGCTCGGCGGGAGCGGGGCGGCCGGCGGCAGAGCCCGGCCTGGCCAGGGCGGCGGGGAGGCCGGGGGTGGCGCGGGCCCCCTCCTCGCCGGCCGAGG
>VXAA01003595.1:932024-999568 GCA_013399115.1 Anseranas semipalmata | reverse complement strand
GGCGCTGACTGGGAGCGCCTGATAAGGGCCCCGCGCGGGAGCCAGCCGCCAGCGCCGCACCGCCAGCGCGCTGCGGGGCCACGGCGACTGGCGAAGAAAGTTAAACACAAGTGGTCCGGGGGCGGCGGGGAGGGCTGCGCTGGCAGATAATGGTAATTGATTGAATCACAGTCGCAGAGCAGCCTTGTTTTTCCTCGCAATTAATTTTTTTCTAATTTTCAGACCGAAGAATCCGAAGAGCTCAGGTTGCACCGAGCGCATGCTGCACTGAAAGATAATAAGCACATGCCCTCTTCAGCTTTTTGGGGGAAATTCAGGCCAAGAAAAGGCACAATTAAATAAAACGCACCCCCCTTAAAGTTACAAGCGTGCGGCTCCGAGCTCAGCGGAGCGTGCTTTTAAGGACAAGGAAAATCAATGGCTTTGTCAGCTTGCCGGGCTGTAGCTGGCTGGCTGCAGGGAACGAGAAGTCAATTTTGTCCACAAAGCCAGCGTACAGTGACACCAGAGAAGGGCAGCGCCTGGGGACGTCAGTGCGCGGCGGACGCGTGCTGGGCGTTTCTTCAGCTCTTCTTCCTCTCCTCTTCCCCCCACAGCCTCCCACCCCCTACGACAAGATGTGCGTAGAGGAAAACAGAGATTTGTGCCGCTCGTATCTCATACTGCTTCCTCTCTAGGTTATTTTCACCAGTTTGGATCTTTCTCAGTAGCAACCTGTCAGCCATAATTTCTTTCTCTTTCTAAGGGGATCCCCCAATGTAGTGTTCAAGAGCAGCAGTACTTTTTTTTTGTGTACTTTAGATAAATAAAACCTTTTATATTTTTTAGTCTGTGCAGATTGGATCCACAAGCAGTAAAATCTTATGTCAGCACAGCATGTAGAGTGGAGGATACCTAATAACTAGTAAACCATTTAAAAAAGTCTTCTGCTTGATCAGACATGGTGCTTAATGTATAGTGCTGCATCCTGCCTAGTAGGTAATTAGTATTGAGGAGAAAAAGCCCCCCCTGTGGACCATGACACCATAGACCTAAAACTGGCATTTTTTCACATGTTAGATTTTTCTTTCTTCAGTGGAGGGCATTTCTTTGCCCATTTTAAAAATCATTCTCTAAGAAGTAACAGACTGTATAGAGGGTATTGTATATCTCAAATGAACCTTGCAAGCGCTAACAGTGTATTCTTCTTTTTCCCATGTAGACACTGGGTAGGGTGGGCTGGCAAGCAGTATTATAGCATCAGAGGACTAGAAATCAAACATGGGGTAGGAAAAAAGCCCCTAACCTGTGAAATAAATATTAACCAGGGATTTCAACAATCCACTTTTGCTGTGATTTTGTTGGTTCCTGTTCCGGAACAAGTGCATGTGTGGATGTGCTGGTGAAATGAAGGAGTCTTGTTTAGGCAAGACATTCTGGTTTATTTTGTCATGAAGAAGCTGGTGTTTTCACCAGTGCTCTCTCATGTTCTCCTGAGAGTGGCAACAGATGATTTCTTAGTGCGTAGGCTGAAGTTCATGGGATTTTTCTCAACTGCTGAAACAGTGAAGTGTTTGCTGGCTGTTTGGGCAGAAGAAGGGTATCCTGAAGCCCTGAGCCTTTTGGCTGTGAATCACAGCTGATATCCTCTCGAACAGACTATTTTGGATCTCCTCTGCTGATAGAGCTGGTAATCTGCCTTTTCATGACCACTGATTATAAGAGGGGCAAGTCAGCTGTGAAGAAAAGACTTTCTTGAAGGCACCATGTTAAAATCTTATGGCCTCATGCCAATGCAGCCATTGCTGATCAAGTTTAGGCGGGAACTTGTCTGTGTTTTAGAGGGTCCTTGTGTGGAAAGAAGATTTTTTGATTTCTCCTTGTAGTCTTAATAGGGCTACTGCTGCCGATCTCCTAACTTTGAAGTTCCAGGTTCCAGTATAATTAAACACACAAATGTAATGAGGTCACGGGCCTCTGTCTGGTCTATGTGGTGACTGCAGTATGACTGACAAAGTGACACTGGCCTTCTCCGCCTTAAAGACAAGTGCTAAACTGCCCCTGGGCAGTAGGACGTGTTACTAAAGCAGTGCTCAGGACTACTCATTTCATCCTCCTCCAGCCTGTCCAAGTCTGGCCGGTGCTCTCAGTTTGTTGGCCTCAGAAGTGCTGACAGTGATGTTGAAAGCACGTTCCTGAGTGAAAAGCATTGCAAGATTGTTTGGATAGAGAAAAGCAAGTAAAATTTGTAGAGGTAACGTGCACCACACACCGCCCTCCTGTCTTCGTGCTCCCCCGGGCTATGGCATGTTGCTGGCAGCAGGGCCGCAGCCCTTGGTGCCAAGAGCCCTCTGAGCCGCCAGCCCTGCCCAGTGGAAGCATGGGGAAAGGACAAAACTTGCTTCTGGAAAGAGATTTAAAATGGTTCCTGTGCTGAATTTTTGGGTATGAATCTGTAGGATGCCGAGAGACGGCAGTCACAAGCGGCTGGAGGCGCAGACCTCTCTTGAACAAACTCCGGAAATAAAAGGGGGCAGGTTTTAACTTAAAATCACATTAGAAAGCCCCACGCTGGAGGGCCAGCCCCAGGACAGCGTGCGGTGGTGACTGCGGATTACCCTGCTGCCACCTCACACCAGCGTGGGCGCCGTGAGGCACGGGCTCGCGCCTCAGCCCGCATGCAGCTGAGCAGTGTGCTGGCAGGACAGCCCACGCTGAGGTGGGACCCACGCCGCCGACCCCCCTCACCCTTCCGTGGGGCAGAGGGGGGCTGTGGCGGCAGATGGGTGGTGTGGGGCTGTGGGGAAGGAGGCGGTGGGGCCAGCACCATGAGGAAAGAGGCCATGAGGAGAGCGTGGCGCAGGCAGGGGGACGTGGTGGCTGCGGCAGGGAGCAGGAAGGCAAGCGAACAGAGGGCGTGAGGTAAGTCTGAGGGGGGGTGGCTGTGGAAGCTGCGCCTGGCTGATGTCTGGCCCGGGAGAGACCTGGGTGAACGGCATGAGGCAGTGGCTGGGGCACAGCAGGGCTGCTCCCTTGTGTCCCTGTCCCCTCTGTGTCTGCGCTGCACCAGTGGGCCAGGGCTAAAGACAACTTTATGTGCCCTGCCTGGCCCCCTGGTTCTGCTCTCTCGAGCTCGGGCCTGCAGAAGGTTTCACTCGACTTCAGGAAGTTGCAGGCGGCACCTGCTCTCTGCTCGCGTTTTCCTTCTTCCTGAAAAGCGAGAGTGATCTTCGTTAACCAGACTGGAGATAGGGGGATTACAGCGACGGCCTTGTGCCTCGGGCAGCCTGAGCCGTCCCCCTGAGAGGCTTCCGCTCCCTGATGGCCCTGGGGGAAGCAGGACCAGCTCCACGCTCGCCGTCTGCGTGGGCTGGGTGTTCCGGGGGTGAGGTTACCTGCTCCCGCTGCTCCGGCTGTGAAGTGGGGCTGTGGGCTGCCGGCCCTGAAATCCCTGGTAACAGGAGCAAGCTGTTGCCCATAGCCCATCCCTGTAAAGGATTTTAAATAGGGACATCAGCGTGGCATCTCTTGCTTTTGAGCTTCAAATAGAGCATCAGCTGATGAACAAAGTCTCAAAATTCCTTTTAAAAAGTGACTTTTATCTAGATTCTCATCTCTTTGCTTTTCCCAAGCAAGCTCAAAAGGCACACTGTTTGGTAGGATAGTGGATAAAGGAGGATTTCTCCGTCAAAACAGAAGGCTGTATTTTAAGATACCTTAAAGAAGAAGGTGGTTCAGTGGGAAACAGACTTGTTTACATGTTTTGCCAGATCCTTCCTTTTAAACGGACATCAGGAGATAAGTAATGTACTGGGGTAAAAGCTGGGTGAATTCACGTAGCTATGAAAGTAGGAGAGTAGGAATGTGTTAGAAGCTGCTTGGGAGATGGCAATGGACAAAGGGGAAATATCAGCATGATAGCAGAAAAAGGAAAAATGGAGAGGGAAACACCAGCAAAATGGTTTCTGTCCCTCTGGTAGGGCCTGGGGAGATTTATCAGTGAAACAGCTCCTGCTTTTCCTGGGACATTTCCTTTTCCCTGCTTTGTTACAAACCTATGTGGCCTTGCAGGCCAGGTTTCCTTCCATTCCTGGGTGTGGGTTGTGTCTGTTGGCAGACAAAAAAGTCATTAAGGTATTCAGTTGAATATTCTGAAATTAGGATTTGAGGTTGTTCTTGTCATATAATTCACAGAGTCTCACTCAAGTCACAGCCAGAACATTACATCTGCCCCGGAGAATAAGGAGGAAATTCACCAGGTTATTTTAAGTTGGTGCTGTGGAAGCATGCAGGAATACATCCAAGTTAAACTCAAAGGGAGAAGTTTGGATTGGTTGCAGATTTTATCAGATATATAGCTGCATTAGAGCCTCACATGAGTCTTTAAAAATGTTTTAGAATTGAAAAACATAAAGGCTTTGAGCAAAATTTGTTATTCAAAAATTTATCAGTATGAGTATGTGAGTATCTTATATAAGTATCTCATCAGTATGAGAGGGCAAGTTCAGTAAGGCATCTATCAATTTACATTTGAGATAGCCACATGTACATAAATACTATATTCTCACAGTGTGTGTAATTATTAAGAAGCATCGGAGTTATGATTTTGTCTTTTAGTTGTATGAAAGTATGCAGGAGAGTTGTTATTTTTTTGTTCTTTCAGTAACAGGGCTGAGTTGAAGTTGCGCTGTCCGACTGAACAATAGCATCTTTCTGAAAGATGTAATCTTAGATTTTAATTTCCTAATCTTGGAATATGCATTCAGCTCACCTGGGTTGTCTTGTAATTTGTCCAGACAAAATGTCTCTTTTTGTCTGGATCTTCATTATGTTGCGAATGCCCCCTCAATTGCCAAGCATTCACACTCTCTTTTATATTGCTTTTATAGCCCCACATCACCTTAGCCTTAGATTCACGGAGCTGGTAGACAGACCAGTTGGAAAGGAAAGTGAATGACTTAAGGGAGAAATAGGCTTATATACTCTGACCATGGAGATGACACAAAAGTAGAGGAAGAGATGGAAAGAGTATGAGCATGGTCTTGAAATCTTGAAAGGGAGGCTGAAGGACTGCATGGCAGAGAAAGGTTAGAAAAACAGAACTAGAGATAGGAAGGATAGAGGATGTGAGGTGGGGGTGTAACGGGCAGGAGGAAAATCAGAAATGGCAAAACAGTGTGGGGAGGGAAGAAGGGGAAAAGACTGATAAAGGTAGACTGGGTCCAGAGGCAGCAACTAAGAAGTGAAACACAAAGGCTAAGATTGTTGACTTAGGAGAAGAAATGAGTAAGATGGAATGAGTAACTTCAGCAGAGGGTAATATCTCCCACACTTACAAAATCAGAAATTTACTAGAAGGAAGAAATATCTACTTTATTTTATTTTTCTCTGCTTTTGGCCAGGCAATTCTGTCAACCACTGAGCACTGCTCTGCTTTCTTTTCCAAAATTGACTGCTGTCTCATTACTTCCCTGAGGCACTGCTGTAGAGATGGACTTGGGGAACAAACATCTTGCTTCTGGAGAGCATGACATGGTAGTATCTTCTCTGCCCAAAAACAGATGGGCTTCCAGGAGTGAGTCTGTTAGAGTAATTTTACTTATAAAGATTGCATTGTCTTCAATATGTCCTGTGACTTTATGGTGGTAGCATCAGAATAATTTTGGGGAACAGTTTATGGATCTCCATGCATCCCTTCCAGAGTAAATTTTTCTGTGACCGTGNAAAAAAAAAAAAAAAAAAAAAAATCTGTAGCAGAATGGGAAGTTTGAATTTTGTTTCTGATAGAGTTTGAAAGGCCTTAATGAGCAGTGCTCTGTTCTTACAAGGTTAAATGAGAATTAACCAGGTGATTGACTTCCACAATTAAAATCAGGACTCCACAATCTCAACAGCAAATGTTGCTTGAGTTCTCTGGGCTAAATAACTAGATTAGCTTTACAAGATGCCCTTCTCTTGAGCTGGAGTTGGAGGCTACTTTAGGACTTCCCTCCCTTTGCAGCAATGCCCCTGGGTTTCCAGAAAGTGAGACAGGAAAAGGTACACGTGCTCCTAGTGACGGCAGCTTGAGCTCATTAGTTGTGATTTTGAGATACGCTGGCACTGTCTCAACAGCTTTCTTTCACAGTTATGGCCTTTCCAGATTACTTATCTAGGGGAGAAGCATACTTTCCGTTCATGCTTAGCCTTCTTCAGTTACGTGTGTCACTGAGCTCAGAGCCCAGACAAAGCCCATCACTGCTTGGGCAGCTCCTTGAATCCACTGTCAAATTTGCAAAGGAAAGACACAAAGCAGAGGTAACTCTTCCACACAGATCTTCACTTCTGGCAACTGTGTTCCTATGGTCTTTTGAACAAGTGCATCAAGAATGTCTGAACTATTAGAAAATTATTTCCACCCACGAATGAGCATATAGGTATTTTTCTGATGAGATCAAAAATATGAGTCTTGTTCTGCACCATCCCTATTCGTTTGCTCTTTGTTTAATTTATTCTTATTAATTCATCTTGGAGTGTTTTGGAAGATTCCTCAGCATCTATGTATGTGTTTCGTGGGACAGTCTATGGAAAGGACAGAACATTTGCTGAAGAGCCTTTACTGCTGACTGTATTTCCCCCAGTATAATTCCCTGTTCAGTGCTGAGGCTTTGAGTGAGCTGGTTGAGCCTCCTTTTGAACCCATCATGGATTTTTTCTTTGTATTTTATTTCCTTTAATGTTTATTTCCTTCCTTATGGCAGCCACCTTTTGCCAAATGAGTAAGGCACTCCAGTTCTTCCTAGCTTTTGCCCCATTTACCACCTCCCAAAAAGATTGTGGTGGCTGTATGACTGCATCTCCAATTTTCCCCAGAGCGATCTCTGATTTCTTTTCAATCAGTTCATTTAATTGACCGTGTTTATTTCCCTAGCCCTTGTGGCTCCCCGAGTGTAGCTATTTGTCAGAAGCTCGATGTGAAGCATCCTTTTCATGTTTCACCTGGAGACTTTCTTAAACCATCTCATCTGTTCTTAGCATTTGGGGCTAAGCCCAAAAGGGAAACTCTCTCAATCAAAAGGCTATCTAAATGGATAATGTGATACTTTGAGACCCGTTACAAGGAGGCAAATGTCCCAGTCCCACCGCTCCTGTGTTTATCCCACCAGAGCAATGGCAGCTTTGAAGGCTTGCTTGGGCAAGGTTCCCAACGCGGATGTTTGCAAGACAGCTAACTGGAACTCAGTACACGTACCTAGCATACTGCTTAGATGTAGAGCCTAGGCATGATGCCCGCTTAGGAAAGCAGCTTTGTAGTCTGTGTTTGCTTAATTTAGTCCTCAGCTGTCCTCCTGAGAATGGCTGTTCACTGCATGCTAGTGTCCAAGAGCAGGAAACGATGGAGGCAACTTTCATGAGAAAGAAGATGAAGCAACTTGGCACGTGCTGGAGTTTGGAGGCTAAATTGCCTCTTAGAACATCATCCTTTCTGCTTGTCTAAGGAATTTCCAAGATGTATTTTGCAGGATGATTTTCCAGGATGGGGAGAAGGATGCCTTTGTGTCCTGTGTTCCCCTTTTCTAGACACATGTTGTCTTGGTGACATCAGCTGCCTTCTTTAAAGTCTATAAAATTCTGTTTGAATGCTTTTCATGGTCTAGTTTGGCATACAGCATAAATCCAAGCAAACTGACCTGAGACAGGAATACATTTTCCTCTTCAGTGACTCCTGTCTGCATCCACTGCTAGTATCTATATTAGTAAATACACTTTCTTGGGAACATCCTGGCTCTATTCTTTTCCAAAATCTTTTTAAAAGTGATAATGCACTATTATTTCCTAGAAAGATTGGTCAGCTTCTTACAAAGGGATTTTTAAATCATTGTCCTATTTTTGCCCAGTACTGCTTTTTTATCGTGTCCTTTAAAAATAAACGTAAGTCAAGAGTAATTAGGGAGAAACACAAATAGAAGGAAGTAAATGCTATGACGTGTCACTCCAATCGGTGGTCAAATATCCAAATTTCAATCTTGACGGCTGAGTTAAATAAAAAGAGATCCTTTTAAATAACAGTCTGTTAATTATTCATGAAAGGTAAACTTGAACATCTGACTTCATTGCAATAATACAGCTAGTTTAATTTTTTATTATTTTTCAACTTGCAGCCAGCATGCTGGAGTAAGTTATTTGCAGTGTGTTTTTAAAGTCCATATTGAAATATTAGCCACAACTGTCTGCTGTGTATAGAAGGGGGGGATATGTTTGAAGTTTAATCATGCTTCTACTTACGCTCAGTCCCAGAGCAATCCTTTTTCTGCTGCTGAGCTCAAACAGCTAGTAGCCAGGTTTGATCTGCTGCCCCATGGAGCAGTGCCCTATGTGAATTTGAAGTTTTCTCAACCCGGGAGGGCTGCAAATAAAGACTAGCCTCAGGTAGCCAGCGCTCTCCTTCCCAAAGCAGCTCCCGGGGCGCTGCCTGGAGCAGTCCTCCTGAAATTGTTTCAGGCAATTGCTAGAGACTAGCTCCACTACTGCCCCTCTTACCCCTCCTTCCCTCTCCTCCTCCTGGCATAAGGGAGGAGTTTTGGAGTCCAGGAGTCCTATTTGACTTTAATAAAATGAAAAAATAAAAAGCAGAGCAGTTTGTAGGGAACTGGCACAGACTGTGGAAACAGGAGCCACAGCAAGACAAAACCCAGTGGCCTTCAAAACTTTTTTCCCTTCTTTTTCACCACATGACTTGGAGGATGTGGACAGTAATTAAAGGACCCCCTAGCTCCTCATTTTCTGTGCCTGGTCCTTTGATCTGGTTCGTGTCGGGTAGCTATTTTCATTGTTCCTGTCTTTTCTTTTATTCTCACCCAGCCCCTTTGATGTGAGCAATGATGATCTTTAATTCCAAAATAGGAGATGGGCAGGATAGCGGTACTGGCCTTACATAATGCATCTTTCACATCTTATTTTTAAACTTGAGCATAATAGGTGTAAGTTGGAGCCTGGGGAGCATTAACCCTTCACAAGCAGGGGAGCTGCCGAGGAGGTTAAGAGCCTAACCGTTTTGGTAACGTCAGTCAGGTTAATCTTCTGTAGATGCCTGCAGATGCATTTGTGAAAAAGATTATTATTATTATTTTTGTTCAAATATGATGGATCTCTAAATATAATCTGGAGGGAGTTTGTCCTAATTGTTCCCATGTGGGAAAAATGTGCTGAGAAAGAACAGTAAAGCTAATGCAGTTATTCTGACTGGCTTCACTTGGCAGCACAGTGGGAGTGAAGCATACTGTTTATTAGTGTATGTTAATAAACTATAAGGGGCAAGCTGCGGGTGGCGGTTTATAAACTGTTAGCTCAGGTAGGATAGATAACAATAAGGAGGTTATTAGTAACATTAGCAGGAGAGAGGGGCCGGGGGTTCTTATCGTCGTCCTGAAACCCCAGAGGTCCATCGCCTCTCCGTGCGCTGCGTGTGTATCCCAGGGCATGCAAACAGCGACAGTGCTCGAGCCTGACCGAGCCCGAGAGGGCGGCCCCCGTGGCACCCCTGTCCTGGGGCACTGAGGTGGGCGCAAGCGGAGCACCCCTGTGCAGGAACCCCTGTGCCACCCATCTCGGGGACGTGTCCCCACCAAGCTGCCCGGGGCGGCATCCCAGTGCCGTGCCCTCTGTCGCGGCACCCCGCGGGGTGGCCCTGGTGTCCCGCCAGGCGGTGCAGCCCCGGGGAGGCAGGTGGTGGCGGCGGGGCCCCTTCCCCGGGCGTCCCGGGGGGCTGCCCCGGGGAGGCGCCGCATTAGCGCGCTCCCCATCTGCCCTGGCGGTGCCGGCTCCCTGCGGGCCCCGCGACAATGGCTGCTGCTGCCTGGGGCCCGCCGACATTTGCAAGGTCCGCGCGTTCGCAGCGCCGCTGGCTCGGGGAAGCCGCCTGCGATTTCAAGTTCGTAGCCCAGAATGTTCAAACTTCAGGGCTCAACGTGTCCGCATCTAGTTTAACTCCAAATGCCACGAAGGGAGGGCTGGGCTTTTCCCAGTGCCTTTTATTTGTAGCAGGATCCGTGGCTCTGGAAATTCAGAAAATTAGATGTTTCCTGCTCAGCCACCTAAACGTTGTTGTTTGAACATTTTGTTAGTTTTTTTTTTCCGTGTTCAGAAGCAGATCTAAATGGGTGGCAATTAAAAAAAACCCACAACATATTGTTTCTGTTTTCCTGGGAAAATTAACTTGCAGCAAAATACAGCAAATTGTCAATAAGAAATAACAAAGAAGTGATGAGGATAGCAAAGGTTAAGTGTGGCAATGGAGAGAGGATAACACGCAGCTTGACATGTCTGATTATGCTTTGGTTTAATATCTGCCTTTTTATTTTCATTCATAAAATATGCAATGCACAAACACCTCCATGAGTGAATGTTATATGTGGATTTATACCCTCATGAGGTCAGCACCGTTAGGGACATAAAATGTGCGATATGTTTGTGTGTTTCTTAAAATAACAGCTGCTTATTAGATAGCTTTCAGAGAGATGCTTATTATATGCTACGGTCCGGCATCAGGAAAGTACTTCAGCAGATGCCTAACGTCAGCACGTGGCTGGACACACAGGCTTTGCAGCCTGTGCTTGCTTAAAGCTGGGCACATGCTTAAATACTTTGCTGAACTGGGGCCAGGGCAGATGTAGTGAATACCTATAATTAACTTTGCTAAATGGCTTACAGTATGCCACTTGTTTCTATGTGCTTTTAGATTTCCCACTTGATTATCATTTGGGCTGAACTTTGTGTGTTTATCCTTGTCTGCAGATCTCTCTCTTTCTTTTTTTCTTTTTAATTCAATCAATTCCCTCAGAATTTTTCTGCATTAGGAGTGGAGGAAGAAAAATTCTCTTCTAGTCCTTCCAGTACAGTTCATCTCTAATACGAGCGGTTTTGTAGCTGTGGTGATCCAAGAAAATGCAGGAAGGAAGGGTTGTAGAGAAATAATATTTTACTGGAGCAGCTTCTAGAGCTGGAAAAAGTAGACACACTTCTGAGATCTGGCAAAGGGACATGGAACCAGTAATCTTGTCCACTTTTTCCAACGATATCAGCTAATCTAATAATAAAAGCTTCTAGGGTGATGTAATTACTTTTTTTGGACAGGGCAAAACAAACACTGAAATTGGGAAGGGGAAAGTTGGCACTAACACATTCCTCAATGAGTAGTAGAGTCTTTTCTTGAGTTGGAAAGGAAAGGAAAAATTACCCTTTCTAAACCAGCCCTGTTTTAAGGGCTCGAGCACGCCCAGATAGCCTCTAGTTAGGTTTCAGCAGCCTAATGAAGCCTGCCTTTTTTGTGATTTCCCTGCACATACTCCCTGCCTGCCTTGATTGGCAGCTGGGTAGCAGACCTCTGCAGCTGTGACAATTTGCCTGAGGGAGACTGTAAGTGTCTCATTGAAACTTGCATTGTAAAATCCTCCAAAATGCCTCCCATAATATTAGGCACAGGAGAAAAACACAGGTGTGAAAAACTTTCACAGATCCCACGAGTTCAATGTCTCTTGGCAGCTTTGGTGGATTCGGTGTTATTATATAAATTTAAAACTCACATTTACGGAAAAGAATTTGTTCCGTCTTCTGTCACAAGGAGAAGCGGGGAACCCGGCGGCGCTCGCCTGCGAGGCTGAGGAGGGCTGGTTGCCCGGCGGGCAGCTTGCTACCTGCCCGGACACGACGGCAGGCTCCCAGAGGACACGGGCGTCCCCGCTGCGGAGGCGCTTGGCCGGCAGAGCGGGGCTGTGGGAGCGCCTCTTCCGAGGGGCACGGTCTCATGCGGTCTAAAAATGAGCGTTCGGTGATCGGTTCTGCTTCCACTGGAGGAGGGATTTGAAAATCTAAGTGGTATGTCGGTGAAATCAACCTTGCTATGTGTATGTGAGGTTTTATAGCTTTCTCCCCTTCCACTGGTTAAGTAGCTTAATATACTGCTCGTTAGCATAGCACATATTTGCTATATAGCATCGCCAGCGTTACTGCGAGATGAATTGCAGCTTCTGAATGCCTGATCTGTGTGCCGGTTTGTTTGCTCCTAACTGTGTGCCTGCATGTTACAGCCACTTCGTTTCTTACGTTTGCTGTAAATGAAGCTCGATATGACTGCAGCCTTCAGATCTAGCACTTTAACAGTCTCGACACAATATTCAGCAATTGAAGTTTTGAAGAAATGCGAGCAGCCAAATTTAGACTTAAGAAATGTGCCTGATTTGAGTGACCTGTGGATATGCTGATGCATGGAAGTTTCCCCGTGAGCCAGCCAGGCTTTATTTGTTGCTTGAAGGGAGGAGATTTTAGTTAAGTTGGAACATTTGATTTGCTTGCTTGAATTGTTTTTGATTAGTGACTGAGTGCAAGGTTAAGCTATAATAACATATGCGTTGTAATAAAATCTTGTTGGTGAGTGATACATGTGGCTAAAAAGATTTAGATAAGCTAGTCTGTTAAACAAATATCATTTGGAAATGCTTTGGAAATAAACACATTAAATAGATAAAATAAGAATCAAAGGCCAATTTAGAGATTTTTTAACTCTTTCCGGGGCTAAGATTTTTGTCATGAGGCAGGCTTGTGCTGACAAGCTAGGCTAACAAGGCAACGTGGCTGAAGCCCTGGTAAAAGAGAAACTGTTTTGAATTTCGTAACGAAAAGTGTTAATGCATCACTGAATTTCTGTTGTGGAAACTTGTGCCAGACCCAGTGACTAGTCAGAGCTGAAAATAACAAGCCGTGTCAAATCTTAAATTAAAATGATATTCAAAAGTTTCTTGAGAGGCTCTTTGTACGCTTTGCCTTCTCTCCCGAACTACAAACTTTGGGCAGTTCAAGGCAGATCAATAATGTTGCTGTAATATGCAGATTTTGTGACTGGCTAGCTGCAATAGGGCTGTGGCTGTTTAGGTTCCAGATTTTTATCACAGCTTTCTGCTCTCAGTGCTTTCTGCAGACTGTCCTCCCACGGACCAGGAAACCTGTGCTGATGTGTATGATTTAATGTACTGTAAACTACACAAGAGGGCTCAGTTTCATGGATGTGTAAAGCTTTTGTATAAATGTTTTTAGTGGTGTCAATTGAGAAGTTGAACTCAAAGTTCAGTTGAACATTAGTGATATCAGCTGAAAGCTGAACGTGAAATACTCACTTATCAAGGCTGTTTCATTTCGTAGTAATGTTTTAAACAAACTTTGCAGAGCAGTTCAGTGTTATGTATTGCATTCCACATATGGGGAAACTGAGGCTTGGAGCTATTGAGCTGCTTACCTCCAGGCATTCAGGAGAGCACCAGCGGGATGCAGAGCCGCCTTGCAGCGCTGCTCTGTGCTGCAGATGGTTGTCACTGCCTCCGTGTCTGGCGGGAGGGTGCCCTTTGTCAAAGGCAGTTTTGTTTTGTTTTGTTTTTTTATCAGTGAGAAGAGAACTGATTTAAATGGCAAAGCTGGGGAAAACCAGTTGTCTTCTCTCTTAGGGCTGTGGCGGCAGTGAGTGTGTCGTTGTGTTCCTCTACTTACCAAATAAATAAATAAAACTGTAAAGGAAACGGTAGTTTTGAAAAAAACTGTAGTCTAGAGCATCTGTTTTCTACTGTATTTTTTTTTTTCCGTGATCTCTTCCTATAATTTACATCCAAAACATTAAATGACAGAATTTGGCAGAACCGGATATATACAGTAGAGCTTAATGGTCATGTAGCAGGGAATAAATAAAGCCCCTCAAGCCTGCTTAGCTCTCGCACATGCACGTGAGCAGGGGTGGGGGAAGGAGCGCTGTGTTTTTCTTGGAAAAGGACCTTTTCGGTTTCTCCTGATCTGGCACCTGGAGGTCCAGCTGTGCTAGCTCGAGGCTGTGTGTAGTCTCATGCATGGGAGAGATGACGGACAGATCGCTGTAGAAGCCGAAACGTTTTATATCTCTACAGGCAATATATATGGCTGTATTTGCGAATAGTGGCGGTGTGAAAGGGGAGGTGGAATTACTCTTCAAACAGCGATTTGCCAGTAGTGCTATGGTCTGGACTGGTTTCTGTTGTGATCGCTGAGAGGACCAGCAGCATGAGGATTTTCCTGCTTTGCTCGCTGGTGCTACAGCAGCTATGGAGCTGCTGCGACTGCCATCGTTGCTTCCTGTCTCCATGAAGTGACTGTAAATTATTTTCCCTGGGTTGGAGCTCTGCACAGGGCCTGGAAATGTGTCATTCTGGTTACGTGTGGCGTGGTCCTCTGCTGATTTATACCGGTTCTACTTCAGTGTATTTCCATTGGCTTAATTCGATGGCAGTATTCCTAATTTACTTGGGTATAAGTAAGAGTATCAGGTTCATTACTTCTAACAGTTTAGTTCTCTTGATTTATTTTCGTTCTTCGGTCACACAAATGCCAAGGTTAATTTGCTCTTAAACACTTGATTTCCTAGGACATAAAAGTGACTCCATATTTAAAGAAAATAGAGAAGGGTTTTATTCTGCAAAGTGGTCTGGGATGGGGATGGTGGGGTTTGTTTGTTTTAATTACAGAGCTTTGAAACCTCCAAGTTAACGTTTGAGAACGCTGGAAAATTGCGCAATTTAATTCTGCGCTCTCTGTTAATCTTGGACCTTGTGGATTCCTTGGTGGATCAGGAGCTGGTATGGGGCGGCACTTCCTTGGCCCAGAGTGTTTGCAGTGCCTTTAATAACAAGTGATTTTCACGGAGAACTTCTCACAACGCAGGAGAAGTGAGACATATACTGTGCTTTAACAAAGATACTATTTCTCCACAGTGCACATTAGTCAGTGAGTTAAACAAGCATCAACATTAAAACAGACATTATCCCCTGCAGTGTATTTTCTTAGTGCTTTGTCCATTACAGCTTTCGAATGCCGAGGCTTCTAGCCCTTCCCTTTAGAAAGAGCTCTTTATCATGGGTGTCTTCCTGGCGTCTAGCATAAAATTTTGTTTTCTGATCTCCTCCTGCCCTTCCTAGCTTGCTCAGTGGGATGCGGTGATGTTGTTTACAGGATGTGAACTCCTCGTAAAGCAGCTCCTACACCCTCCTTAGCTCTTCTGTACCAATGATACATATAATTAGACCTTTTAACCTTTCCTCATAAATCAGTCCATGCAGCCCATTAATCACTTTGGTTGCCCTCTTCTGAGTTCTTTCCAATTTGTCATCGTTCCGCGTCCCTGGGCAGCTCAGCGGCCGAGGCCCTGCTCAGTGTTTCAGCAGTGGTCTGCTGCACCCGTGGATGGGACCTTCTCGTTTTGTCCGTCTTTCCCTTTGCTTCATTCCCAGTCAGAACGCATCTCTGCACAGTCGCTTCCTTAAAACTTTTATGGAGGTGATTTGCAGCCTCCCAGACCTTCTGCCATCTCCAGTGTCGAGTTAGCAGAGGTTGAAAGGGAAAGGATTGAACACGACACACTTCCCTTCCCTCCCTTCCCCTGCTCCCCACCCCGCACCAGACAGCGCAGCTCCTCTCGTGGCGCGTACAGTCGTGTTAAATGTGAGGGGAGAGGTAGCATTAGCGTGGAAAAAAAGAGGCTGAAAATATAATTGCCTAATTGTGAATCCTAAGTAGTGCAGGCAGCAGGGGCAGCCCTGACTGGAAGAAATCAGAGGGTCACTAATTCACACTGCCAACATCCTAATTAGCTGTGCAAATGTAATGTTTATATTGTTTGGGATGGATTACAATATCCATTGTAGAATGGAAAGAAATAAATGAATTGTGTCAGTGGAGCTCTGTAGAGAACACTCCTGCCGCCCCATTAAACCATGAGAAGTAGCTTAGCTACTAAAAAAAAGTTTGTTTTCAGGCTGATGCGCAAGTCTAATTGGGTTTCCAAAGAAAGGAACATGTTTTAATTATTAATTAGAAATCAGAGGAGTAAAAGAGTGGAAATCTGCTTCAGCTGGAGGTTTTGCTCAATGCTGGATTTCTCCTTAATAAGCTGAAACATTCCAGGCCTGCCTTAGTTAGCGGTTGGGTGCAGTGGCTTTACTCGGGGGGTAGACATCTTAATGCTCATGTAATTATCATGTAATTATTTTGTAATGTGGGATCAAAATTTTGCATAGATGGCATTCTTTCACTGAACTTGAAAAATAAAAAACTTGTGTTCATTAATGCAGTGATTCAGTCATTTTGGTTTAAGAAGCAGGGTTCCCTCATCCCCCTCCCTCTCCCTTTAATACCCAAATATTTTGAAACAGTTTTAGAGATGTCGGATTCAAGATAAATAGAATTATTGAATTTAGATTTTGTTGAATATTTATCAGATTTCTTGTTGGTAATACTGCCTTTCAACTGAAGTGTCAAGTGGCTTGCAATTATCATCAAAGCTGATAGGTACAAATAAGTGATGATCGTGTCTGCTAACACAGGGTACGTGGGTTCATGGAGGGGGATTTTGTGGAAGCCGGTTTCTCTCTGTGAATTTTCCTCCCTGTTGCCATTGAACTTCTGGAATCAAAGTTGTCGAAGATGGATAGACTTTATCAGAAGATGTTAAGTGGGTTATGGCCCATTATAATAAATATTGCTGACGGAGTGACAGGATATGTTCTAATGAATGGAGAGTGCAGAGTGCTCTCTGGGCTTGTGCTTTCTGATGCCTCAGGAATACGCTTGGGCAGAGTTCTGCTCCTGTTTACAACTGCAGGCAGCTCGTCCGCGCTGATGGAAATGTTATCAGGTGAGCGCCGTAGCTATTATTTCTGAAAATCGCTGACAGTCTGGATCTAAGCCGAATTACAGGTTAGACCTGAGAAATTACAGGACATATCGAGAGCTGCTGGCTGTTGGGTTGCCAGATGTTTGCAGTGCATGTGCATCTTACGGGGAAGTGCCCGTTAAATGTCTCCGCTTTAACAGGAGAAGGGGACAGGCAGGAGAGCGCTGGGACTCCATGTAGCTCCCTGGGTGCAGCAGTACTGGTGTCAGTGGGGCGCGGCCCTGAGGAAGTACGGGGCTGTCTCTTGATGCTCTTCTTTCCGAGCAAAACAAAGCAAAGCAAAAAACAAACAGACAAAACCAAACATGGATGAGATGGGGAGGATACAGGTAATGAGAGATGGATGGCTTCCTTCGGGGTTGTGGCTTGCATTAACTTCTATATGCAGCATTATGATAAACAAAATGTCTGACTTAACAGAAGAACTGCTAAGAAAATTTCAGTTGGCCTTTTTTCATGTGTCTGCTGAAATTATTCTGTTTGAAAATGTGAGGTTTGGATTTAAAAAAGAAGTTAGGTATCCTTATTGTGGGCCATCGAGCTCCTGCTTCTGCCCTAAAGACTCAAATATATCATTTTCCACAACCTTGTTTTAAGAATTCCATGGGAAAAGATACCATGTCTTAGTTTTTCTTTATCAAATAGCTGCACTGTGTTGTCCTGCCCCTTCTCTGTAGTTTACGCATTGCTTAGTCGTGAAGGATTGGACAAAGATAGATATCAATATCAAGAAGGGCAGAATGATTTGTGCTGCTCCCAAGAGCTAATTCTCTTGGTGTAGGCTGTAAGGCGGCCTGGTCCCCCCCTGTTTACAAGCAAGGTTTTCCCTATTGACAAAATGGAAAACACCTTCATGACTTGTATTCCTCTTCTCCCAGCCGAAGTCAGATTAAGCTTCATATTATAACAGAAGTAACAAGTAATTACAAATAACAAGCAATTGTGATTAAAGAATCAAAAGAAAACCTACACTTTTAAGGGACCGTGTGTTGATAAAAGTGTTCCTCAGTTGAACCATACAGATGTGTGGACTGTGGGATCTCCTATACACAGTTATCACAGAATCATCACAGAATCGTTTAGGTTGGAAGAGACCTCCAAGATCACCCAGTCCAACCTATGACCTAACACTACCAAGTCCTCCACTAAACCATATCACCAAGCTCTACATCTAAACGCCTTTTGAATACCTCCAGGGATGGTGACTCAACCACTTCCCTGGGCAGCCTGTTCCAACGTCTAACAACCCTTTCAGTGAAGAAGTTTTTCCTAATACCCAACCTAAACCTCCCCTGGCGCAACTTCAGCCCATTCCCCCTCGTCCTGTCACCAGGCACGTGGGAGAAGAGACCAATCCCCACCTCACTACAGCCTCCTTTAAGGTACCTGTAGAGAGTGATAAGGTCACCCCTGAGCCTCCTCTTCTCCAGGCTAAACAACCCCAGCTCCCTCAGCCGTACCTCGTAAGACTTGTTCTCCAGACCCCTCACCAGCTTTGTTGCCCTTCTCTGGACACACTCCAGCACCTCGATGTCCTTCCTGTAGTGAGGGGAAGAGGCTGTAATAATTTGTGACTTGACATATTATTGCAGTGTTTCCTTTTGATCATGCCAGACATCCACAAGGCTCTGTCACAGCCTCGCAGGAGAAGGAATGGGGGTCTCTGCAAACTAAGTGTCTTCTCTTCAGAGTTCAAAAGCTAGTGGGTCCTTGATTCAAAAAGATCAACTTCTACTGGGTATGTTTGTTGCCTTGGTCAGATGATAGAGTTGATGATCCTGTCCCCTACCATTCCCTTGCTGGAAGTTGGAAAATACTTATGAATACTGTTTTGAATGCTGTTTCACTTGCAGAGTGTCTGGCAAATGTTTCACTTCAAAATATTCCATTCATCTTTTCCCATTGTGGGCAAAGAAAGAGCTCAACTCACTTAGGTGGTCACTGGTCACACTAAGAAGGCTGAGCACACTGTTCAAAAAGTCTGGACTTCTGCTTTGATTTGAAGAGTTGAATTAGTCCTTTATTTTATGGAGGCCACTTTTTGTGAAAGAGGAAGCAGAAAGTGCTGCTATGCAGCACTAAAGTAGAGATGTATGAGAAATCATGGATAGCCTTTAATTAACTTCAGCAGCTTCATGGATATCGTGCCACAGGGTTTTAGGCTGGGTTCAGTACAAGGATGCAGACTGATATGTTAGAAAGTGGCATCGCAAGGCCTCATGTGTAAATGTGTGGCTCCTTTTGATGGGACTGCTGACACTTTGACTTCTCCAAATATCTTGAATATACTTTTTCCTGTTGTGCATCCTGGCACAGCTTTACAGAAGAGCAGGTCTTCTTCAGTGGACCATCAGCAACACCTCACCTCAGTGGATGCTCTGCAGCACCACAGGTACTGGTTGTCCCATCTCATTCAACTGCTGAAGTAGTCCCTGGGGCCAGGTTTTGAAAGCATCTTCTCTGTGACATCCTCAGCTGGGCCACGAGCCTGGGGTGAGCAGCACTGTCTAGTGAAGGCACTGTTTTCAGCTTGGTGGTTTCTTCCATTGCGTCTTCAGAAAGCTCATCTGTTGTATGGGAGAGGATGCGATCAGCAGCAGTGGCATGTGCCTAGCATTGCCCTGCGATTTGCAGAGGTACCTGAGAGATGCCTGAAAGGTGTTCGTGTTCATATTGCCATTTTCAGTAATCAAGCCTTATTGATTTTTCCAAGAAATCAAAGTTCTTTTATAGGAAAAAATATGGAGGTTTATCTTTCATTGATGGATTTTTGATTTCTAAAAGATGCAGCAACTTAGAAGCTTTCTTGCTTTTTGGCCCCCAGTGTTTCAGCACACGTGGAAACCTGCTTTTGAGTCCTCCTGTGTAGTGTGTCATGTTGCGCATTTGCCGACATTCTGGTTCTCTTTCTGAGCTATCACTGGACCAACTTGCTTCTCCCTCTTCCAGGAAAAAGCCCACCCATCTCAGTCACCCCTCCGCAGAGGAGAGCCACAACACAGGTGGGATAATGTTCGTATCCGAGTGGTGTGCAGGCAGCAGCGACCTTGAGAGCTCCATGATGGTGGCCAGGGCATCCAGTCTGGGAGTTCAGTAGCATTTATTCCTACTGTTTGCAAGTCCTTGCATTTCCCATTACCAGTAGAAGTATTTTTAATGGAATACATACTCTTACAAGCAATAAATTCAGGCCCACAAAGGCATAGGTACAGATTTAGGTATTGTTTGTTCTTATTTTGGGGAGGCTTTTGCAGTCTGCTGCCCTGTGGTGAGTTAACCTTGGGAGCTGCCAGACGCCCACCCAGCCGTTCTTTCACTCCCCCTCCTCAACAGGACAAGGAGAGAAAATAAGATGGGAAAGCTCGTGGGTCGAGATCAAGACAGGGAGATTGCTTACCAATTACTGTCACGGGCAGAACAGACTTGACTTGGTGAAAATTCAATTAACTTTCCCCAAGTACTGCAGGGGGGTGGGAAGATGGGGGTCCGTCCGTAACAGCTCCTCCCTGCCGCTGCTTCTCCTCGCGCTCCTCCCCTGCCCCGCCGCGGTGTGTCCCCGGGCTGCGGGGCCATCTCTGTTCCCCTCCTCCTCCTCTGACCTGGCTGCTCGCAGGGCTGTTCCTCGCACGTTTCCCCCCTCGCTCCTCACTGCCAGCCAACATTTTACCCTTTTAAAAGTAGATTTCCACAGAGGCACCACCACTTTGGCTGACGGGGCCGGTGCTGGGTCTGGCACGGGGCCGGCTGTGTCCAGCACGGGGCAGCCCCCGGCCTCTCCGCGCAGAGCCCCCCTGCAGCCCCCCGCTGCCAGGGCCAGGACGCGTCCGCTCAGTGCCTGCGCGCATTTCCATCGCGCTGCGCTGTGCGGGCCCCGGCCGGCCTGACCCCTGGCCTCCGAGCAGATGTCTCCAACTTTTCTTGCCTGCTGTCAGGGTAAGGAGCCAGTGGACTCTCACCCGAATGTTGATTCTGAGCCTGGCTTGTGGAGGCCCCCTTTGATGTTTTATTTTGGCTTCTCGCCATGCGGTCCGATTTTTAAAGCGCTGGGGTAATGATCAGATTATTATTATTATTCCTGCTTCAGAATCCACTGTTCTGTACACGTTATGTTTCCTGCATCCTTGCTGGGCAGCTAGTTAGCAAAATGTCCCCAAGAAGGACGTGCCACCAGATGCAAGATCCATTTCTGCGACGCGGGAGGAACAACACGCGGACTGCAGAGAGCAGCCTGGCTGGTCGGATGTTGATTTCACAAACTGTGGCTTGCTCTTTGCTGCTTTCCTAATTTAGCCACCCCAGAGCACTATCTGGAAACAAATGCAATGCACTTGGTGGATCAAAGAAAGCCTTGCTTGTGTTTGCTCTGGATACCTGGTTTTTTATTTTAACATGACAGGGTGCGGGACTATGTGTGTAAAACTCAGTCTAGAATTGAGAAACCTGCCTGGAGTTTTCTGTGTACTTCGGTAGGAGATTCAGCATTATCAGTCAGACCAAGTCTTTGTGCTCAACTCTTCAGAATAAGTACCATTCAGATTTATGGACTGTTCAATTTATTAATCTGGGTAAAAAGAAGGAAAAAAAAAATCTGATTCGTTGAATTTCCTATCTTTTGGCAGATCAGGAAGACGAAAAAAATACCGAACACTTGCCTGGAATAGAAATCTTCAAATATTATCATTTGATGTAGAAATAAGCTGGCAGAGCAACAAAGGTTGCCTATATTTAACGTTCATAGCGTTTTACTGCTAGATACGTTGGCTAACTCAGAAGTCAAAAAAAAGACTTTGCACAAAAGCTGGTTTTTATTCATTTTGTGACACTCTTCCTAATGCTACCCAAAACAGCATGTGTTGGTCTAATGGCCCTTCTGTATTTCCATTTTTATATCTCTGTAGCTGTTTGGAATTTGGAAATTCTCAATTACCCTGTGTACTGTAATATTTTGAAATTGTGCTCGAGTGTAAATGTATTTTGATGCCCCTGTTTGCTTTAAATGGCAGAAGCACTGAATATAAAATAGAATATATTAGCAGTTTGCTGACTTAAAAGATGGCATTTCTTGTGATGCAGAAAGAGTTAATCCTAGACTTTTAGCTCTGAGCTTAGTTTATTGAGCTTCTGGATACACGTGTTAATTTTCTCAGATGAGGGATAATGGATGTCACTTGAGAAAACAACACTGATTTGGGTTCTTTCATAGTTTGTGGGTTTATGTCCCACATGGTATAGAAGCAGGCTCTGGGAGATTGCCTGAAATATGCCTGGCCTCTCAGCTGCACTAAAAATAATTCCTGCTTCCCGTATTTCTAGAAGTAATTCTGCGATGCTGCAAACCTTATCAGGTCCTCGTTTAGGAAAAAGATTTCACTTCAGCTTTCAAATAGCAATGAGAAAATGGTCTTTAGGGGTGACCGTTGTATTTATAAAACACTGCTTTGTAAGAATGTGCGTGTGTTTCAGAGGTTTTCTTGTTTTCTTTCACTGCTTTTGTTATGAAGTGTTCTTGGTTGGGTGACCTTCTTTCTTTGAGAGCAGCAGTTCACATTGGATTTTGGCAAAATGAGTTTGATAGTCCTTGCTTTGCTAAGCACTAGCACCTAGATGACAGTAATTCACCCTCTAATACCCCCACAAAACCTATTTATGCAGAACTTGACATGATTTGCAGTCTCCGTAAAGGAGGAACACAGGACTTAAGCAGTGCCTAGAATTAATTTTTTGACCTCCATTTCAGATATTGGTTGAAGTATTAGGCTCTTCAGACAACTAAGCTGTTCTTGCTATAACCTGGCACTTAGCACCTTATAACAGAGTCGCACTATCAATTCCGTGGCATTCATGCGTCTCCCTCATAATGCGAAGGGGGAAAAATTGCAAGGGAAATTGCTGCCCAGCATTGGAGAGTTTAAAGCTGCCAGTAAAATTGATCTTAGTAGTGATAATAGTCCAATTTAAGCCAACACAATCACAACCCTTTTATTAATATTGGCTTACCATCATCCATTTTAACTGTAGCATGTTGCCAGTGAATGCCAACAAGCATTCTGAAGGCAGAGGACTTGTTTGAAATCTGTGATCAGCAACACGTACAGGATCAGAGGCTTTATTTTATTTATGTTTCCAGAGACAGGCAACTAATAGTTCTAAGAGAAGGGTTTTTTTTTTTCTTCCTTTTTTTTTTTTTTTTAACACCTATTTTAGGGAAATGAGTGAATGCAAAATTTTGTTTCCATAAATTCAGATAACATCTGCATTAATATGGTATATCGTAAGGATCATTAATGTTCAGAGTATATTATCAGGTGTTCTCTAATGCACTTTTGATGAGCTTTAATGATGCTTGCTGTAGTGTTTTTTCATCTTTTCTCTCCCTCCCCCTTTTTTTTTCTGCTTGATTGTAATAATGACTTAACCCAGGTGGTAGACTCTATCCAGAAAGTGCCCAAGGGAAATATTATTCCCTAGTACCAGCAAACATCACAGATAGTCATTGAGTTTGCTATGGCAGTTTCCCCAAGAGAGAAGATCTTGGCTCACCCCTTGGGTGTCTGGACCTGCCTGCATTTGCAGCCTAATAATTTGAGTTTGGGAGAGGATGGAGAAGCGGCAGAAAGAAGCAAGATGAAAAACATAAGTGGAGGGGAAGAAGAGAAGCCAAGTAATGCATGGTAACTTTTAAAATTACTTAGAATTGCCAGAAAATAACTTGTCATAGAATAGGATCCCAGAAAGTGGTTGGATTATTTAGAGATGGTTAGTAAGAAGCATGATGCAGTTCAAAATGGTAAGGCTGAGTAAATGCAGGGAAGGAGAATTTTGTTTTTAGATGTCTTGGATTAGAGGTTACTAGTGAATCATGCTAGAAAATGCTTTCAGTTTTTGGAAATAACTGGTATTTGTCCTCAGTATTTATCTTTTATAGCTCTCTTAACCCTCGCTATCCGTCAGGAAATGTATTTCAAAAGACACAGTTTCAAGCTCCTTTTCATGCCGTCCAAAGCAACAAATGCAAAGAAAAGCAGGCTTCAAAGTAAGCGCCACAGAGATATTTCGGTTTCATTGAGAGGAGATGCCATGCAGAAGCGCAAGAGTGAAAATACAGGCAGTGGTGAAAGAAAAATACTACAACTGCCTTCAGCTGAGCAAGTTCTTTGTAGTGCCGAGTTTGCAGAGTGTCGGGTGTCGCTCGCTGTGTGCCATTAACATTTACTGGCAGAAGCCAGTGTCTGCACCACGAGCGAGAGTAAATCACGCCAGTTGTTTAAAAGACGGTCTCCTAAGTTTACCCAGGTTTGCAGGCACATGGGTAGAAGGGGGTGCTTTGTTTTCTTATTTTTTCCCAATCTCCGCTTCATTGTCCACAGAAGAATTTAAAAGTAAAGGACCCGGGAAGCAAATTACGCTGTTAGGCTGCTTTTGGCTACACTGTATTGAAAGCTATACTTTCCACATGTAATCTGTAACAGCGAATGGTGTACAAAGGAAAAGGAGTCACATTGTTGCACACAGTGTTTCCCATTTTCCCCACAAAAGCTTGTTTGGCTCGTTTTGTGCCCTCCCCTTTCCCGTGACTCCTCGCAGGCCGCGGCTGAACGCAAGCTGAAGGCTCTGCCTTCCCTGAGGGGCTTCCCGCCTGCTGAACGCACGCTGCAGCATCTCCCGCTCTGCCCCTTTGCGGCTGGAGCAGCGTCTTAATGTTCTCCATGGATGGGACAAGGCTGGGAGGACGCAGTGCAAGTCTCCTGGAATGGAAATGAAAAACCTAAGTGATACCTGGCCCGAAACTCTTAGATTTCTGTTGGAAAAAGGAGGCTTTTTAGTGGTCTTTTACTTCTGGGAGCGTGGTTTCCCTCCCCAGTGAAATGCGTTGTGTGTCAGCTCGGTTACTGTATTAAAGATGTCCCCTGAAATAAGCTCCCTCGGCTTGCCGGCGCCGGGCAGCCCCCTCCTCGCACAGTGGGCAGCGCCGAGGTCCCCGTGGGGAGGGGTGCCCGGCCCGGCGGGGCCGCGGGTGGGACAGCGCGCGTGGGCCTCAGGGCCGGTGCTCCTGTGGTGCCTGGCCCGTGCTCGCGTACCCCGAGTAGATTGCTGCTCTTGTCAGCCCGCTAAGCCTCCCAAAGTGATTCGTTCTCCCCAGGGAATCAAGTGAGACGGGGTGGAAAGGTAAAAAGAGAGAGAAGGAGGAAAAGAAAGAAGGGCTGGAGGGGGGAGAGAGGGAACCAAAAATGAGTAAAACAGAGCTGCTCAATCCAATGGCCAAGTATTACATTATAGAATCCCAGTTTGGATATAAACAAAATGTTTCCTCAGAGCAGAATCGCATCCAAAAGTTAGAAAAATTGTTTTCCAGAGCTGAATCAGACGTGCTGCGGCCTGCCTCAGGAGCGGCAGAAGGCGTCTCGCCCCTTCCAGCCCCGGGAGCGGCCGCCGGGACGGCTCCGAGGGGCTGTTTGTATTCCCTGGGTGCACCCCGGGTGCTTTCTGGTGTCCAGCGCAGGCGGGTGGGCGCCTCCCGCACCAGGGGCTCCTGCAGAAGCCGTGCCTGTCACTGCTCCCCGTCCCTGGGCGGTGCGGCTGGAGGGGCCGTCCCCTCGCGTAGGGAAAGCCTCCATTTTGTGCCGTCCTGCATCTCCGCGCGGCGGCCCGTGGCTCAGCTGCCCGCCTGCATCTATCCCACCCTGGCGGGCTGAGTTCCTTCTTCCTCTACAGTGCTGCGTTGGCCTTTCGTGCATCACCATGGCCCTGATTCAGCGTGACCTAAGTGTTGCTAGCCAGCTTCGGCGAAACATCGTTTGACATTGCTAAACTGCAGCCTCCTCAGAGCTGCCTTGAAGGGGTCGGGGACAGGGAAAGGCAAGGCTGGCTCTCTTGGGGAGTTTCAGATCAACCAGGCTTTTGGTTTTGAAGAGTCTGCCGTCTCTTAAAATATCATTCAGCTAAATGAAAAACATTTCCTAATGAAACAAACAAACAAAAAAAACCATGCCAAAAGAGCATGGATGTTGTCACCAAAGTTAATAAAAGTAAGGAAATTAATACTTATAGTTGACCTCCAATACCTAGGCACAGTGGGGTGTAGCAAGGAAGTAGTTAGAAAGGCACCATGGTGAGCCTTAGCCGTGAATTACCTTATTTTTATTAACTTTCTGACAACCTCGGTGAATTTCCTTTCTTTTTATGAAGTGATTAAAAAAGCTAATCAGATCATGTAATTAAAATACATAATTACACAATCTCACAGTTTTTCGTAATTACTGTACATGGTAAATATTGTTACCTGATCACACTTTGCACAAAAATTCAGACAGGAATCTGTGTAGGTTAGGGGCTGTCTGTTTTCCTGTGGTTGCACTGGAAGCTTCTCTAATGACATTAGAAAGACAATAAAATGGTTTAAAATGGAAAATACAGTGAAACTATAAAACATTGACTCGGTTGACTTTTTTTAAAGCTTTTGTACAAATTGGGCAGCTGGTAGACCTGATATAATGGCTCTTCCTTCTGCGCCCACACCTCTGCTTCATATTTTGTTAGGCCCCACCCGCTGGAAAATGGATGTTTTGGTACAAAGCAACACAGTAAGAAAAAAATCAGATCAGATTCAGCATCTTCAATCCGGTCAGAGAACTGATGGAGTCACTCTTACGCTTGAGTACAGTGACTTCAGGGTAGACATAATGTTGCAAGCTTCCTGATGCCATGGTTATAGCATGATGTCATAGCAAATCTAAAGATTGAAGGTATGATAATCCTAGATAATGGATTTTTTTTTTTTTTAAGTCTGATATGTCTTTAAGAATTGTCTCCCAGTGATTCAGGACCCCGACCTCTAAAGTAGATTATTTGAAATCATATAGTTATGTTACATCAATCTAATATTTACTCTCATAAGATTAATTTTATACTCGGATGCTCCATGGCTGAGGTGGAGTTTCTGTTTTTCAACAGAAGGCAGACACCACCCTCCTGTCTTAAATACAGAAAGATAATAAAGTCTAGATGGGGAGCCAAGGTTGGTACTCGCATAGTTCTTTGTGCTCTTACTTTTGTGTTCCATAACGAGTGTGAGATGGAAGGAACAGAATTCAGCTTCACAAGTATTTATTCTGGCTAAAGGTGTGAGTGAGGAGTTACTGAATTTTCTTTCAAACCATTTATTTGTCCATTTTCATTTGTTTGTTTTTGCAAGGGTGAAATATTCTGAAAGATCGTATTTCAGACAGTAGTACACGTTATCTGTGGCCAGAAAATCGCTTTATCCTGAAAATGTTTGCCTTATTGGTAGGAAATAAATACTAAAAAATCTTTAACAAAACAAAAAATAATATGTGAATTGTATCTGGTTCTATCATTCCTGTGTGAGAAGATCGTGCCGACAGGAAAGCCCATTTTGTGCTTCCCTCTGGGCAGAGAGTTTGGGCTTTGGCTCCAGAAAAGGCACATGACAAAACCAGACGGGTTCCTGGGGGTTGGGTGGGCATTTTTTTCACTATTTGTAGGTATTTAGGACGGTGGGGTTTGTGTAAGTGAAGCTAGTCTGAGCTTTAAAACTCTTCCCATTCGTTATGAAACCAATAGTTTTCCATTTTCCAAAAAAAAATTTAAATTCCCCACTCAGTTACATCCAGCTTAGTGGCATTTCTTCTTCTCTTCAGCAGTCAGTGTGTATTACACACCCTGAGGTCACTACCTTGACTCCTTATGACAGTAGAGATGGGGCACAGTTTCTTCCAGGTATGAGACATCCCACACTGGAGATCTAGGCGCAGGTACAAAACCTTTTCACGTCTGGGGAGAACAAACAAACAAACCGTTGATTGACGTGAGGAGTGGTGGTGTTTCCAGCCATTAATTGGCTGGAGATCGTTTCTTGAACGGCTGGTTCCGGAGGTGCGTGTGTATCTATCAAACCTCTGATGCCTGATTTCCCTGAAACGAGAGGTTTTCTGGTTTTGTTCTTTTGTGCTTTGCTGTTACCGCTTTGGTTTGTAACTCAGCTGTGCCCCCGCCCCACTCCAAACGCCCACCTCCAGCTGTCACCCACTTTTTAATTTTTTAATTTAATTTTAATTCTACAGAAGCTGAATGCTTTCTGTACCTGTAATATCCAGATGCAGCTTTTCAAGGTAATTCACTCTCTCTCTCCCCACTGTCTTCTCTTTCCTTTTATTAACATCCCCAGATGTTTTTTGTAAGTATACCCATTCCCCATTACGTGCGTAGAGTTAGGGAGGAAGCCATCGAACAAAACTTTTCCCTTCATTCCCTTTAATTCTCTGGTATCAGTGCCAATGTCTGTGTGAGCCTGCTCTCCAATGGAAGGAGTGCTGTTTGGGAGAGCTGGTGGGGAAAGAGGTGTTTATTTGCAAGTGCCAAATGTTTGCCGTCCCTCCTTCTCTTCAGGGATAAATAGAGATGATTCAATGCACGCTCCAACCTTAATTTTAATCCCATTTAAACAAATAATTGTGCCCTACACCTTCCTTCATTATAAATTCACTCTCGGATGTGTCTGTGGCCGAGGCCCAGAGAC
This sequence comes from Anseranas semipalmata, assembly GCA_013399115.1. NCBI lineage: Eukaryota > Metazoa > Chordata > Aves > Anseriformes > Anseranatidae > Anseranas > Anseranas semipalmata. The sequence goes on along the minus strand of VXAA01003595.1, from coordinate 971,333 downwards.
ACTTACTAACTAGAATAAATTGAGCAATTCACATTTGTAGGAAGGAGAGAAAAAAAGCAGCAGCACATGCGGTCTGAAGGAAATCTGCATTACTGGTTAGAGAGATCTGAGTACAGACAACCAACACCCAGAACTATTAAGCAATTCGGGCGGCAGACACCTTTGCTGTGAGGACACTAAGGAAGGCGCCGGCCTGTTCCGGCACGCGGTCAGAGCGCGGTACCTTTGGCTGAGGTTGGAAGCGCACCCGCGGCACGAGGGGAGGCATCCGCTGGGCTCTGCAGGAGTCTCCTGTCGGATCCTCTGCCCACCCGCCCGCGCTGCTGAGCAGCCTCCCCGCGGGAGGCTTTCTCTGGAGCGTGGCCGGGGCTGGCTGACATCCTCAGAAGCCCCTGAAGAATTTAGAGAGGGTTGACAACTCTCTGCGGGCTTGCGGCGCGGGAGCTGGGGTGCAGCACGGGCAGCTGTCGGGGCCCCGTCACGCCGCCGTGCTGCAGCGTGGGCACCGCTTGGGTTGTCCCTGCAGCCCGTGTGGGCGCTTGGCGAGGCTCTGCGCTGGGAGCCGGGCACGGGAGCTCTCTTCAGGCTGTGCCAACGCGGGTCTGAGCCGTGGGAAGAAAGCCCTTGGCTGTCGCTGCAGCCCTTCCGAAAATCTGAGAGGGCAGCCTCACGATTTGTCGTCGGGCCCTCCCGTCAGAAGGGCAGAGATCTGTCGGAAGAAGAGAGCAGCGTTCGGCGGCCGGTTTTGTTGTGCGGTGCAGCGCAAGTCGTCAGATCACAGACACCGGGTCACTGCCGGCTGAACTTGAAAGGTCTCTGTGCGGCACGTTTGTTGCAGGGCAGCACTGATGTACCGGGAAAGATCTTACTGGGCGGCGGGCGCTTTTGTTTGCTTGCCCGCTCTGAAAGCCGTTTCTTACTTAAAATGCTGGTTACTGTTCGTGAAAAAGAAGTCGCGTTACCATGCAGTGTGGAGTACGTGTCTCTCCGAGGCAAGCCACACTGTTTGGCTTTCATCTTGCGTAGCACAAAATTCATAGCTGTTTTCTTTTAAACCTTTCAGTTATTTCTATCAGGTATTGATACGCGAAGAACTTCCTTTCCCACCTCTGTTTGAATGCCATTCCCCCCAGGCCGGTCACAAACACCGTATAGGTTCGTCACTGATGTTGAACTAAATGATCCTCGGGAATGTGCTTAATATTCAACAGCGTGCTTTTACATTTGCAGGTCTTCTTTTTTAATTTTAAATGCAATATCTTTAAAAAATTGTTCACCATGGCAAGCCCAGAGTCTTAACAAATCGTACATTGCCATAATGCGTGCTGTCCCCAAGGAGTGGGGGATGTGCTTATCTGGAGCAAACCCTGTGTCCATGTGGGATGGGACGGGGCTTTGTTAGCTGCAGGGGTACCCCGTGGGGTACCCTTTTGGGTCGGGCCGGGTGAAGGCCTCGAGGAGCTGCGCTGACCAGCCCCGGGTAAATAAATGCCGCTGTTCTTCGCTGTGGAAGCTGGGATGCTCGCATGTGCATCTTCATTTCCATTCACCTCCTTTGCATGAAATCTTGACTGCGAATTCATAAAAGGGACAAGGAATATGTGCACCTCTCTGAAAATACCTCTGTGTAGATCTGGCTGTGTTTAATATTTGTCACTTGAATTTTCAGAAGGGTTAGGCTGCTGCCATTCCTATTGATTTCAATAGGATCGGTGTGAACACACAACACATTTGGAAATCAGACCAATTATGCATATGCGTAACTATAAAACAGGTTACTTGATACTGTCTGTCCCATGTAATTTGCTGATTTTCCTTCCCGAGTTCTTTGAAGGCAGCACAAAATCTGGATGTTGTTGTTTTTTACTGTTTGTTTATTGCTGAGTAATTTCAGCCAACATGTGTTTTTCAGCATTAGGTCTATTCATCATGAACGTCAACCTATTAAGGTTGTAAGTGCGTCACAGTTTTCCCACCTAGATCAAAATGAGAGCCTGGAACAGCCTACTCTTTCTAAGTTAACAAGCTGGTTTTATTTTCCCCTGCAACTTGCTCTAATAATATGACCAGCTTTAAATTCCTCAGGCCGGAAGGCTTGGCAGTAAAGTCCTGTGCAGGGCTGAGATTTAAAACATCAGGTTTTTCTCAGGTTTGGACATGGCAATTGACATATCCTCTGTTGAGCACCGCTGGAAAATGCTCATTTAGGAGCAAAGGTCTGTTCTTGGGAAAGTATTTTTCTTACATTAAAGACAGGGACGGCAAAACTGATTTGCCTGGAGGTCAGGTCACTGCATAGCATCAGCTGAAGATCTCCTCGCAGAAAACCATCCTAGCAAGCCAGCCACTTTTGGTGACCCCAGTGAGAAGACGCAGAGCAGTTGCGGTGTCTGGTCCCAGTTTTCTCCCTTCTCAGTGGTTCTTTCGGCTCAGAGTTGATACATGGCCAAAAAGTTGAAACAGAGCTCTGCAGAAAGGGAAACACCGCTCTGATACTGCCTGCCAGCACAGTAGTAGACATGCATTTGTCCTAGCAGTAACAGCAGCTTATCTGCGAGGTCTTGGCAACACTCTCTTTGTCCTAGTTTGCCACTGCCCCAGTTTTAAAGGCACTTGCTCCTCCAAACTGCTGCCCGTGCCATCAGAACGAGCTCGGACTCGATGCTGCACGAGCTGAATACCCTGTGGAAAGTGCTGCCTGTCCTTGTCGCTGCCAGCTTCCACGTTCCCTGCTTGCCGCACAGAATCTGACCCTTAAACAAATTTTATGAATGAGCTTAATGGATTGTAATTGATGGCTTAATCTTCCCTTGAAAGTACAATTCAGAGACATGAAAATGAACACAGTAAAGCATTAAATTAAATCACACCGGTTTGGTCAGTTTGTGGAGAAAAAGTCTGTCTCTTTTTAATTTCGGTTTCTGTGTTCGTTGAGTTTCTCCAAGCACCACGGGTCTGTGTCTGACACTCAGCTCTGGTGCTGAGGGTGCTCGGCAGAACAGCCTGCGACCGGCGCCTGCTGTGCTCAGGAGATGCCCGGCCACACGGGAGGGAGGAAACCATAAACCTAGGAGCTGCATCTCACGCACTTGGTCCCACCAGAAGGGCTCTCCTGCTGGCCGCGTCTCCACGAGTGGCTCAGGGTCTCAATACTGGGGTTCGTGCTGTCGGGGAAGCGCCCTGGTGCTGCAAACAGTAACAAAACGGGAGGAAGGCAAAGCGTCTTCATTTACAAGTGGGAAAAGGACTTTCCTCACGGGTACGGCAGAGACCTTACGGAGGGCGGTGTTCTTCCCCCGGCCCGCATTGCTGAGCTCTGTGTGTTGTCTCTTTGTGTTGCATTATCAAGTGCTGAAATGATGATAAATGTTGGCGTGGAGTAGCAAGAAGTGCAGAATGTAATTGTGTGACTGCAAGGCCAGTAGGGTCATCTGAAGTTTGTGCTCTGGCTAAGGTAATATGGAAAATATTAGTAACAATTAGCCTAAGTATTACCATTTATTATAATTAATTTTATAAGTAATTATTATAAGTAATAATTATTCTATCGCATTGTTTTCCTAAGGGCTTTGCCATTGCGTGTATTTGAAAGTTGTACATGTAGTAGCCGAACCTCTAATTTTGTAGTGTTCTGTCAGTGTGCCTATTGCATCCAGGATGTGCGCATGTGGCCCCACACACAGTTTGTTCTTTTACATCTGTCTTACAATAAGCCTTCTTGCTGCATGCTCTGTAGGAATCAAAGCCAGCAAGAATGGCACAGGACCCTCTAGGTAGCAGGGTAAGCACAAGCAGCAAGCTATTAAGATCCTTCTGTTAATTCATTGATGATTCTGCTGGTATCATCCTCTAATCTCGCTTAAAAAAGACGGGATGTGTATTTGAACATTTCTGAAGAGCAAATGGCTAAGCAAAATATAAGTATAATCCTACCATTTCTGTAGAAATAGGGTGAGTTATTATTGATTCACAGAGCACGACAAAACATCACTGCATGAATTAGCAAACAGCTGTTTCTAATTTGAGTTTAGAACTGTACACAGAGGAACTTGTTTTAGTGTTCACTCCTTTCATTTATAATGAATTTTAATCACCGCTACAGGTGAGAAAAATGTAGAAACAAGCTTGTATCTTGTGGAAGAAACAAAGGAGAGACAGATGCTAACAGATTTACAGTCTGTGATAAAAGGAATGTTTTGGTACACTTTACATGTAATTAGAGTGCAGCTGTTTTCAGTCCCAAGTCCATGATGCACAGCAGAATATAGTATCTGCTGCTTTTCCAAAGGGAGTAAAGAAAAACAGTGATTCAACCCTGAAAGCATTTAGTTTATTCCTAGATCTAACATAAAACTTTCTCCTCCACCCCTTGTTATGCCATTTATTGAAGTGTGAAATAACTTATTTAATGATATGTTAATTTTTTGTTACCTCTAAAATACGGACTGTTTGATGTCAGAAAAATAACGTCAAAAATAACTTTCTGATTTTATCATCTGTATAGAATTATGTATCATCCTATCGATGGTCATTATTGAGTCTTGATAGCCTTGCTAATGGGAGACCAGGGCTCAGGCATGTGTAACGCTGACTTAACAAGTTTCTGTGTACCAGCTAAGCTTCAATAGACATTTTTCTGTGTTCTTTTAACTTGCAGCATAAAAAAGACTAATTAAATGCATCTTTGATCACAAAAGAAAGGTTTAAACAAAGACAGCTAGGTTTAAACTGTCTATGTGTAACAGTTTATCTACAGCAGACATCCCAGCAAATTTAACGTTTGAAATTCTGCGCTACATCTTGTGCTGATTTTGTATTCTAAATACCAAGTTACTCTATTCATGAGAAGAAAAATTAGATTATAGCTGTTTTCCATTGAGCTAGACATCCTTCTTTCTTTTTTAAAAACCTCACTCGAAAAAGGCAGCACAAAGCTGAGAAGTTGGAAAAAGAGTCAGTAACTGTTGGCAATTTAGTCCAACACAGATGCTCACTACATAAACATATAAATAGGTAGAACTGCATTTTTCTTCAACCGTTGATAATCACAAAAGAACTGCCTGTGGTGCCACTTGTATTAGCACCTCTTAGTTTTTTTATCCCAAATCAGTTTCTCTTTGAACATTATATATATACATATAAATATATATATAAATTGAATAGTGCCTTGAAATAAGAAAAATATCAAGAATGTTTTGTGAAGAAGCTGATGTTCCTGAAGACTGAAGTTGCATATAGAGCTCTTCAGAGCAGCCTGACCTTCCCAGGGCTTCTCCTTCGTGCCTTAGCTAAGGATGGGCTGACCAGTTCCGGGGGCAGTTGCATGGTGTTTTTGTAGGGATAATTATAAACAAGTTGTAGAAACCTTTTTCCGTTGTTTAGCAAAGCGTGCTGGAGTGCGCGCTGACGCCGGGTTTCGGTCACAGCTGAGCGGTTACGCTGCCGCGTGGTGTCACCATTAAAAGTCTTCTTTGACCCAAGAGCTGGTGGTTTGTGGTCTGCCTTTGCCTTCTGTGGCAAAGAACAAAAACATTCAGTGAAGCTGATATTTGCATAAAAATTGCGTTTGGAATATTAATGGTGTTTTTTAGTATTTACTTTGTTATATCTGTGCAGGAAATGTGCAGGAAAATGGGGCTAAACACTCCAATAAAAAAAAAGTAAGAAGCTGTTACAGTGCACAGAAAATATTGAAACTTAAAACATTTGGTATGTAAACTTGATTTGCATTATTTCACACCAGCACTGCAGTGTAAATGAACAGCGTATGCTGTGTGAGGTTCTTACCATAATCCATTGTAATGATCTATCCTTGGTGTTAATGCATAGTGGAGCAATTCAAATTTTGCTATAACTACCACTGAAGATTTCTCAGTCCTCTTCCCTCGATCTTCGTGTCGTATTCTCATAGATAAGCATCTGTGATAATAATAATTATTGAAATTGGTAGCATTTCTATCAGGCCTTCTGTCTGAGGCTGTCTCAGGGTTTCACAGCTATACAGAAGTAAGCCCTACAATTTGCCCTTGAGCAGCAGATGGCTTTTCCCTGCTACGGACGCGAGGAGCTGAAACACAAACAGTTTATAAGCTTTTCTCATGATGCCAAGCTTGTTTTCGAAAGTAGCTTACTTTTTTTGGGTGCCAGAATTCCATCAGCTTTCAACAGTCTAATGCAATTGGAGTGTTTGGAGCATTTTAACGCGTGTGTCATGGAGAGGCTCTGAAAGAACCAGGAATCTGAACTTAAATCAAACGGCAATCTTTCTCTCAGCAATTAATTTTTGGGTTTTCTTTTGTTAATGCAAACATTGCTTTTGTGTACTAGCTCTGCACTAGGGGAACAACCCTGGCTGGATAAGAGCACCTTCCAAATCTGCCCTCCATGGCTTTTTGTCCTGTACGGGGAGCGCCTCCTGGCTCAGCAGGGGACTCTCTGAAGTCGTCTCTTTGGCCAAACGCTGGACGTTTAGCTGCTGGCTGTGTGGCCTTCTGAGCCCCGCAGCGCTCGGTCGGTGCTGCTGTTTGCGCCCGAAGCAGCCACGCGGAGCCGGCCTCCCGTTCTGCGGCACAAGCCCTGTGGGAGAGTCGCCCGAGCCCTCCTCGCGTGGGGGAGACGGAGCAGGGAGGAGAAAGTTTGGCCCCACCTTTCCACAGGTGGTGACATACAGCACAAAGCAGGAGGTTACGCACTGGTGAGCTGCCAGTTCCCACTCTGCCCTCCTCCTGAATCCTGCTAGGGGGCCTGTCTCGTAGCCAGCACCTAATACTTTGCCTTCGAATGTGGGTGAAGGGATTTTCGCTAGAGGGGAACCCAGCGAGCTCTGCCTTGGCAAACAAGAAGGCGTAGGCAAGGACGGGCTTCAGGCGTGGGCCAGCAAGCGGGGTCTCCGCATGCCCTGGGTGTTCCTAAGTGAGAGAGCAGCCCCGGCCGGGGGTAAGCGGGTCCCTGCAGCTCCCATGGCACGGAGCCCCGGGCTGGGGCCGGGGAGCTGCCCAGGGCCGTCCCTGTGCAGGGATTTGCAGGGACTGCAAAACTGTGTCTGGCTTGTTTTATTTCTATTAGCAGAATAGCTGCGAAATAATAAATACATCAACGTCATCAGTGTCTGCTGAGGAGACGGTGCTGCTTACTTCTGGCAATCTGCGACGTGCTACATGTCTCCTTTCTGAAAGAGCTCATATTTTTTAAGACTTCGTTTTATTTGTTTTCGCTTCATGTGTATATTTCTGAACTTGGCTCATGTTATCTGGAAGATAAACAGAGAGTGAAGTATGATTTATACTGCAGTTTGGCCAAATTGCTCTTATTAGAAGGAAAAATACATTTATTGAATGCATTGAGGCTGGAATTAGCTCCTCAGTGATGATGATAAATGCTTGCAGTCCCATAAACGTGCTGAACATTAAGTTGCTAAATTACTGTACCACTTTGAGATTGATTATCAACTTTGGCCCTTTAAGCTTCGTGACCCACACATACATCCTGAAAACTACTGACATCCTGAAGCTTCCTTAATGCTCTTTTTTTCCTAATTAAACTTTTTATTGAATTTTCTTCCCCTTTTAATACTTGTTTTGATTCTCTTATGCGCAACTGACAAAAGCCTCGCACCAGCCATGTGATTCTCTATTTTAGAACAGTCCCACTTTGCAGGATTAGCCATTTTTAATGACTTTAATCTCCTTTTTGAAAGTGATTTTTCTCATTCTGCTACATTCCTTTGATTGCATTAATGTAGAATTATTATTCTAACCATCATTGCCAGACATGTCACACCACATCTAAAATATATCTTCCCAGTAAAATATTACTCTGGTAAAACACCTTAGAATTTCCTTCTCAGTTCATTATAGGTCTTTTCTTCAATTTAAAATGGCAAGTTAAAATTAACAGGGCTATTTTTCATTCCATAAAGAGATTAATGATAATGAGTGTTTCCTAATTTCTTCAGTTTTAGGCATTTAGTAATTTAGTATCTTGTTTGTGAGAAAGTCAAATTAGGTTGTTTCTGGGGCTTAAAGCTTCCTAATTCTTTTTAACTTGTCAAAGAACGAGGAAACAGTGCAATAAAAAGAATCCAGAAGTTAAACATGAAAACCGGTGAAAGGTCTAAATCAAGCTAACAGAAGGAGACAATCTTTGCTTTCAACTGTCTATGTAAATGCTTCCATTTCTAATACAAACTCAGCTTTCCAGCCTGAGAAATGGTAATTATTGTGAATCCAACTTGCATTAGCCCAGCAAAGTCTTTGTGCATCACTTACAGAACCATATCAGCTTTCCTTGGTTTTGTTTTTTGAACAGCCTGTCACATTTGCAGAGCAGCAGCTGGAGGGGCACTGTCGCTCTGTGACTGTTCGAACGCATTTTGAGGTCGAGGGGTTCGTTTTGGAGGAAAGAGGGAACTTCTAAAACATTTGCTCGATGCGCGTGGCGGGCCAGCTTAGTGGCCGGCACAAGCGCGTCTGAACATAACGCAGCCAAGGAGCTGGCCCAGCCTGCGTTACCGCTGAATTTGGCCCGCTGCACCTCTAGCTTAAAGCTGAACGAGGAAGCTTGACTCCCTGAAGCTGCTTTAAGTGCTCTGAGTTCTCCCCCGGTGCAGTTCCTCTGCGTACCAGTGCCCAGCAAAAGATGCAAGTAGCCTGGTTGCAGAAGGGAAGATGTATAGAATGCATTTATTTTTATAGTGGTTTCTGCAGAGCGGTCATTTTTTAGTATTTAAATTGCAGCCAGCAAGGCAGAGTAGTAAATAATACAATGGTGGTGTGCTTTTCTTCCCCCTGTTGTTTTTTTCCCATTTGCCGTGGTGGCAGCCCGCGCAACATGTGCTGCCCTAGTTTGGGCCCGGCATCCCCCTCGTGCCCCCTTTTGTCTCCTTGCCCCTGGAGGAGCCCAGCTGGCGAGAGCANCTCCCTCCCTCCTCCTCCTCCTCCTCCTCCCTCCCTCCGACGGGCGGCCCGCGGGGACGGGGCCCGGAGGCGGCCGGCAGCACGGAAGGGGGCCGGGGGCTCCTCGGGGGCCGAGCGGTGCTGTGCCGGCAGCGGGCGGGAGCGCTCGGCAAGGTGCCTTACGCTTGGGACGCGAGGCGGGGAGAGGCCGGGAGAATGAAGCCTGGGGAAAGTCGATGGGAAAAGGAGCGGGAGGGAACGCGCTCCTCGCACCCGGCGTCGCTCTGGAGCAGGAGGTTTGGCTGCCAGGGCCGCGGGGAGCCCAGAGCCCTCGGGCCGGAGGAGCCCGTGGCCGTGGGACCGGTGTGGCTTTCACAAGGCGGCTCCCACCTCTCATCTGGGGGTGCAAAGAGAGGTCTTGACGAAGCGAGTCGTGGCACGGGACCCAGCCTCTTGCCGTGGCCACGTCCTCGTCAAGCGAGCTCCTCTCCGAGAGCTCCTGCGCTTACCCGCGCTCGTCTCTGAGTGGTGGCTGTCGGGCTGGCAGCCGGGAGCAGCGCGCGTGTGGCAGCCTCCACGCACAGCTGGGGAGGATTTTATTGGTTTGTTTTAGTAAGAGCTGAAGTAGGAGCGTTAAATGTTTTATAAGGATGATGTATCTGGAGAGCTGCTTTCTTTTTTGAATTTCCAAATGTATACGTGGTCAGCGCCTTCCCTCGCTTACGTGGGTTTTGTTTCTGCTTCATTTCGTGGATCAGTTTTATATCAGACCAGTGGCATTTGGGCTTCACTCGACATCTCCACATTTATTGGAATTAGGATATTTGAACTCACTCTCTTCTGTTTCTTGTTAACAATTCTGTTTATGAAAGCTGCCAAAACTTTATGTATTTTTCTAAAATGACTGTTTTGCTGCTGGAGATGGTACTGTGTTTCTTTATGGTAATATCAAATTATAAAATATTTTCCAAAGCCTCATATTGAGCAAAGGAAATAGTCATTAAAGCAGGGGCCGAGCCATTGTTGTTTTATCCTGAGGTTGATTGTTTGGTGATGTCTTGAGATCTCCGCTGATCATTCCTGTTTTGTTTTTGTTTTGTTTTTAAATTTTGTTTGTTTGGTTTTGTACCAAGCAGGCAACGTTACCTTTCCTATGAATGGATGTGGCAACGATGCAGGTCTCTGATTTTGTCAAGCTGCCTCAGAGCTGCTGCTTTTACTTCACATGGGTGTTTGAATCTGTTTGCTTTTGAGCAGCCTTTAATTCTATGACAGTTTTGAGACAGAACTGAAAGATTTTGTTTAATGGAGACATTAGTTAAAATCATCTTGATGTAGTATTTAAAAAGACCCACAAAATCACAGGTGATCACTTAATAGTGTGGCTTTCCGAAATGTTTGTATGGCTTCATTGCACATTGTGCTTTGCTTCCTTTATGCGTTGTTTATTGCTTTACAGTACAGTGAGCAGGTGTTAAACCTGCTAAAGAAAAGTGCTTTTTATTAATACTATATGTTGGTATATTTGTGAATTATGTTTGCAAATACATTTTTACTTGTCTTTCTCAAACCTCCTTTGAAATTCAGGAGATTCTTTTTTTTTTTTTTTTTTTTGAGTTGATTTTTTTTATGCTGTAGTAGCAGAAGCCCATAGTGTTGTTGAGAGCTTTGTCCTTATTTCACAGATGCACTGGGAATTGTTTTTAATCTCCTTTCTGCTTTCCCATTACAGATGGTGATGACGACCCACAACTCTCCTGGGTGGCTTCATCTCCCTCCAGCAAAGATGTTGCATCACCCACTCAGATGATAGGAGATGGGTGTGATCTCGGCATCGGGGAGGAGGAAGGGGGGACTGGCCTGCCGTATCCCTGTCAGTTTTGTGATAAGTCCTTCATTCGCCTGAGCTACCTTAAAAGGCATGAGCAGATCCACAGTGACAAACTACCTTTCAAATGCACCTACTGTAGCCGGCTTTTTAAGCACAAGAGAAGTAGGGATCGCCACATCAAGCTTCACACGGGGGATAAAAAGTACCATTGCCATGAATGCGAGGCCGCGTTCTCTCGCAGCGACCACCTCAAAATTCATCTGAAAACCCACAGCTCCAGCAAACCGTTCAAGTGTACTGTGTGTAAACGTGGGTTTTCATCTACCAGCTCATTGCAGAGTCACATGCAAGCTCATAAAAAGAACAAGGAACATATGGCAAAGACTGAGAAAGAGGTGAAGAAGGATGATTTTATGTGTGATTACTGTGAAGAGACATTCAGTCAGACTGAAGATTTGGAGAAGCACGTAATGACACGCCACCCACAGCTTTCCGAGAAGGCAGATTTGCAGTGTATTCATTGCCCTGAAGTATTTTCAGACGAAAACTCGCTGCTCTCACACATTCATCAAGCCCATGCCAACAAAAAACACAAGTGCCCTATGTGCCCAGAGCAGTTTTCTTCAGTGGAGGAAGTCTATTGCCACTTGGACAGCCACAGACAACCTGACTCCAGCAATCACAGCATCAGCCCTGACCCAGTCCTGGGGAGCGTGGCGTCCATGAGCAGTGCAACACCCGACTCCAGCGCGTCGGTGGAGAGAGGTTCCACCCCAGATTCGACCCTAAAGCCTTTGAGAGGACAAAAGAAAATCAGGTCTGTGGACAGAGAGGAAGGCCCGAATTGGTCTAAAGTTACTTACAGCTGCCCATACTGCTCAAAGCGTGACTTCAATAGCCTTGCTGTTTTGGAGATCCACCTGAAGACCATTCATGCAGACAAACCTCAGCAAAGCCACACGTGCCAGATCTGCCTTGATTCCATGCCTACACTGTACAACTTGAATGAACACGTGAGAAAGGTGCACAAAAACCATGCCTATCCTATGATGCAGTTTAGCAACATTTCTGCCTTTCACTGTAACTACTGCCCTGAGATGTTTGCAGATATCAATAGCTTACAGGAACACATCCGTATTAGTCACTGTGGCCCAAATGCTACCCCTCAAGATGGCAACAATGCTTTCTTCTGTAACCAGTGCTCCATGGGCTTTCTGACCGAAGCAACCTTGACTGAGCATATTCAGCAGACTCACTGCAATGTAGGAAATTCAAAATTGGATTCCCCTGTCATTCAGCCAACACAGTCTTTTATGGAAGTTTATTCATGCCCTTATTGCACAAACTCCCCCATTTTTGGCTCCATCCTGAAGCTTACAAAGCATATTAAAGAAAACCACAAGAACATTCCTCTGGCACACAATAAGAAGTCAAAAGCAGAGCAGAGTCCAGTTTCTTCTGATGTTGAAGTCTCTTCCCCTAAAAGGCAACGGCTTTCTGCTAGTGTAAACTCAGTGTCTAATGGTGAATACCCATGTAATCAGTGTGATCTAAAGTTCTCAAATTTTGAGAGTTTTCAAACCCATTTAAAGTTGCATTTGGAGTTGCTGTTGAGGAAACAGTCTTGCCCTCAGTGTAAAGAAGACTTTGATTCCCAGGAGTCTCTTCTGCAACATCTCACCGTACATTACATGACAACTTCAACTCATTATGTATGTGAGAGCTGCGACAAACAGTTTTCTTCGGTGGATGATCTGCAGAAACATTTGTTGGACATGCATACTTTTGTGTTGTATCACTGCACCCTTTGCCAAGAAGTTTTTGATTCCAAGGTATCTATTCAAGTGCATCTGGCAGTCAAGCACAGCAACGAAAAGAAGATGTATCGTTGCACAGCCTGTAACTGGGATTTTAGGAAGGAGGTGGATCTCCAGATCCATGTGAAGCATAGTCACTTGGGGAATCCATCAAAGTCTCACAAATGCATCTTCTGTGGTGAGACTTTTAGCACAGAGGTAGAACTGCAGTGCCACATCACAACCCACAGCAAGAAATATAACTGCAAGTTTTGTAGCAAAGCTTTTCATGCCATCATCTTGCTTGAAAAACACTTGCGGGAAAAACATTGTGTTTTTGATGCTAGCGCTGAAAATGGTACAGCTAATGGCATGACCCCAACAAATAAGAAGACGGAAGGGGCAGATATCCAGAACATGTTAATGAAGAATCCAGATACTTCCAACAGTCACGAAGCCAGTGAGGATGACGTAGATGCTTCTGAGCCCATGTACGGCTGTGACATCTGTGGGGCTGCCTATACTATGGAGGTCCTCCTGCAGAACCATCGTTTGAGAGACCATAACATCAGGCCTGGGGAGGATGACTGTTCTAGGAAGAAAGCGGAATTCATCAAAGGCAGCCACAAGTGTAATATCTGCTCAAGGACCTTTTTCTCAGAAAATGGCCTGAGAGAGCACATGCAGACCCATCGAGGCCCAGCTAAGCACTACATGTGCCCCATCTGTGGCGAACGCTTCCCATCACTCCTGACCCTGACTGAGCACAAAGTCACTCACAGCAAGAGTCTGGATACAGGAACGTGTCGGATCTGCAAAATGCCGCTGCAGAGTGAGGAGGAATTTATCGAACACTGCCAGATGCATCCAGATCTCAGAAACTCCCTCACTGGGTTTCGCTGTGTTGTCTGCATGCAGACGGTCACCTCTACGCTTGAGCTGAAAATTCATGGGACGTTTCATATGCAGAAATTGGCTGGAAACTCGGCAACCTCATCGCCCAATGGCCAGGCCTTGCAAAAACTCTACAAGTGTGCGTTGTGCTTGAAGGAGTTCCGAAATAAGCAGGACTTGGTAAAATTGGATGTGAACGGCCTTCCCTATGGCCTGTGTGCTGGATGCATGACCAGGAGCACCAATGGACAGTCTTTGGGCTTGACCCCACAGGAGGTGAATGAGAGACCGTGTGGCAGTCTGAGGTGTCCAGAGTGTAGTGTCAAATTTGAAAGTGCTGAAGACCTAGAGAGCCACATCCAGGTAGACCACCGAGACCTGACGCCTGAGACTAGTGGCCAAAGGAAAGGTACCCAGACGTCCCCTGTTCCCAGAGTAAGTACAACTGAACTTGAAATGTCAGGGGGATAAAATGTAGACTTTTTATGTGACTGAGAACTGATCTGATGTTCTTTTTTTTCCTTTAACTGCCACTTTATAAAATTACTTGAACAAAAAGAAAAACGGAAAGAAGAGTAGAGTAATGCACACAGAAAAAATAGATTTTGTTCAGTCTTACAGGCTCCTAGATTCCTAGTGGCAGAGCATTAGATTTTTTATCTAAAGCTGCCCTAGATTTACCAACAGAGAGCTGAGACACATCCATGGTGCACATGAATGATGAGGATTGAGTTTGTCCATGAATTCTGATGCTACTGAACTGGCAGATCTGGAAAAACTGGGGCATTCCCATGAAAAAGGACATTCTGAGCTCCCAAAGGAAAAAAAAAAATCTATTTTGTCATACTCATGGAAAGAGATGATTTCTTACCTGGGAAATAAAAACAAGCAGGAGGATAAAGGAACTTGTGAGGAAAACTGTAGTGAATTCCCCCCAAAATTCTCACCTAAACCAAATGTCTGTGCCAGAGAGGTTGCCTTGTGGATGTCTGTCAGAGAGAACGCTGTGAGGCCACTTGGATGCATGTGTGCATACCTGCATGCCTGTGAGTCTGTGTGCGTGATTTTAAAAGAGATTTGGAAAGGAACTGCTTCATGGCCCTCCTTTAGGAGAAGTAGTTTTCTTAGCAAATCTGGAAATTGCTGTCTAATAGGCAGGTTACATATCTGAAAAAGAAGCGTGCTCTCCTTTGGAGCTCGCAGATAGCCTGTTTTCCCATTTCTTAGCTTACAAGATACTTGGGAGCATGCAGTATCCAAGTAAGGTTTCAGAAGCCTGCTCAGGAGATTAATATCGTTTGTAGTTTATGGTCTTTTAAAATTATTTGTTGACGTTTTGGTTCAAGAGTGGGCCAAGTCAGTCCTTCCTCTGTCAGGAACAGATGGAATGAGAAGTAGATTTTGGAAATCTTCTCGGGAGACTAACAGCAGACACATCTGAGTATTGATATCATCTGACATTTTTAATTAAACATGATGGGGTGAGATTTTCAAAAGTATCTAAGGAAATTAGGCACCCAACTCCTAATGAATAATTCCAGCCATAGATGCCTGTTTATGTCAATCTGCTAATTAAAGCACCCACAAACACATCTTACTACATTAAAAGAACCTGTAAATACCATTAGAATACAACATCAGAGGCTCAGGAAGTAAGAGAAGACCCTAAGTATGTCCTGAGGACGCAAACTGCGATGTCTCCGGTAGTGCTGTCACAGGCTGTGTCCCCAGTGGGACTTGTTAGCTCTGGCTCGGTGCTGGGGCCACACGGGGCGGCAGCGTCTGGCCAGCCCGGAGCACGGCGCCGCCTGCCCTCGGCACCCGCTCGCCCCAGCGCCCCCGTTCCGGGCTTCTGATCAAATACCAAGGAAAGTTTTTTTCTTTTTTTTCTCCTTTTTTTTTATTTTTTTATTTTTTTTATGTTTTTGTAAAACAACTGGATATTGTTCCCTCTGGGTGTGTGACTAAGCCTCCTGGTGCATATACCTAATCCTGCAGAAGAATAAGAAATGGAAATAACCCTCCTTCAGTGTGATACCTTTTGAGAGTTCAGCTGGGGCTCTGACTAGGTCATTCTGCTTCCTCCTTCTCAGGTCTTTATTTCCTTCTAAATTCTTTTAAACACTTCTGTTCTCTATTCTATATATAGCCTCTATTCTATTCTATAGGTAGGACTAATTCTTCATATGGCCATGCCTCTAGCCTAAAGTATTGCCTTTTCTTTCCTATCGACTATCAGAAGCAGAATACATTGCCATTTTCTGCTCTGATTTCTTGCTTTAACTCTCTCTTTTCAGTGAGAGCTTCCATACTTGTTCTCTCAGGGGAGAGTTTTAAGTTCTTCAATAAGGTAAATGCTTTGAATTTCATCCCATGAGGACAGGTCTTAGTTCCTTTGTAGAAGATAATGAAAAATCAGCATTTGTGGCAATGGCAAATGGTACCTTCAACAGGTGCCTATAGCCTGCACATATGCTAATATCGGAAATCTTTATGGTATGCATCCCAGGAATAGATATATTGTTACTAGAAATAATTCATTATCTTACCCTTCATTAAAGGTACAAGACCTGAATTCAGATATCAGCTCATGTGGAAACTATTGGTGTTTCACTCAGGTTTCTCAAGATAATGAGTGCTCTTTGTGTCTGCCTAGCACAGGGGTTTTCAAAGAATTATGCTGTCTTTTAAATGTTGATAAATTCCTGCATTTGAAGAATAATGTTTACTTAACTTCATTGGCTTCATAATGAAGCTGCACAAGTTGAACACAATCTCTTGTCGTCTTGTTAGTATGCTGTGCACAGGTAAAATACCATTTTAGTAGAGGTATCTGAAGTGCACAATGCATGTAGAGTAACCTGCAGATGTCCAGACGAGAGCTGCTTCTCTCCAGTTCTTGAGCTCTTCTACATTTCTTTATTAAACACCATATCGATTTTTCTTTCTTAAACAGAAAAGCAGTTGAAGATTAGGAAAAGGTGTGGTCAGAAAGAAAATATAGGGAGATTAGATTTTAAATACTGGATATATACTTTGGAGTAATAAAAATAAGCAGAATGAACTTCTAGCAAATGGAAAAAAGATGACATACAAAATATGTAACTTCTCTGAATGTGATGAAAATCAATACACTGGCAGTTACACTTCTTGAATGGAAGAAGAGAGTCTGGAAGCCTAGTATAATTTTGGAAAAAAAAAAAAAAAAAACTTAAGTGAAGATTTAACCCTGTAATAAAAGAAAGGAAGAAAATAAATATTACTGCTTGATGAATAAAAAGTGATAGCACTTGGAAGGGAAAAAAGATAGATCAGGAGAAAAAAATCATTCATTTTTACTGTATATATTTATGTTTGTGTGTGTATGCGCATGGATATAACACCACAAAAGGGAGTTTAAATACTTTGATATATTTTGTTTGCATTTTTTACTACTGAATTTTTGGAGGTTTTGTTCTGAAAGTCAGTTGGAGACAGCTAGATGAGGATCAAACAGCACTCAGAATTGCTTGGTAGGTTTGGGGGGGGGTTGTTTTTATCTGAAAGAAAGAAAGAGAAAGCACATTACCCTTGAAAAGGCTGCTACATCCTGTCTTCCTCACGATTTATTATGACAAAAAGATAGGAAGAAATATATATGAATTAATCACTTTTCTTTGTAGGATATCTAAGTAGGATCAAATCATGATGGTCAAAAAAGATTTCTAGGTGGCTAATCTTTTTCCTCCTGTACATGGAAACATCTGCATCGGAGGATTTATTATTAGGAGATTTTAAGTCAAATCAATGGTCTTTCTTATGGAATATCACCAAGAGGAATAAATAAAACACACGTTAGTAGTGAAAGGCTGCTCTAACATCAATTTGTGTTTGATTCTTATAGGTCTACATGAGCTCTTCTGCCTCAATAGCACTAAAGTTTCTTTTAAATGGGAATCACCAGTGGAGGTACCATTCCGGTATCTGGCACATGTATAGCTGAAGACCTTTTTTTGTCCTATTATGATCACATCAGAAGTAATGCTTTCATTTTCTTCTGAACATATTTCTCTGTGTAGGAGCTTCAGTTTTGAACGCATTTTATTAATTCCTTTTAACATCTTCTAGAGGAATGTGTGTGTCTTGACAAACATGACTAGTTGTTTAGTATTGAGATTCCTTGCCTCTTCTAATACTAGAAACAGTCACGTTTCAGGCTGCTCTTTCTCTTACACACACACTTATCCTTAGAACCATAGTTATCATGAACAATGCTTGTTTAACATTGACAATGGCAAATGCTCAGGCTTCAGTTCAGTTTCCATCCTGAATGGTGTTACTTTATTTAGCCCACCAAGGTTATTTGGACTGAAGAAGCAAAGGAGGTGGCATAGAAAGTTGGAAGAATGAACCCTATTGTGCTCCTTTACTCAGTTCCTTTTCTCCTGCACGCTTTCTTGGATTCAATCCCTTCTCTTTGTTCTCCCCCCACCCCTTCTCTTCCCTTGTAAATTCACTTGAATGGAGGAATATTTTCTTTGTAGAACAGGAAACCATTTCCAGATTTAAAGGAGGACAGTCTGGAAAACCCATGGGAACAATAGTTACTTGAGAAAAGAAAGCAGAACCCCCTGTTGCTATTACTACTATTTTGTGCCAAGATTAGAATGAAATATCTTGACTTAATGGGGATTGAGCTCTCAGTTGAAGGCCTGCTCATCTGTTCTCTTACGCCACCTTGATGCTGTCATCCAGACTCTATTAGCTCCTCAGAACCTGGGCAACTTTGTTGTCACCACACATAAAGACAAAACTTGAAAAAGAGATAACCAGCCCATTATGAATGTCTGGGAAGTCATGATACCCACAAAAAATGGTAGCAGAAGATCATATTTGGCACCCCGAATAACATAACATTGTATTAAAACTAATGCTTCCTATTTACTGAGAATGGAAGTCTATTGTTGTGACATTCTTTTAAAGAGAATTATTAATGAGCCAAAAAATCAGCTCTTCCATCCCGTGCATAAACATTTGGGTGCTAATCAAGCTATAGTTATTTTTTGGCCTGTATGAAGCCATTTATTGACCTTATTCTGTATCAGGCAGGGTACTCTATCAAAAGAGCCATTGCCTCAGTTAAACCGCTCTTTTGCATGCATGTGTGTCAGCCGAGGCTAAAGATAATATTCACAGGAAGTCTGAAGTCTGCCGTCTTCTCTGAGGGGTGGTCACACCAAGTGGAGTGTTTTATAAGTTTGTGAAATGGTGTGGAGGAGTTCGCACTGGGTCTGTGGATAAACAAAGACATCCTGTCTCCAGATCTGTTAGTAAGTAGCTTTCAGAAGCACCGAAATCAATTAAAAAAAAATGAATCATTTGTCTGTGTTTAATATAACTTTAAAGATTTGAAATAGAGTTGAGCTGAAATATTGCCCTTCTTAGCTAGTTACTTAGGGAACACTCATAACAGAGATAAGTATTGAACAAGGCACAGAACTTAGCTTTGAAGTTTTAAAGAAGAGGAAGATTTCAAGTTTTAAATGTGACCACATGAATCGTTCACCACCCAGTCCCATTCTTCTCTTCCAAGGTCTTTTGCATTCTTTTTTCTTTTCTTTTATTTTTTTTTCAAGCTAGGAGCCCTCAGCATGTGTGTGCCAGTGTGCTTGAGAATACATGTGTACGTATGTGTGCTTGCACTCGTCTGCTGGAATAGATTCCCAAGGAACAGTGCCGCAGAAATCCAGCTGCTTTTCCATTAACAGCCTTGATTTCAGAATGGACTCCAGGAGGATACTTTCTTGAGCTGCTTAGGGATAACTAGGCAATCCAAAGTATTTCCTTTTATATGGTTGGCTGTGTCAGTTTTTGGCCAATGGAGTATATCCTTCTTCCTATTATCATGTTAATTGCCCATTGTGATTTTAGCCCAGAAAGCCCTGCCTATGTGCAAACACACCCATGTACAGAATTCATGGAATATGCATACCATCCGTGATTGTTGCATTTGTTATTATGGTATTACAGCATGTTCATTAACCTCCAGCAGGCAAACTTGTTGCCACTGATGACATGGGAAGTAGTTAAGAAGCTCCTGGCAGCACCTAATTTGTTATTTCCTCAGCGGGTGCTCAAGAAAATTGGGTCCTGTACGCAAAGGGAGTGACAGCAACTCCCCTATTTGACTCAAAACTTGTGACTTATTGCTGCTGTCCTAAAAATGGGATTCTATACCTAGGTGTGGGGTGGAAGCCATAAGAAAAAATAATTTGCATGTAAGAGTGCGCAGAAAATACCCACAAAATATTTTGCCTCAAAAACGTAGGAGGGTGTTGTTTCCTGAGTTAGGTTTCTCACTGCTAATGGCTTTGGATTCTCATCCATCCATCGGCTGAGTCGTGGCGTGAGTGCAGTGTGTCACACACGTTCTGCTGCCACACGCTCCCGCTGTAGGGCTACGCTTGGGCCTTAGTGAAAAAGCAGCAAAACCAGGCAGTTGGCTGCTGGCAAGTGTTGCAGTAGGAGTTATTCTCCAGGAAGAAGTAGGAACAAAAGGCCCAATTTTTCTAAACTGCATGTCAAAAGATGTCTGCTAAGGTAGTGTGTTCCCATGCAGTAATTGAACATGCACATCAGACCAAAGCACCGTAGTCCTGCTTTGGGAAATGAGAGCTTTTTTTTTTTTTTTTTGCAAGTGTACAAAAGCTTAGCATTAGCCTTTTATTTTTTTCCTAACTTGGATGTCAAACTTGTCAATATGCATTTTCATTTCTACAAATGATTTCTTGGATTTTTCCCTGTCATAATGCTCAAGTGCATGCAATGCTGTCAGTCTGAGTCCAAACCCCATTTTCCCTATTTGAATAAATGGTTCATGTAATTGCCTCTTCACACTGTCTCCTGATTTCTGCAGCTAAACCTCCGTGGTATGACTTTGTGACAGAGAAAATATGCAACAGATTGTGCTAGAAAACCATTCTTTGTGGCAATGCAGTTTTTCCAGGATTGCTGATGGGAGACCTGTACAAAATGTATTTTTCCTCTTGTCCTTCACTTCCCCAAGTAACTACAGGAGTTTTGCCTATTGTATATTGAGTTCTTTCTAAAGATGGAATTTTTTGAAAAAGTTGATCTTTTTGTGAAAACAGTTTCTTTTCAACATCTTTTATTTCACTCTGCAAGAGTTTTTACTGTAATGGGTTAAATGACATGAGCAATCTGATTATGGCTCAAGTACTCAATCAGACTTTCAAGTACTAGCATTTGAAATTTTTTAAGTTGAAATTAAAGTTCTCTAGAAGCAGGCTGTTAATTAGAGATTGTATTTATGGTCCCAGAAAAGCCCAGCCCAACCTGGTGTCATGTTGGGGATATACAGGTAGACAAGGACTCAGTTGAGGGAACTTGAAGCACATAACATGCTATATTAATGATCACACTTGCCTTATGCTACAGTGTAGTTTTCTCTAATCTTTTTTTGGTTATTAAACAGAAAAAGACCTATCAATGCATCAAGTGCCAGATGACCTTTGAGAATGAGAGAGAGATACAAATCCATGTCGCTAACCATATGATTGGTAAGACATTCTTTAAACTAGGCCACTCATGGGCTGCTTGTTTTTTGCTACTCTTTGAAATTCACTATTCTAATAACTTGTTAATATTCATGCTGTAATTTTTTTTTTCATCTTTCAAGGAAAATGATTTTGATGTAATGATTCTTCACTTCAAAGCTTTTTAAATATGTGGTTATAAAAGTGTTACTGCTGAGCTTTTTTCCTTATCCTTTTGAGTCCTCATGTAGCATTTTCATTTATATTAAAATCAAACTTTTGACAGTATCTTCCATTTGATAGCATAAATTTCTCTCTATCCACGTAAAAAGTACTTGCCAGTTGTCAACCACTTAGGAGCAATTATGTTTCAATTTTGTATGTCATGACATTGAATAGATTTAACTGCTAGCATTTTCCCAGCTAAATGTGGTGAATTCCTGAGGAACATTGTCAAAACAAAATGCTTACAAAGTTATTTCAATGTTTTTTTTTTCTTTTTCCAACAATTCTGGACTTCAGAAAGTTCAGCTTTTCAGACACACAAGTGTTTTAAAAAGCAGTGCTTGCTCCCTCCCGCTACAGTCCTGTCATAAGAGTCTGAAGTAAAGTGTCACTGTAATCTGATGGGTTGTATTTCTGCTGCAGCTGTATTTATGTATTTTCTGATGAACGCAAAGAAATGTTTTTCCTGTCTGTACAGATGTTACAAGTATATGTGTTGGCCCAAGAGGTCAGTTTAGTTTGATGCATAGACCATGAAGGAGTTACTTGCATATGCCACTGTAGGCATATGTTGTATGAGATCCTTCAAGGATCCTACGGTGCACTTTGTGTGTCTTGTATGTTCATGTGCAGCATTTATCTCCCATAAGCATAATGGTTTTCCTTCAACAACTTTACATTTAGGAAACTATTCTCCCGTCAATGCATATATGTAATTCCTATTATCTTTGATGTGAATTATGCATAAATACCAGAGAGAGAGAGAAATGCAGACTGACACAGTCTTCGCTCTCCCAACCCCCAAATGAAAAATATACATGTCAGTCACAATAATTTTCATTCTAGAGCCAGGCAGGAGTTTCAAGTCAATGTCAAACAGGTTAAGATGAAGATATCTAAAAATGTTTGCTTTTGTAGCAGGTGTTAATGTAATCTCTTGTTTGCAAGCTTGAAGAATGAGATTCTTGTTAATTGGACCATAGTGATTTCATGCAGCTCCCCCCTAGAATTTTTTTTAGCAAAAGCCTTAAAGAAAGGAGTCCTTAGGCAAGCTTATCACTTCTTTCAGCTTAAGTTGTGATACAGTAGATAATCGCTGATTTTTAAATACATAGCTCATGAAGTGCTGAATTAAGGTTCTGCTTGATTTTAGGGAAGAGTTCTTTGTCCTTTTGGAAAGAAGTAATTTCTTCACTTCACAGTGATTGATATGTGAAGTTTATTTATGTATATCCCCAAACTAGTGCTGTCTGGAATAATGCATGATGATATATATGTCATTACAAATTTCAATATTATAGAGAGCTATTGGAAAACAACATTGCTAGGAGACAGAGGAGACTGAGAAGAGTGTGGTGCTGTTGTTTGTGAAAACTGTACCTGTTGTTTCCTTGAAGCTGTACATAAGTTCTAATACATATTTGGAAAAAGCCTATATAAATGCAAAGGTACATATGGACTCTGTTCCATATACCTAGGACATTGTAAATGCCAGGATAGGATAAGAAAATACCTGATTATTCCACTCAGCGGTCATGTCTTTGTGTCTCCTTGCTGAGATATAGGCTGAGAGCATTCATTAAGTTCACTTTTTTACGGTGAGTTTAGGAAAGAGCAAAGCACAGCAACATGAGCCAAACTTCCTCCCACTCTGGGCATCTCAGACCATTCACAGGGCACTTGGGCCCCCTCTTCATGACACGTGGCTGCCTCCAAAAAGATGTTGTCCGTGAGTCTCCTGCTGCAATTTGCTCTCTGCTGGGGAATACTGCAGAGGGGAGGAGAGACTGGGTGTCACAGTTTGTCTACCAATAAATGCTGTGCACATTTTTGGTGTTAATTTGCTTAGTGCTAAGTCAGTAATAGTAGAGCGATGGGTTGGCTCCCGGGCCTGCTCCTGTGGCCTTTGTTCAAAGCCCGGGAGCCTTCATCCCTTACAGAGGCTGTAGGAGAGGCAAGCGCGTGCCTCGCTGCCACCCAGTCTGGTTTGTCACTTAGGAAATGAGGAGAGCAGGAGTTTTCCTTCTCTGAGTCAGACCAGGTCAAGTCAGGTGGGCCGCGAGAGAAAGAAGCTGATACAGCTGCTCCCACAGCCCAGGTCTGTGTCACAGCAGTTGCTGTCTCTGTCAATTTGAGACCTACAGGTGAGGATTTGTGTTGTGAGGGGGCACTGCGATCCCAGAGTGAACATACAGGTGCCTGGGGGCCGGGGGAGCTTGCCCTCAGATTGCGTCTGCTCAGGAGCTCGGCGTCAGACTCATCTCGATGAACTTGTATCTGTCTGAAACTGCGGTGTCTGGTTTAATGTAGTCATTGAGGTGCTGTCTGGGGGAAATGAATGATTGATACCAATCTAAGATAAGAGTTTGAGTAGGATAAGCATTTCCAGGGAGAGATTTTTATCTCTTTTGAATTTGAACTGAGCCAAGACAATGAAGTTAGCCTTGACGTGTAATTTTTAGGTAAAAGAAAAAAAACACCTTGGCTTTGATAATCCAAGACCTCGCAGCTGCACTTTCTTCTCATACTTTGAGAAACACAAAATCAATAGTTGACATGTCCTAAACACTTGCTTACAGTTTCATTCTGCTCAAGTGGCTGTCAACAAAGGAATCCCTGCTCTGTAGCCGTGACACCCCTTAAGTATCAGTGTCCATAATGTGATTAAAGATTTCAGTTACTTCTTACATCATAGTCTTAACGAGTACATCCAGTTAGGTTGGCTGTGCCTCCCTCCTCCACCTCTCAGCTCTTCAGGCTGGAGTCAGAGGCCCTGCTCATAATTCATGGAGGTAGGGGGTTATTTTTTTCAAAGCAGTATGCAGGGAATTTCCAGTGCTACTCCCACACACTGCTTTGAAAAATTACCCTTCTGCACTCTAGCCCTTCATATCCTGTGCACAAACACAGAGGCATATTGGGTCCTGCGCAGGGTCCCTGGAGAAGGAGCAGGCTGGATACATCCCCGGAGGAGGTAAATTGTAGATGTTTTGTTTCATTTTACACTGGGGCCTGTAGGAGGGCTGTAAGCAGCAGAACAGACCTCTTCAGCTGCAGTTAGCCAGGAAGGGATCTGTTTAGAAATGTTTTCAGCCAGGGGGGGCTTGAGGTGGAATTTTTAGAGAGTAGAGGTCTTTGAAACATTGCACTGATTGGGGCTCCTTTGAAACATGCCCATGCGCACAGAAAGGGGATCCCCCTTTGAAACATTTACAGGCGTTGGGGAGTCCACCTGGGAGTATATCAAAAACTTCCAGTACTCCTTGCTGCCTCTGTACTTGCTTACCTCCTATTGCGCTGACCTGGCAATGTTTAAAGCTTCTCCCCCTTATCTCCCCACCCACCACTGCCTCTGATGTGCAGTCTCTGTTAGATGCAGGGGAAGATGGGCGTACGCAGCCGTGGGCTCTATGGGGGGCAGCGAGCAGCCACGGCAGCAGCCAGAAGCACAGGAATCTGTTAATGCAGCTTTTCCCCTGTGGCTGCGCGAGTCGAAGAACCTGAATTCCCCATCACCGGGCCAAGGCCCCACGACACCCGAGCGGGGCCGGCCTGGGCTGGCGGGGACCCCTCCATCCCGCAGCCCTGCTGGGAGCCGTGCGTGGGGAACAGCTGGGCTTGGCCCAGGGCTTTGCTGTTGCGTTTTCGCAGGTGTGCTGTTCCCGCAGCCGGGCCGGGTGCCCTAATTCGTGCTTTTCAGGACGCACAAAAATCCTCAGGCTCGTTTCCCTCCAGGCAGGTCAGGTGGCCCAGCATCAAGGAACAGCGCATTCGGATCCGTGCTGGGGCTCTTGTCTGTGTGGGGAGCAGCCATGGATGTAGCAGTACTTCCGTGTTGTGATTAGGTGGGGGATGTTTTCTAGTTAATGTTCAAGAAAGATGAATGGCTGTCCCCTTCTTTCTCCCTTTCTCTACAAAAGTCTCCTGGCAAACACGCACGGGAAGCTCAACTGCAGCGCGGTTAATGCTGGAGCAGGGAAACTAATTATTTCTGGCCGTGCTCTGACACTGGAATTACTTCAGGATCTTCCTGCCTCGCACTGCAGAGGAGTGCAAGCATCTGTGGGCTCGCGAGGGCCGCCTGCAGTCGGTCTGTCCGACTCTTCGGAGCTCGGCAGATCCCTTCCCCGTACTGTTCCCATCCCTACACGTGCGATTGCGAGCGCTCAGTCAAAATTCCCGTATGAATGTGCGCGAGCAGAAGTGGGCTGATGGCGGTGACGGAGGGAGGGGGAGCGCAGGCTGCACGTGGGTTGTGGTATGCACGATTTGGAGCATGAGGCCCTGCTTGTTGCTTGGAGAGCCACCTGGGACCGAAGGGAGTGCTGGAGGGAAAACGTCCAGAAGTCACATTGAAATTGTTCTGTGGTCTGGTTCTTGGACGGCTGTCTAAATAAATATCTCCTTGTTTGATTTGATGGGGACGACCGTGTTAAACAACTGCATTTGGAGGAATGGGGAGAGTTTTCTGGGTACTGCCCCAAGCTGTGGCATATCAGACATTGTGTGTAACATAGGGCTGCAAGTCTCTAAATTACCTTTCCTGCCCTTGGAGATCGTGTTTCAAGTTCTGGAAATGCTCTGCCAGAATTCAGCACAAAGCGGAGGGATAACATCCACCCGCAGTTGTTTTTCTTTCAGATGCATACACGTATTTTAAATAAAAAAGGAGCAAATTCAGGTTTGTTACATTGTGACTTGTAAGTTCATTGCTCTTAAGAAGTCAAACAGCAATAATAACTACAGAAATAATCTTTTAAAAAGTAGCAATTTAGAAAGGTGATTTTATGTTCAAAAGAATTAGTAGTTGTTACTAAACTAGATCACTGAGATGAAACCAGCGGAGTAGGAGCTGAGGTAGTATTCAAAATCAAACATAAAACAACAGATTCCCAGTTATGTTTTCCTCATCTGTTTAAATCTGAAGCAAACAGTTTTCTTTTGATTTAGCAAATCCTAGTTTCCATAAATTCAGATCATACCAAAATTGGTAATTTATATACTATCTCTATAAAAATTGGGACTGCTTTTGGATGGTTTTGGACTCCTTGCCACAGTACATTCTAAGTGCACATGTATATGGAAAGGATGTAGGTAAAGATTGTTTTTGCAGTACCAACATTATACATGGGGAAATATTAGCCCTGAGCATCTCTGAAGAGGATGTGGAGCATTTCTGATGCTAAGGCCTGATCTTGTGAAGCACTTTGTTCCCTCTTCTCATTGATTTGGGGGCTGGGGATGGCTAAAACTTCTCAGAATCTTTCTCACAATAAAATATCTTTTATTTTATATGAATAGATGTAGTCAATAAAGGAAGAAGGGCAGCTTTAATTCTCGTAAAATTCCCTTTTTTCCTGTGTAGTTTGTTTAACACGGTACTTGAATTCAAATTGTTTTAAAGTTTAAGGGTGTTATTTGGTAAATACATTCCCTTCCATTAAGATACTGTCATGACATTGTGTCCTGAGACAAAACTGTTTAATTCTTCAGGGAAACTCTTCAGACCTAAGCGCTAGTGTTAGTTAAAGTGTATACGTGGTAGCAATGATGATGACATTGTAAAGCACTATCTTGGTAATAGCTTTCAGGCATTAAGGCAAATAAAAATGTGCCAGATTGTTTTTGAAGCATTAGATGCAAATTATCAACAGGAACATATTTCTGGACTCAACAGCTGAATGTGTGAATTAATTATGGACACATTAGGAACTCAAAAATATTTTTTTAACTTTGATGTTTGTAAAGCATATTCCAAGTAATTGCTCTTTTACTGCAGAAACGGAAGGTACAACCTTCATGTATTTACCCAGTGCTTGCTTAAATATCCAAGTCTATGTGGACTTGCTTTAATTAACAATATGTGCTAGAATTTCATTTTGCAGCGGCTGGCTATTGTGAAAGAGTAATTTTAGGGAAAATAAGCTAAGTGTATGTACTGTAGCAGCTGCACAACGTGCATGATGTCTGCACACGCGCGTCAGGCCCTTCATGCAGCCGCGTGCGAGTGCCCCGGGCTGGCCGGAGTCCTGCAGGCGCCTCTGCGGGGCCTCTGCCTGAGCCGAGCTTTCTGCTGCATCAAGCTCCTGGACAAAGGGATCTGCTGCTGCCAATAGGTCCTTCTGTTATTTTGTCCAGCCCTGTTTTTCTGCTAGTTGCCTTTAGCTGTAAGCACTTGTGCAAGTATCTGAGTAACATTGTAATGAGTATAGTGCATAAAAGCTAGAAACGTTGCATTTTAAAAGCTCCGGTTTTTAACAGGGTAGTCACACTGAAAGCCAAATTACCATTGTTAACAGGCGGAAGAAGCTCTCTTTAGTGCAAACAATATTGGCCCTTAATATAATTCAGCACTTAATCGGTCTCTTACTTTGAAACTGATTTCATAAATTACATTTTTACTGTCCCTTCCTTTCTAAGGCCTGGAAAATTCATTACCCCAAATCTCAATAATTTTATTCAGCCACACGGTGTAGATGTGGCCTCCTGCAATTGTTATCTATGCATATTTGTTCATAAAATTACTCCGTTTCATGAGAATGTTTTTTTGTTTCACTTGTTTATCTAGCAGGAAAGAAATAGCATTTCTCTTAATGTATTCATTCACATTTTCCTTTTGCATTTTTCATTTCATTTACAACTTGGTAATAGTAGTTCAGTTTTCACTGACATTTTTATAGCTGCTATGACAACATTCCTGTTTTGCATGATACATGCATAATCGGCTATGATCCCAGTTTTACATTGCTTTCATTCTTTCTTAACTGTGTTAAGATTCCTTGCAGCCTCCAAACTCGATTTTCATATGCAGTTGTGATTACACCTGTTTAAACATTTTCCTGGTAGTTTCATATTTATTCATAAAGAGAGCAGTTGATAAAACACCTTTTCTGTAATCAGTCAGAGTTTTAAGTGTGATTTTTCTTCAAAGTTATCATTAGCAAGCACCTCAATCTATTCACAGCCCTTCAATATCAGTTAGGCAGTGTGGCAAAAAAAGCTATTTTTCAGTAAACTTTGCCCTGTGTAGCAGTGATTTTTCTGAATGTGTTCATTTTTATTAATGCTATTAACCTTGAAAACTGCTGTACTTTTGTATTTAAGAGTCTGCAGAGATGCTTTCTGCCTGTTTCTCAGATATTTTGTGTGTGTGGCCGTGACTGAGTATAAGTTCACAAACAAATTTCTTAGCCCTTCTTTGCTAATCTTGAATCTGGAAAAAAAAGCAAGTTCTCACCATATGGGGTTTTGGTTCTCCCTGCAGATGGCAAAATGACTCTACTCCTTCCCAGTGGAGAGGTCAGCACCCCTCTGTGTCCTACTTTCGAGCAACAAACACCAGAGTATTTCTTGGGGGACGGGGAGCAAACCCTCCATCATTTCTCAGTTTAGTCTTCAGACCTGATATGAATGATGTGTTAAGGAAGTTGTTCTTCTCGTGTGAATTCTGGGGCTAAAATCTGTATCAGTTCTGTCCTTAAATCTAGGTGTTTATGATCTCTCCGTGGGAGTTTATTAACAAAAAGAGGTTTTATCTGGAGAAAGTAGATATTACCCCCATTTCTTCTTTATTTGCCAATTTTGGAAGCATCAGGTACCAGTACTACCTTTCTCGAGTGACAGAAAGGTTTGTGCCTTTTTGTGAAAGATAATTGCAATATGAAAAATGAGTAAGGAACAAAGGCATGAATGGTTGGTGAAGCTGGAAAAACCTGTACTGGGTTAGTCAGGAATTAGTGGCAGAGTTATAAAATATTTACCTCTGTGGGGAAACCTAAATAAGGTTCCAGACCATTTCCAGTCAGGAAAATGGGAAAAGAAAGTATATAATATTAGTAAACTGTAATAAAATTAATTTTCTACTAATAAAATCCTGGATTTCACTCTGTTTGAATATCTTGTTCAATATTCAGCACTTGTGAGCACTGGACCTAAGATGTTTATTTTTCTTCTTCTGTTTATTATGATATAAGCCCCTGGTTTTGAATCAGTAAGGGTACTGGCTTACATATGCTGAACCCTAACTCTATAGTTATCAGACTAAAATGTCTGTATGTTAAAGGTCCAGATTTATTCCTCCTGTTACTTGGTTGACTTCAAAGAGAGACAGTTGGCCCATTGCCTTTAATTATACTTCAAACTAAATGGCATCCCTAACCTTGGGGAAGATTTGATCTGGTCTCTTAGAACCAGAGGTTACCAACTGACGTGGCTCTTAAAAAAATTATTTCTGTTTTGTCATAGCTGGCAAGCAAGTCAAATCAAACACAGACTTCCATGTACATTTCTCCCTTTTGTGGTACTGGCGCTACTTTTTTTTTTTTCCTCCGTTTGTGATGGGGAAACTTTTCTACACTGAGGTTCCTTGCAAGTGATCCCCATGAAGGAAGCTCATGTAAATTATTTAAATGCTTTTACCATTTTTCAGTGTTTCAAGGCTCCCAGCATAGGTAAAGGCTTTGCACAAATGGTCTCTATCGTTTGCACCAGCTGTGCTTGCTTTCTTGTACCAAATTTTTGTCACAAACTCCTTTTGGTTCAATTCATTAGTAAGTTTTGACTGCTTTGGGCCTTTGTAAGAAACAAAATTTTTTAATTGAATGTTTTAACTTGGCAGATTCATTGTGTATCTTTTTTTAGAAATAAATTTCTCTAATTGAAAAATCCCAAACTTTCCTATTCTTGCAAGAGCCAATAACCACTGCGTGACTGCAGGGTAAGCTTGAGGAAGAAGACTTCAGCTCGTGCCTGTCAGACTTCCTGCAGCAATGTCAAACTTTTAAGAACTGGCAGTGCTGTTGGTCTGCCATGTTCTAACAATAATAAGTTGAAGATAAGTCTCTTTCTTTGTCGGTTGAAATACTGACCTTTTCTGGCAAGAAACTATAGTTTAATAAATCAAAAAAAACCTTTTTTTGTACTGCCACACAACAGCAACAACAACAAAATCAATGTGTGTGAATACCATGGTCTTCAGCAGGCAGAGCTCCATAGCTGGTCAAAAAACCTCACTGGTCATGGTGTTTTCCAGTTGTCTGCTTCACCAGTGGTCTCTCCTGCCTCTCTTCTACTTAGTGTTTTCTGCTTCATCCTGCTGGCACAAACCCGTGGACAGATGGGGCGAATAAGGTGCCGACCACACTGGGAGGTGCTGAGCCTTTTCACCTCCTGCTTCCTGTAGGTCCAGGCCAAAACCAGTTCAGTCTGGTGTTTCCTTCATTTGCTCCTCCTGAACTGATGAAGAGGACTATGAAAAAAGTCATTGCAGGAAGGAAGTTCATAATACAGTACCAATGTGTATAAATCACTACATCAGTCAGTCATAGCCTACTAGAGATTTAATCCTGCCTTCAGATGCACAGCATCCCATGTCTGGTGGACAGTTAATGGCCTTTAAAAATGGCTGAGTCTTTTAAAAATATTTGGTGTATAACTATGAAATGTTTAGATTTTATGAGGACTGCATTTGTTTCTGTGTTCACAGGCAAGATTTTTAGTGTGGTTCAACCTAGGCAGATCCATTGGTTTTAGGTTTTGCTCCAGGTAGGGTTTGGGTGTTTTAAAGTATCAACACCAACTAGCACCATTAGTATGTCTTCTGTTGTTATGTTTTGCACACATCAGCTATCACATGTTACTGGTGTATGGACAAATATTTCCTAAACCCCATGACTGTGAGTTATATCCTGGAATAAATATTGGCAACAAAAGTTAAATGATGAAACCTCATGCAATGAACAGTAACTGATTCAAGCTGGGCCGGATATAGATAGCTAAAGCTGAAGGGAAGAAAGTATTCTAGTGACATTTTCTCCTTCTTTAACTTTCTAGTTAAGAATTTACTTAATTTTTGACCTTTTGATTCACTCATTTTTCTTAAAGTCTAGGATTTGAGAGAGAAAAAAAGAAAAGTAAAACAATCTCACTACACCTTTAAAATCTTCTACAGTCATTAATAGCTGTACCTCCACTTACAGAAGAACAGCAGTGGAGAGAATTTCCTTTGGATGCCAATTCTGATGCGCCAGAAACTGAAATCAGCAATGTCAGTGTTAGACCTGAATGATGAACTTCCAGGGAATGGGGAATTTAAATTCTGAGATGTTAGTTTCTAGATTAGTTTGTACTTGCATTTGAAAATCTGGTGGGAGAATGTTAATTTTTTAAGCTAAACCTTTTAAAGTTATATATCCTTTGACTTAGTTTAACAAAGAAAATTTAAAGACCTATAATGAAAAAGCAGTCTATAGCTTTTCTCTTATACTTTTTTCTAACTACAATAATTAAAAAATGATGCCCTGAAATTTAAGCCCATAGTCGCTTTAATTTTTTCTTTTGTCTCCTAAAAACATTTGCACATTGTAGAACCTCACAGTTATGCAGAAATCCAAACTGCAAAAATACCTAAGGTACCAGAAAAGTTACGTACATTATTAGAGCATTATTAAAAATAAAGGTAGGTTCTTCTCATGTTTTCTTTGAAACTCACAAGGATTATTTCTGTAAGTGCGTTAATAGCGTTAGCTTTGATGGCTGCTGTTGTCAGGGTATCCAACATCCGGGTACGGGTGACAAGGGCATTTGGGACCATTACACTCTTTGATTCTGGGAGATTTCCATGCCTAAGTGTTCAGCTTTCAGAGCCAAGGAGTCCATGTAGAGTTGGTAGGGGGAAAAACTTGCTAGGCATTTTCTGAACAGTCTGTTTTGAAACTGAAATGTGCAGTTGCTTGTAAATGCTTCACTGCCAAGCAGCTCAAGATGGTGAAGGTTAGCAGTTCTGGAGCTCAGTGCAGACATTTCTTGTAAACTGTTAACTACCGAGTGGTTTTTGTTTTGTGCACTAGTAGTCCCTGCAATCTAAACATTGGCGTGCAATTTTAAAGCAAATACACATTTGTCAAGCAGTCCGAGAGGCCAGATTTCAAGTACAAAAGTGTGGGTCAGTTACCTCTAGAACTATGACTTAATGCTTTTTTATTTTTAACACCTGAAAATATTGGGGTTTGTTTTTCCTTTCGGTGGAAATACTATTAGACCATAAATGTACAAGGTGTAATTATATCTATCTTGCATCTTTATTCCTGTTTGAACATGACTTACTAGGAAAAGGACTCTTGAGACCTGAAGTATGTACACGAAATGACCTAGTCAAAGTTTCCCCATTTTCCTAAGGCTTAAGCTGGGGAAGTGGCTGCCATTTGCAGGCTAGCAATACAGTAAAAGCACATCATTGTACACAACATTTTATTTGGACAGCTGTATAAAAATGGCAACACACTGTGAAATCCATTAACAGAAAACATGTTAAATTCAGCAAAATGCATCTCATGTGGAACACTGAATAAGAAATTATAGTCTGAGTTTTACTAGTTGGTTATCAGAGTCTGTCTTGAATGAAGAGAATTGAATTTTTTCCATGCGTCTCCCTGTAATAACAGTGAATGCTGTACATTGGGTTTTGAAACCAGTGTGCACCTGTAAATCTTTGCCCCAAGAATTTTCAGCAAGGTTTTCACAAATCTAATCTTAATATCCCCTGGGAGTCCCGGGTGGCCGTTCTCACTCGCACAAATAGCTCTTATTTGCATGTCGGGTCTCACTTGCACTCAGTACTCCAACAGTTCAGAAATATTTGCACAAGTAAGTTTTGCGGGTGTAGGAGTGAGAGCTCAAACTGGGGACAGATTGATTCTTCACCCTTCTCTCCCTGCCCGTGCCGGTGAGGACTTCAATCTGAACAACCACGAGTAGGTCCTTTGGCTTTGGTGGGACTTTCCGTGGGTGGATCTTGCTATGCATGCAGTAAGACTTTTCAGAGTTAATCAAATAGCATTTAAAAATTAGAAAAAAAGCTCTTCCAAACGATTTTGCATTTCCATTGTTCGGGCTGTTTAACTATGAGATGTTGCTCATCAAGAAAGGATGCTGTTAAGTATTCTGGTACAGAAAGAAAAAATGAGTTTGTTCTTGCTTGGTAGAAAATGAAACAGCCATATTAACTTTAGCTCTAATCATGAGATTAAAACTCTAACGGGGAATAGTATCATTTTCAGCCTTCAAAGCCAGCATCAGTGACCTTTGGAGAGTTTTAACTTTAACAGCCTAATGGTTTCTCTCTGGAAGAAGCAAAAACAGCCTTTTCCTTGGCAAGGAAAGGAACAAATGGATGGGTAAAGTAACCGAACACTGGAGCAGGCTAAACAACTTTCAGTCGTATTCAGCACAAGCAGATGAGAGGTGGTTTCCAGGCTTTATTGCCCGAGTCACCAACTGCTCTGAAGGGACAGCATAAATCCGAAGGAGAGCCGGGGGCCGGAGGGCAGCGCGGGGGCAGCCCCGCTCCTCAGCCCAGCCGGTGCTGGGCGCCGGTGGCTCTGGGCAGCGGTGGTGGCTCTGGGCAGTGGTGCTGCCTGCGCACGCTGCTGGCCCTGAGCAGGTTTCATGGCATTCGGGGCTTGTTTCCTGTGTCAGAGTGCTGGAATTTCTTGTTGCAGTTCCTGTTTGCCGCGTTTGCGAGCTCGCGCTCTTGCTCTTTTGCCAAGCTGGCAGCACGCGGGGGTGACTTCCTGCGCAGGGGATGTAAAAGCGATCCTGTGATTCTTCCTCTGCAGCCACTGGGAGATAAAAGCCAGGACATCGGGGACTGCAAAGAGGGAGCCAAATTATATTTATAATATTAAAGTGAGTGCATTTGTGGTTTTGCCATTCTCTAGGGTATTTCATAAGTAGAAAAACATGAATTAGCATTTTCCATTTCCATATATTGACTGGAAAAATAGCCTGCTCTCAATTAAGACCTATAGCTTTTGGGATGTATGCAACAATTTTATAAAATATTTACAGCAAAATTTGCATTTTACATGGTATTACAGTTTTTCTTGTGTTTAGTAGAAAGGACCTAGGCCTAAGAGAAGAAATTCATCCAGCCTACCAAAAGGGAAATACATCTAAAATTAGATTGTTAGTATTCACAACAAGAAATGTCCAGTGCTGGCTGTTACCTCCAGCAATTATCTGAGGTCACTTTCACCACCAGCTATTTGTTACACCCGCGGCAAGGACCATGCTCCCTGTGCAGAGCTATAGCTATCCCTTTAAAACTGGCTTTGGAAGAGATTGTAGCTTTGTGCTAGACAGATAAGTAGAACATTTTTTCCAAATGTAAATGCGCACTGTAAAGAACATAGCTATTTCCTGGATAATTTGCAGTTGTATATTTTATGTTAATTTCACCGAAAATATTGCACCCCTGCCAGGTTTAGTAGAGGCTCACTGTGATATGAATAATTTCTAGCGAATCATTTTTTTTTCTTCATTTAAGATTTGGCACCTTTTTAAGATTTTAATAATAGCAACAAGGAGGAAGATTTAGAACAAGTGAAACATTAGAGCCAAAGAAACTCACATTGAGAGCTAATGTAAAATAGCAAGAATAATTACATGGAAAACAGTTGCCACAGATGTTTTTCCTTGTAATGTAATAACTATTTACTAAACTGTTTATTTTAGGCCCTTGGTTTACAATAAAATATTTATACATGCTCTGCTGTAATAAAAAAAAATATTGACAAAATACTATAGAGGTTTTTAAAAGACAATTAGTATTTCTCTGTCTAGAAAGTGAGCTGAGCAGATGCAGCACAAGCCTTTGCCACGCTGTCTGACAGGAGAAGCGGGGTTACCGGCAGCATCCCTTGCAGGTCTGTGCGTGCTCAGCTCCGTGCACAGAGAGGCTACGGACTCGTGGCAAGCCGCAGGATAACCCACTGAGGGACATGAAAGCTAGCGCTCTGCAGACTGTGGAAACATGCTTTTCCACTTCATTTCAATAAGGAAAACCTGATTGCATTCCTGCAATAATATATAATAAAGCTATGTCTTGTCTAAGCAAAATGTGCCTGCTTTAGGAGCAAGTGTGAAGTTCAAGATGCCAGAATCCTGAATGTCATTCCTAAAAACCACATGGCATAGTGACTTCTCTGAAGTACTGACTTAGCATCTTTAAACCTTTTGCTTTATCCTGCCTGAGCCACACTTGTTGTCACACACTTAATTCGTAGTTACTCACATGCCCGTAAAGTGTGTATGCATTGTTACACTGTGGGTATCTAGATCTCTGTAGATATAGCCGTACCTTAGCATACTGAAATAATAAATTCAACAACATTGAAAGGTCTACAGATTTTACTTACCACAGATATTCTTAAAGTGTATATTTTGCTACTCAAGAATATGCAGCAGAAACTTTATTTTCAGGTGTCTGTGGTGTTAGGTTTTAAAATCTTGAACACAGAACAGTATCCCATCAGGAACTTCTGTGCCTCTGCCTATGAGTTTCATAATGACAGATTTTTTTGTCCAGGATTGATTGTACATCTTTTAGGGGTACCTATTACTTAACACCACACTCCTGGCAAACAACAATTTTAAAGAGAGGTCTCCAAGAAA
Organism: Anseranas semipalmata; assembly: GCA_013399115.1. Classification (NCBI taxonomy): domain Eukaryota; kingdom Metazoa; phylum Chordata; class Aves; order Anseriformes; family Anseranatidae; genus Anseranas; species Anseranas semipalmata. Next base: position 935,707 of record VXAA01003595.1, on the reverse strand, counting down.
AAAAGACAAGATATCTGTAATTTCATGAACACAGGCCCTGCTATCTGTTTGCATTTGAGCACCACCAACATGTTAGAGGAACCCAAAGTCTAAACTCTGAGTGAAGACTGCATGGCTGGATCTGAATGCCCAACAGCTGGGAAGTAGGAAGGTTTCAATATCTAGATCTGAATCCATATTTAGCAGTTCAGGCTCTACTTTCAAGTAGGCAAGTCCCTTGAGTTTCCATGCTAGCACGTTGTGAGCTTTCTTATTACAGAAGGAACAGGGTAGCAGCCTTGTGAAATGATTGGAAAAATGAATTTAAAATATACCTATGAACCTCTTTTCTTGAAACTCATAATTCTCACCTGTTTAAGAATCAGCAGTGTGATTGACTATGTAGATTTTTGTCATGCTTGGTTACAACACGCATAAAAAAAGAAAAGGGCAAAGCAGAAAACTGCAAGCATGAGAACTAAAACTGAACAAAAGAGGGAGCTAAGAAATCTAAAATGTTCAGTTTTAAGACAGAATAATCATGGTTACCAGATGCCTTTTGTTGTAAACAGACCTTTTTCATGGTTGACTCTTACACAGAGGCCAATGCATGTGAGAGGTTTGTGAGCCTCGTACTGTGCCATGCGAAACCACCATGTCCCTTTCCCAGGGTTTGCCCTTGTGGAATCTAGCCACAACAGCTTTTTGATAATTAAAATTTGGCTTTTCCTTTGGAAGTCTGGATAATTTAATATCAAGCTTACAATAAGAAAATAAATGGTGTAGTATGTGCAATATTTTCTGTAAATTAAAACAAAGTTTGGTTCTTGGCTTTTCGCCCTTTGCTACCTTCCTGCCTGTGAAATGTTGATACATGCGGAGCGCTGCCAGGTTATGCAATTATTTCAATACAGCGCCTTTTGAGTCATCAGTAGGGTCCAAAGCTAGCATTAAGGAAAACAAAGGAATTTGTGCTTGGAAATCAGCATTGCTCTGCACACACAGTATTTTTTTTTTTTTCAAGGACTGTGTTATTGTGTAAGCTAATGATTTTGTTTTTAAGTTATATTCTCAGGGGCATGGACATCCAAAATAATCGAGGATGTACTTTTAATGCCGATCCTGTGCAAAGTTAGGTCTCTGGCAGAAAAAATGGCCCGACTGCAGTGCTTGAGCTCCGGATTAACCCCTGCTTGGCAGAACCGTTGGCTTCCTGGTGCTGAATATATTTGTAGGTTGATACACATTACCTATGTGTAAATCAGTTTGAATGACAGTAAGTTAGCCAGTTCCCTTCCCTTGTGCCTTTTAAAAGGCCATCCACTGTTTATCATAGTAGAAGCCATTATCTCTGCCAGTAATTTTGAAAACTAAGTGCATCTGCTGTGGTTGTGCCCCTCGTCAGACAAGCACAGCTCACCTGATGGGCCCCCTGCTTCCCCCCGCTGGGCAGCAGCTTCCCTCTCCTGGTGGCACCGCAGCTTGCCCTGCCAGCCACCCCGCTCTGAAGTCTCTGTGACCGGGGCGGGAGTCCTGCACGGGTATGTAAAGCAGAAACGTGGGGTGTGAAATCCACTGTGTTGGTCTGAGAGGAAAGGAGAGCCTGTTTCACAATTTTTAATTATTTTTTTATTCAGTTGTGGAGAGGAGTTTAGAAATGTTCCACTTAAATTGGTACTTCTAAATGGAAAAGTAACATATTCAGAGAGGTAAATAAAGGAGTGGAGCATGACATAGGAAGGCTGTGGAAGGAGTTATTTTTTTCCTCTTTTGAAATACACGTGGTATGAATTTATGAGTTATAGCACAAACTTTTTCAAACATTCTCATGAAAAAACTCACCTGGTGTCCCTACCATACCATTGCAGATAATGAAACAACTGGCAGAGAGCGTTCCTTCAATAAAGCACTGGCTGTTAGTGTCTTGTACTGGATCAGGAAACGAGTTCAGAGGAACAGATTTTGCTGAAGAATCTGTCTCCAATTTTCCCTTGGAACTACACTTCTAGGGTTGTTAAAGGTTTATGTATTTAACAGTTCAAATTCTCATTTTAGCTTTTCATTTGCTGCTCAGGATTTTTATTAATTTTGCAGCATTCATTTAAGTTGATCCAGCCCTTTATATCATTTCCAGCTTGAAATATTAGTTCAGAGATAAGCTTTGTTATTAAATGCTTAATCTTGAACACTTGTCTTATTTGGTAAGAATTATCTTTGAGAAGTAGGCAAAGAGAAGCTGACTGCTGTGGTTTTAAAGCTGCTGTAACTGGAGTAGCCCAAGTACTAGTTTACAAAGGTTGGCATCCCTTCAGTTTGCCATCGCAGCAGCTGGACTTCATTAAGTGCTGGTGTTAATTACTGGGAGATCGTTGGTTCAGTATGCATACAGCAACACTTGGGGTGACACGCAAAATAAGAAAAGGGTCACCTTGAAATGGAAGCTTAGAAAAAAAAAAAAAGAGCAGGGCTGTCGCTAATTTTGTAACTGCGTTTAGTCCAAAGTGATTCAGAAAACAGCACAATAAGCACTACTGCGTGGTCATCAGGAACGTTTTAATTGCTTCTGCCATTGAGTAGTCTAGGAAGGAATGTAGGCGCAGTGCTGGGCTAACTTGCCCCGTAATAAAGGAAGATGTGAATGTTGTATTTTCTATGTGTGCGGTGTGAAAGAGAGAGGAAATTCTTTTTTTATTCTCCAGAGTTTTCAAGCCATGTACAGCATAGTTTGAAGAGGAATTATTAATAATTTCTTATACTGTAAATAGTATTCTGTGGAGAAAACCTGTTAAGAGTTTGTATCTAAGGGAAACTGTTTGGGGGATGAATGTCATGGAGAATAACATAAAACATGTGGCAGCGTAAAGCAGGCGTTGCTCAGAAATATTGTGTCCTGCAGCTGATGGCGTTGAGACAAAGTGCACGCAGCCAGTGGGACATCCAGCACGTACCCCATCACCTGCTTAAGCGAAAGCTAATTGTTAGCCTTGTCTTTTGCCTTGCTGGGGGCCGGGCTGGAAGGGGTGTGTGTGAGGACATTGGAGGAGAATTAGGTTATTACATTTCCTCCCTAATTCTTCATCAGGGCTGCCGCCTCTATTTTCTACAGAAAAATCAATGCATTCTGATTCTGTAATTTCCCATGGTGCCTCGCTGGGCGCGCGGCGTGCCATGGGAGGTGACATATCCGGTCATGGCAGCTTGAACTCTTTTTTCCAGTGAAAGAATTCATTGGAATTTCACAACCTTTGCATGCTTTTGTGAAAACACTCATTTGTGTTTGCGCCAACCTGCTAATGGCGGATGCCGGGGCTTGCGAATCCCACCTACATTCGGTGCTCGTTATGGCATGGAATGTGCCGTTAATAATGCATCTGTGAAACTCAGCTGCGAGGGAGCCAAGTAATTATCCCACCGTAGCGTTCCCTGCTTCAGTGTCATCACAACTGGGGCTTCATTAAAAGTCCTAACAGTAGAGATGTTGTGTGGTGCAGCCTGTATATATATTTTTTCATTTAAATTATCAGCAATGCCATGGCTCAGAGGTAATTTGACTTTTTGAAACCGTGGAGCCCCTGTGAATTTCCTTCCTCCTCTCCCTCTCGCTGCCGCACCAGCTGATCAGCCCCAGAAGAACAAAAGGTTTATCTGAAGCTATGAAGCATATATTCACCAGCTTCTGGCGTCTAGATAAAAAAAAAAAAAAA
>VXAA01003595.1:846555-926555 GCA_013399115.1 Anseranas semipalmata | reverse complement strand
TACCTCAGATAGCATATAATTGTTTGCTTTTTTCACAGTAAATTCTCTGTTCCCAACTGCTTAATCAGCCATGGAAAAGAGAGAAGGCTTTCGTACTGTTTAATGTTCTTGTGATTACATTAGAGTACCGTGTAAACCCACATCAGTGGATCTTGGGAAACACAATTTTTTTTTGTTTGTCCACAATTCTAAAGGCAAAGTATTTTGAGCAGTGGTCCTTGCAATAACATGAATCATTTATTAATATAAATATCACGGATATGGTATAAATCTTCTCTGCTCCTGAACTCTCAGGACACTTCTTCATTGCATGAGTCAGAATCAGCAAGGACTTCCTAGTGCCTTGCTGTAGTTCAAATACTGAACCATATTCCAGTCACAGGCAATGTATTCCCTGCTCTCAACAACAAGAGACCAGCGTATACTTTCTGTATGAGCTTTCTGCTGCATCACATCAACCTAAACAATATTTTATTATGCTTTATGAAATCTAAAAACTTCTCTTCCTCCTAACATTCTGCAGAGGACTCAGGTTATTGCTGGCTCAAGGATAAGGTTTGACTGTCCTGTTTTTTTTTGCCAGAAGTCAAATGCAGTCACCGATTAAGTTGCAAAGGAAACTGTTTTCATTTGGTGGCAGCCAAGAATGTGTTCAGTAAGCGGGCCTGGGCAGCAGCGGAAGGTCCGTGGGGGCTGGTTGCAGGATGGGAGCCTGTGGTGGTCGGGGCTGGGAGCTGAGCAGGGATGCTGCCCAGCACAGGGCTGCGGCTGGGCGCGCTTTTTGGTACAGCGATGCTGAAACAGCGACCCATAGTTCTGGAGGGTGGCGGGTGCACCATGAGCTTCCTCTGTGCTGCTGCTTAGAAATTTTGAGGTGGCGATGGACTGATCTTAGCATCTCAGTCCTATGTGAATTATCCTTGAGCAGGGTCAAAAACTGTAACCCTGAACCTCTCCCTGAAATTAGAGCGTCGCCTCAAACTCTGCTGTGGAGGTTCATCGCCAGCTTTCCAGTTCTTAATGTTAGTTATACTGCAGTCCAGCTGGTGTTTTTGCAGAATTTTTTACTTGACTGGGTTCCTCAATGCACTTAGAGATGAGCTAAAAGTAAGAGCTTCCCGGGCACAATAGCGTATCATCTCACCAGAAATGCAAATGCCTACAAGAGGCTGATGTCAAACAATTTATGTTTATTAAACAATGTAGTTGAATACATTTTTACTTTGGACAAACAGCACTGAAGTCCACAGGAGTTTTGCCTGTAAAATGGTATCATATCGTGAGATCATTAGTGGAGGAACAGATGTGAACCTGGGAGCTCAAATACCATCTCGGTGAGAGAACTACCTTAGGGTTTCAGATCATTTTAGTGCTTGGGGGCTTGCAAGGACCACAGGATGTGCCCAGTCCTCGTGAGCTTGACATTTACAGCCCAAAATCCCGCACTGCTGTCTGCTCGCGGCAAAGCAGGGGATTGCAGGTGGTCAGGTGGCTGCTGAATAACGTGGCGTACATCGGCTAGGTTTGGGCCACGAAGTCCAAGCTTACCGATGCCAAGACCCAGCTGGGATCCGTGTCCCAACAGCACGTGTCATTCAGGCTAGTTTCAGGGTTTGAACTCGGGACTAACCATTTGCCTTTCCTTGCTGAAATGTAGATGTGGATGAGTACTTACAGCTGCCTGTGTTTTTGTAACTCCGTGTGCTTACGAATGGCACGGAGCTGGAGGGTGAGCTGCCTGGTGGGCGGCTGAGGAGGAGCCGCGGTGCTCCTTGGGGGCCTGGCAGAGAGGGATGTCCTGGCCAGTCCTGGGCAAAGGCTGCTTCCCTGCTGCTATGGCCCTCCTGCTGCACGGGAGGATAAATCTGCATTTAAAAAAAAAAAAAAAGTTAATATTTTAATAAGTGGTTTGTTTTTGACGAGTTCTGAAATGAATCCGATCTTGGTTTTTCAAAGGGAAACTATTGACCCTAAAGATTCTGCTTTTTTGTGAACAAAAGGTCTGTGATTTTATTTTTCTTCACATGATCTCTATAAGGGGTCATTTTAAGGATGCACGAGGCACACTTAGAGAAGACAGGAGCAGGGTTTTTTCTCCAGTAAAATATTCAGTGAGCGCTCTTTGTCTCTCCCTCAGAACATTGCAGGATCCAGGAGCATTAAGTGAGCCACAGATGCCAAACCAGGGGAAAAAAAAAAAGAAACAAACTATATTTTCTGCTCATCTGTGGAGTGAGGATAACACAGGCCCAGAAGCACACGTTGTGAAGCAATTTCAGTCGTAGCTGAGTGCCTGTTTTCCCCTGGAGCACAGACTGTAAAAACCTTAAAAACCTTGGTTTCTATTTCCTTAATATTCTAGTTTTGAAGATATCATTGTGATGAAGAAAGGAAGATGAATGTCCTTTTTAAAGCTCTGTTCCATGTTTATAATTAGGGACTTGGGCAGCTTGAAGTAGGAGAACTATGCACGAGGTTTTTCTACCTATTTGTAATGCACAGATAAATATTTCATTTAGAGAGAATGAGACGTGAACACAATAGCTTATATTTTAATCTCAGTTACACCCAGCGTAAATCTGGAGTAACTCCAACATTCAGAAGTCAGTGCTGTTAGCCTGGGCTTATCTCTCTGTAATTGAGATGGGAATCTGGCCCACTCTCTGCTACAGACTGTAAGGAGCTTTTTACCTTTAAATCTATCACATTTAAATTACATGGGGCCACAAAGTGTCACCTACATCCTTGACTATTTTAATACAAAAATATAGTTTAAATCTCCCTGGATTTGCTGATCATCCTGGGATTTCTAAAGATACTGTTAGGCTGTAAGAGATAATGAATAGCAATGAAGAAAAGGTCTGTATTCATTTTTTTCTGTATTAGCATTAAAATAAATAATTTGATTGTGGTGTATTTTGAGACTTAGCACTCTGCAGTGTGTTACTGGCAGCTGCACTTCTGGATCCGCACCTTTGGGATCCCCACGATGCACGGGCATCGCCTCGAACAGCGCTGCGAGCTTGCAGGAAGCGCTTCCTCTCGACCGCAGTTTATGAACTTAGAGCCAGCGGCTGGGGTAATGCTGTCTGATGGTTTTCTGTTTGTTTGTTTATTTCGTTGCACCTTGATTGTTTGCATTCATTGCTAAAGCATAAGGAAGCCTAACATCAAATAGTGTTAAAGACAAATGAGAGAGATTTGGCTCTCTTAGTGGGTCATCTCCCGGGTGAGTTGAGCAAGGGCAGGGTAAAGAGGCTCCATCTGCGGAGGCCAGCGCTTCCGCTCCTCCATCTGCCGGCTGGACACCGCGCTCAGCTCGCTGCACAACAGGCGAAGCGCATACAGGCAGATTTTTCCAGCCTGACCGAAGTGAATTTGCCTAACCAACAAATGGGTCGCTCGGCTAACGGGGAGGGGGCGGGTGGCAGATCTATAGGTTGGGCGACCGTAGCTAATTCATGCAACAACCCAGTGCCTTGCTTAACTCAGCTGTAAAATTGAGTAAAAATAGCGCATTGGTTACAATGAGGTGCTGCAGCTCGGCCAGCAGCGTTCTTCGGGCAGAACAGCCCGAACCTCTTGCCCGAGTGGACGTGCCCAGAGGCACTGCTGGTTTCATTGTCAGCGCCTCAGCTGAGGGTGTTTTTCTAAGCTGTTACCTGAAGTAATAAACTCTTCCTAAAAATCTATTTCTTTTTCCCAAGAATACAGCTAGATATTTACAATTGTGAGAGGGGATAAAATCCTGATCCCATCAAAGTCAACTGGAAGAGTTTACTGGGGCTAGGACTTCATTTGGAGAGCTACTGAGACGCCGTCTAACAAAGCGCTCGTGTGGATCCGCGTGTTCACAGAAATAAATGCCTTGCCATACCTGCTTCAGACTTTCAAGATGGGTATAGAGAACCTCAGTGTGAGATAGTGTACAGTGCACTGAGATGAGTGTATGTATATTGGCAGGTTCTTTTCTTTTTTCTTTTTTTTAAAGGAGCAGTTCAGAAAAATTTGTGAGGAGAGGAGAAATGGACAAACTCATCACTTGCTGCCATTAAAATTTGTATTCAGAATAAATGTTTGCCCAAAGCCAATAACAGTGGTATGAAAAACAATGGTAAGAAGTAGGAAATGGGAAGAAAAGTTGGCTGAATAAATGGCTTATTTACTGAGAAGAAATCACAGCACTGTTTCCATGTGCATTCACCTTTTACTCTGGAGTTTGTGTGGAAAAGTTAACTTGGCAGCTAAGTACTAGTTTGGGCTCCCTCTAGAATTATTTTACAAAGCAAGAAATGGTTCAGCTGTGAAGGTAGTAAAAAGGGAAACTAATGCTTGTCATAGAAAATCTTTTTTTTTCTTTTAAGTGTTAAAAGCAAGTAAACCCCTAGTGATCTTAAATAATTTGCGTAAGTACATTTAGCACATTCGCTTCCTTGGGAGTGCTGATTGGGTACCAATGTATTAGTCCCTTTAAAAAAAAAAAAAAAAAAAAAAAAGTTAATGAGAGGCATGGATGATACCTTCGTGATAATTTCCTGGCTTCTGCTTTCCTTGGAGGTGCGGTGCGTGGGAGCGCTGACCACCTTGCTGCTCGCGTAGCTAATAGTCACTTAGGAGATGAGAGCCAGCAAACAGCAAGTTGAGGTGGGAGGGATGGCTCCAGCAGTAAATGGCACGCATTAGGACAGCCTGATCGCTGACATGCAGCCTATTAGTAAGTTTAGCTAAAAGATGTTAAAAGAATCCTTTCAGCCTCTCCGCTGGCATGTTTTGAAGGCAGTCCAGTTACGAGACTATTAAAACGTTATTTCGATAACGAAGCCTGCAGCTGCTGCGAGGCCGCGGGGGCAGCTGCAGGGCCGGGGTGGCTGCACTGGCGGCCTCCGGGGGGAAGGCGCGAAGCCGGGAGGGCCGTGCCCCGGCCTCGCGGGGATTTGTGGCAGCGCCTACGATTCCTGTGGCCTGGGCTGCTGTAGGTGGCAGAGGTCGTTAAAGAAGTGTGGAGTTATTTTGCTTTTGTGCGGGGAAGCGTGGCTGGGCAGGGGGAGCAGAGGCAGCGGGACCCGAGCCGCTCATGTGCAGCGGTGCCGATGTGTGGCGCACGTGGGCGTGTGGCGCCGCTCGGTCTCGCGATTAGTTCTGATCCTCGCAGACGTTTAACTGGATTAGTGCTTTCAGCATGAACAGAGCTGCTGTCCCAGGGCTCCCATGTAAATATGCCTTCAAACTTTCCTGTTAAAATTAACTGGGAATTTTCTGCTGTTGTTGGAGGTGGAGTCAGGCCATAACTGTGTTCAGGTCACAGGTAGCTTATATCCAAAGCTACATCCACCATGTGGATCCTGTGATCCACAGGTCACTTATATCCAAAACCAATCAACCAACAACAACAACAACAAAAAACACACACACACAAAAAAAACAACCCACAAAAACCAACCAAACAACAACGACAAAAAAAAAAACAGAAGGGGCTCAGTATTTTTAGCAGACTCTGGTCCCCAGGAGTGAACTATGGTTTGGTTTAGTGCTTTAAGTGCTTACTAAGTATGCAATAATAAAACCACAACCAATTTCACTGTGACAGCTGAGCTAAACTCTTGCAAGCATATACATTATATTTGTATTTTATGTATATTGCTTCAGAGTGAAACATATATTGTGCTATATGCATAGATAAATAGTTTATCCGTGCTGCCCTAATCTCCTCTTCTGAGTTAAAATTAGGATGATTTACAGTGTTTATCCGTATTGAGCAGGGTATAATTGCCCAAATTAAGGCTGTCCATCAGGACAACTGGTAAATTCAATCTCTTGTCTCTATATGTCAGTGGTAACCTTTCCACAATTGCTCCTCTACTCATACTGCAATGTCAGCTGTGGTCCCTTGCTGACTCCCTGCCTGCACATGCTCACTGAATACAGAATCAGAAAATGGTACGTGGGATTTTGTAAAATAAACCACATAAACAGAATGTAAAATGGGGGAAATTAGCCTTTTGATGAAAAGGGGAATGAAACCCAAGTACAGCTCCTGCCCCCTGTGTCAAAAATCATTGCACTTGCGTAGTCTTTTCAACTTACTGCCATCTCCTGCTTCCCATCATCACAAAAATGTCTTCAGTAACATCTGTCTTCTTTTTCAATTGGTACATCCCTGAAGAGGGACAACTTGTAGAATATATATAACATCAAATATGTATCTGAATTCAATTATTTCTAAGCTCAGATTTTAATTATCAGCTGTTTTATATATAATTACAGCTCCTGTCAATGTTGATCTTTATTAACACCTAAATAATAGTTGATTTCTTTTAGAAAACACAACAAAATGAAGGAAACATCCCTTTACAGTCTCGCCAGAACAGACAGGTATAACTTCACCTTCCTGGGAGGTCCCTCCTGAAAATTAACTGATATCTTCTGCTCTGGCTGTGAAGGATCAACATTAAAAAACGTTTTGTAATCAGAGTGTATACTTTGAAGTATACTGAGCCTGTCTGTATTTGATGTTCTCATACAGCACCATAAACGTCCTCTCTGCTCTGTGCAAAACACAGAAGGTACAGTCTGCCATTGGGCAAGCAAAGTACGCAGACGTGGGTGCAACGCATGGAGGTGTGGGGCCGTGCTCGGTTTGTAGAGGTTTATGGACGGTGATGGAGAGCTTTGCATGGGCATTCGCCAGGTGTGGTGGTATTGTTGGGGCAGGTGACCTGATCCTGGTATGTCTTACACTGGTTTCATACAGGTTGGACTTCCTCCACTTTGTTTGGATTATTTTTGCTGAAGACTAGTGGCAGTGGGATCCAATCCAAGTCCTAAGGAAGTCAGGCTGGAACCTAGTGCTTATGTATGCAATTGTGGTCGAAATGTGCCTTAGCAAGAAGTTGTCACACCTGCAAAGTTCAGAAGAATCTGAACTTGAAATGTGTGAGGCAAAATGAATCCAGGGAGGGGTTATGGGGTGAGAGGATAGCAGAGTTAGAGCCATGGGACAGTGAGATGGTCTTGGTGTGAGCCTCTTTATCCGACCGGGGACTGTGGACCCAAGATGTGAGGGGACCAAGGCGAAGGAAAATGCAATAGTGAAGGCAGGAGATGGTTACAGTGTGGGTTGGGGTTTCACAGTACAGATAAAGTGGGAAGAATAGATTTTTTTGTTGAGGAATAAGAGGACTTAACACTACAATAGTATGTTATTACAAGTCTGTTGAACTTGTTTTTGCTTTAGGGTGTTTTGATTCCTGAAAAGCGAATTAATTACATCGTAACTCTGAAATCCTGGCTTTCTTACCACTAGGAACAGGTTACTCTTCCCTGGTGGCTATTTCTCATTACCACCTTGTGGTTATGACGTATTCGGCACATGGAAGTCAGATGCTTTGGAGATTACACAAGTTATTAGCCTGTCTACTTACCTTCAAGTATTTGTAAGGGTATTAATGTTTTCCCCTGTTCAACCTGTGTAACAGGGAGCATCACTTGACAATTGAGAGGAGATCCATCCTTTTCACAGAGCCAAGGCCAAAATGTGACCTGGCAACCTTGCAAAGAGACGTCTTCACAAGTATGGGCCAGACTCATCTGTGTTGTACATTATAACACCTTGGCAGTACTCACCTGCTCTTACTGATTTCTGTTGCTGTCATTCCAAGTTACACGAGACATAACTGAGAGGTGAACCTAGGGAAAAAAAAAATGAAGAATTTTGGCAAAAAGAACTCTAGGTGCAAGTGGCATTGGGGCAGGAGATAAAAAGGTAGTGCGTGTTGTCAAGAAAAGAAATTGAATATTCTCATTAAAATCTATTACTGTACCACTTTCTTCCTTAAAAGAATATTAAATGTCCTTTAGGCAACACTTTGAAAGTGCCCTTTCCTTTTTCCAGTTGCTGTAATTAAAAGCCATTCGTTTGGTACCGAAGTTAAGAATCACCTTTCTCCATGTTAATTAAGGGCTATAGCTCACTAGGGCTGCCAAGTGCCTAGGTTTTGGTGACTTTTGGGGGTTTCAGGGAGAGCCCTGATCAGAAGTGCTGGAATAGCTCAGGGACACTTTTGAAGTACTCACTCAGATAGCAAACGTCTGCTATATTTATATTTCCTTTTTTAAGGATAGTGGTTATAAGCTTTTGCTCTGAAGGGGATCCCATGGTGTGTTGCTCATGGAATAGCTGGTGGCAGTTCATTTTAAGTTATCTAACTTGTCCTATTTATTGTGTCCATAGATGCATCATTAATGTCTTCATAGTTCTTTTGCTGATTTGTGCATCTGTAAAGAGCTGAAACGTGGGGTGGAGTCCCTCAGGCCTAGTGAAGGAGGCCGCATCCTTGCTGTGGAGGTGGCATCAGCCTGCGGCAGGAGGCGAAGCCGCCTGAGGGCCTGGCTCGGCCTGTCCCCCGGCGCTGGTCCTGCAGGAAGGACACGGGAGGACATCTCCGGTCCAGAAATGTCCCCGAATTTCTCTCAGCACCTGGAGACCTGCAGGGATCTGGCACAGGCCCAGCTCCTGTGCTGCCTGTGGCTCTCTCTTGGGCTGAGGCAATGTCCACTCCTGGCTTATTTATGCAAACAGAAATGACATGCTGGGGAAACGGGAATGGACTCCACTGCACTTTAGTAAAGAATTTTAATGCGATGCCTGTTTCAGGGAAGTGCAAACAGCTTGCCCCCCAAATCTCAAGAGTTAGACTTTGTAGTGTCAAGGATTTCTTCTGTCAGGTGTCTAGTTATGAAGACACCTTGAGCAGAGATCCCTGGTTATCTGTTTTATTTGAATTGCTGAAAGCCCAATCCTGCAAAGTGCTGACTGAGTTTGGATGATGCTAAATTTGCGTAATGAACAATGACCCACTGTAAATAAAATTTAGGGGATGGCTCTTCTGTCCAGCTTTCTGCAAGATTCTCAGTGAGATGGTTCCGCTTTTAATCCTCCCTATGCATCTGTGAGACAGAAGATTATATTTTAGCTCAGAGATTTTTCTCCTTTTCTCTTTTGCTTTCTCTGCTTAGGGTGTGCAGTTTCTAAGAATCAGTTGTTAGTTTTAAAGAACTGAAGGTAATTTTTCTCCTCAGCAAAAGAGTTCCAAAATTCTGATGCCTTCTATGCGCTAGAACAGAATAATGGGAGGCTGGTGGTACTGTCGTGTTGCCATTAGCTTCACTGCTCAGTAGCTGCACATCAGCACAGTAATCATTTTCAGATTTACAAGCATTAAATATTTTAATTTAATGCCTTGGCTCTCTTGTAATTCATGCACTTAATTATATGATAATTACTCAAATGAAAGAGATACAGCTGCTGCTGTATCAATTCTTCTAGGAATCTGAGATTTTGGAATCAGCCTTTGATTTCAGGGTTGTTTTTTCTGGCTCTTTTAAAAAGCTAGTGGGCATTTGAAGGCAATTTTTTGACTTTGTGGAACAGAGGTGAATTTTAGGTAATGTTACCCTTCTCACTTCTTTTCTTGGAGTGTGGAGTACATTTGGCAGCTGGGGGACTGGGCACTGCGCTGGCTGTTTTTACTGCTCCTTGTGGATTATAGTCGTTAAAACGGAGGAGCTAAGGCAAAGCTTCTGCAGCACGGGACCCTGCTCCAGTACAGATGGTACGGAAGGAAGTAAACTGTAGGAAAGAGGTGTGTGTTTGTGTACACGTGCACAGAACTGCATAGAATTTAATACCTTTGTAATGGGCCAATTGGTCAGTCTGCAAGCACTGCACAATGAAATCACACAATAAATTAAAGTCAAGTATAGAGGTTCAACCAGGCCAAATAGACCACCAACTGGAACAAAAGGATTTGGCACAAAGGCAAACCCAAGTGACCTCAGAGGAGAAGGGCAATTAATGCACAGAGTGAGGAAGAAAAGAAGTTAGCAAATACAAAAAAAGCAAAGTCAGTACAAGAAGGGGCCCCTCAAATCCACGGAGGAGAACGCTGCCAAGACAGATGGAGCTTCCAGGAGGACCAGGCGGCTGCCAGCCCGGGGCTGTGGCACCTCCTCAGCAGGAAGAGAGCTCCTTGTGGGGCACCCCGCATCAGGTAGTACCCCAAACTCCTGCTTTCTGCTTTTCAGCCTGCACTGGCTCTGTGCTTAACTGTTGTTTTTCGCTTTTTTGTTTTTTTTAAAAAAAGACCTTTACTTAAGACCTTTGAAAACTGTTCCACGTGTGAGTGCAGCTTGCTCTGTGGGAGGCTGGTACCGCATCCCTGCGAGCCTCTGCTAGGCAGGGCCTGGCAAGAGGGCCATGCTGAGCAGCAGCCGTGTGAAGCTGCTTGTTCTCTGCACAAATACTTGAACCCTTCCGTGCTGAACCTTTTGCAGTGCATCAGAAAAGGAGGAGCAGCTTCAGGCTGCTCCTTATTTTTCTTACTCAATTTTCTTATTCAAAGAAAATGTGCTTGTGGGCAGGCTGGAGCTCCTTAACCAGAGGGGAGACGCACGGCCGGCAGCGCTCGCAGCCTGCCACGCCAGGTCAGCCGCGGAGCCGTGCTCATCTGGCAGAGGAGGATCTGCGCCGTCTTTGCTAAAACCAGAAGAAACAAGCGGCTTTGGAGCAGCAGCCGCAGTAAAGTTTTGTGAAAACATGTTGCAGCCATATTTAAGGTTTTTGTTGGTGGTGGTTGTTGACATGTGAGATTATGCTTAATCCCTTAGGGACTCAGAATATTTTGTAAGAGTTGTAAGTGTAAATATTTGGCAATAGTTCCATATCCGTCCTTTCCAAGTCCCACTGGAATAGATGACGCCGAGTTACTGTACTGTGGGTAGTTTCTGCTGATGGCAGTAGCAGTTTTAACACTTCTACACTGTTGCATTTTCCTTTATGAGCATTTGAAGTTTGTGTTGCAAGTGTGAAGTAATTGCTCTGCAGCATACTTTCATGCAAGAGGATATAATGTTTATTCAGTTTCTTAAAAACTGTAAACAAGAGGCAAACTACAAGCAAATCACTATTAAAAATATGCTGAGATGTTTTTAATTGCTGAAGGCGTCTAGTGTAGAGCAGGAATATTCATGTGCCTGGTTTGTAGTCCAATTTACGGACTTGCAACCAGGCTGAATCCATTCACACAGTTGCTGGAAATTGGTATTTGAACTTGTGAACTCAGGAAAACTCCTAATCTGCTCAGAGGTCTCTGGCTTGCCCTTCCAGCCCTGCCGAAAGCTTGTCTCCAGCTTTCCTCCAACTCTCCAGAGATCTTGGTGGCTTTGTTTCTGAGTTCCTGCCTAAATGCAAGTTGCACCAAAAGGGTTACAAAATTTTAAACCTTGTGTATGCAGACAATTTTCAGCTAGCTTACAGCAGCTGCGGAGTCGTGCTGATAGATTAAAAGCGGCTCCCAGCCCCAGAATGAAGTACATTAGAGCTCCTGCTGAGCCGAGCTGGGGTGAGGCCTACACAGCTGTCATTTAGGCCAAGTTTCCAACTGAAAACTGAAGAAAAGGATGTAACTTAAAGAAAAGTTATATTTTAAAATAAGGCAACTGGTTATTAATCAAATATGGGCAGGGGTCGGTTCTGCAGCAGGTTTTGGCTTCAGCAGCCTGACGCTTGGGAAGGTAGGGAGGTAATTTTCAAGGATCAAGAAGGGGCATGTTCAGTCAAAGGCTGTTACTCGGTGGCGCTGTAAAAATAATCCTTTTCTCTGTACTTGTCTCTCTCCCTGGAAAATAAACAGAATATGAGTATTCTTGAACTGGTGCACGTCTGAGTGATCAGCTCACACAGTTGCCTTGTGCTGATGCCGAACTTAAAGCACAGCCTGCTCCCTAGGGAGCACGCTTGTGTAAATCTGCAGTTAGTGGGGAGGTATTTGGAAGAACAGGAATCCTTATGACCTGTCCTCTAACTCCCAGCGCGTCTCTACAGTGGGAGAGGTGGTCCCCATTAGCCAGACGAGTTTAGGAAACCTCGCGAGCACAGCCCATGTCTCCGACGGGAGGAGGCTACGTGCGCAGCTCCGCTCTGTGCCGGGTGGCTGTGCCGCAGCCAGCGCCTTGCTGATGCTCGCCCGCTCCTCCGCAGGAGTGCGTCTGTTCGACCGTGTCTCGGCTCAGTGACATAAACGAACCCGTGCCTTTTGGTCGTCTTCCGCTTCCACGACCAAGAGTCGCTGTGTTGTCCTTGGTACATGCTGGCTTTTGACTCATTTCTCAATTTTTAATGCAGCGGGTCATTCATGAAAAACCGAGCAAAGAATATGAATTAATTATGTCTCATTGACATACTTTGGCTTCTGAGAACTTTTGTACCCATTTTTCATTTAATTTGCCTGCATGCTTGCAACTAATCTCACTTGTAGTTAACTGACTGTTTGTCTCGGAGTATTGTCCACAAGTGGCAAAACCAGATTAGTCCCTGGTTTATTTAAAGTAAAATATTCAAAAATATTTGTTTAAAATACTGTTTTTTTTTGTCTGTATATAGTGTGTGGTATGAATAATTTGTTGGAGTTCAGATGCTACAGCGTTTCGGTTCTTATCAGAAATGTATGATATGAATTTGAAAGTATGCCCTCTCGCTTGCTTTCTCATGTATAGTGCATAATGAATTTCCAGCTTGGCAGAAAGGAAAGGATCATAGTGGGAAGTAGAGTATACCATGAGGATTTATCATGATACCATTGAAAACAATATGACAACTCTTGGTTACTGAAGAAACAGTCTCATTTGGGAAAGAACTCTGCAAAAGAAAGAACTTGTTTTCTTCAGCTAAAGAATAGCTATCAGTAATTAATTAGGTTAATGACATAGGTGCTTGGTTCTACCGTCATTGCTTATCCAAAACTATCCAATGTTTTTTCAGTGTCATCCAACATTAGGCAGCATACATAAACCTATTTTTTGTATAAACTGGGGGTAACTTTGGATATAAATGAATGTTCCTAATGAGTTGAAAGGTGTGGTAAAGCTAGTGAGATCTGTCTGTGGCTTGTACAGTAAGCATCGATGTTCCAGCAGTGTAGATGGACAACATCAGTGATCTTCCAGAATACTCGAAGCAAAACCAGTAATTTGATGGGGGACCTTAGATCTGAAGTTTGACACATGAACTCATTCTAATGTGGCTGTTCCTAATGTTATACATTTCTGAGATGATACTCCTCTATGGGCCGCTGTGTGTACGTATGCATATGCATGTATCCTGTTATTTAGTACTGTGTATTCATATCCACAGCAGTGAAAGATGGTTTTTACTTGTGCGGCAGAATAGAGCTAGTGCAAATTCAGTAATCAACCATTAAGTATAGAGAGGAAGTAACTCAAAATGAAAGCACTTCACTACTCCACTTGGCTATTGCTGTGAATTACCAAACAGTGGCAAATAAGAAATGTATATATTGAGCTTCCTATTCTATTTTGGGGTAAGTGATAACTCAGTGTTCTCTTGCTCTGATGAATGCAGGGCACATATGTACTTTTGGCCTAGAGTAAAGTCAAATAAATCACTTTTACCAGCCCTTGAAAAACTCCTGGAATAGCAAGACTCCCAGCTGTTTGTAGAACACGGTGAGTTAGTTAGTTAGTCCAGTGTTGGCAAAGAAATTGTATAATTGTATAGAGCACTTGTGAAAAGCTAAATATCTAAATGTATTAAGAGCTAAATGTTGAGCATTATTTTGTACTTGTGATTTTGAAACCAATGTGATGAATGTTCTTAGTTAATGCAATTGCAACAAATGCATGTATTACAAAGTTTCTTGTTAGGAAAATTAAATTATATGTAGTGCAGTTAAAATGCATTATGTGCCTGAAATGCAGAATATATCACAGCTAGTGGAGATGAAGGTTGATACTGTTCCGGTGCTCTTCCAGAAAGGAATACTGTACTGTATTAACAGCAATAATAAACAACAACAAAAAATGCCTAAGAAATATTTAATTTTTTAGCAGCTGTTACTTGAAGCAATAGCTTGAGTTCTTCTGGAATTTCCTCACTCAGTTTAGGAATGGTATACTATAATCCGTATCAGTGTTCTATTTCAGTTCTCTGTTAACTTGTTTCTACCATAGAACACTTCCTAACATAGACCATGCTAGGTGAATGAATCGGTATGCAAACAGATTTAATGTATTTTTTGGAAAGGTTCAGAGTATCTGTAGCCATCTAATCTCATCTGAACACATGAGGGGCTGAATATTATATATTTACATTTTGGAGACTTGCATCAATTTTTATAAGTTAACATGGCAGTTTTACGTGTGCGAATATGCAGAAGCATTCTCTGCTTCTAAAAGGTTTTATTTTCATTAAGTTATGAATGCAGAAGAATGTCTGTCAGGTTTTTTTCACATTAGCTCGGCTGGTTTATCTTAAGCATACTCAGTAGACTTGCCTCAGTTTTTCTCAAGCTATTGTTCTTTTTTACACCGCGTTTGCACACTGCAGTGCATCTAGGGAATTTCAGCAGTCGGAATATACATGAAAAGAGACCCGCTCTACTTTCATAAGGTCCCTGGATGAATTGGACGAAACCTCAAGGCCCCATGGTGGAGCCAGAGACGCATTCATATTCCTTGCCATCACCACACATATGATAGCATGAAGCCCAGACCAATCGAAAACTTGACAGTAAGCCTTTTGATTTTGCGGGGAAGCCTTCATCAAGCTGAGAGAGGGAAGGGAATATAGCCCAAACTGGACTTCATACTGTGGCAAGCTTGAAATCCCAGCCCAACCACAGAGCTGCTTGATTGGAATAGTTGGAAACTGTGTCCAGGAATTCGGCAGCAAGAACTTGGCTTTCAGCAACTTTTCCCTTTCTAAAAGAGAATTCACCATATGGGTCACTTAGGAGCCTTATTTATTCTGTCAGAATTTTAAATATGTACGTTCTTGTGAAGCACAGGTATAGCGCTCGCTGTAAGCGTTCGCCGTACGCTCCTGCTCCACAGCCACTTTGTGTTTCAGCCTCGCGGTGGAATGCTCTCGGTTAAAGCTGCCACACTTTTATTTGTTCCTTATTCTATGTAAAAACTGGCAAGAATCAAAGCAACCCCTCCTTCACGCTATGTATGTTGGCAATGGCTTCTCCTTTAAACATAATTATGCTTGAATATGCCTTGTAGGTGTGTTATGAAACTGATCTCGGCTTATTTGTGTAATTTTAGTGGTATTTCAAAATTACTGTTGAATTCACTAATGATGTGGCATCCAGTTATGCCATTGATTAACTATTATTCTTGTTCATCCTTTCCTGGCTCACATGGTTAGGCAGTGGCACACGTCGATAGCCGCAGTGCGTTGCTGTTAGCGGTGCCTTTGGGTCTGCAGGCGGAGGAGCTCAGAATTTCCTCCCTGGGGAGGTGGCGGAGCCTCTGCTGTAGCTCCCCCCTTGAATGCTGCATTTTAAAATTCCAAAGGTCCTGCATTTTTGGTGCCTGTGTAGAACTACATTTTATCCTTTGTTACCCCTGGAATTATGATCCAATTATGCCTTAACCCAGCCCTCAGTCAGACAAAACTCTTGTTGACTTTCATGAGAGTTTGTCTAATTAAAAGATGAGTTGGGAGTGCAGAACAGATAAATACCAGAAGCATGCAAAAAGTGGCAAACTGATAGATTTGTGCTTTGTGTCAGAAGGTCATCCCTGTAACACAGTTTCCTGATTGCGATGGGAGACGTTTTTTCCATAGAGTGGTACATACTCCCCCCTCCAGTGCAGTGGTGCCTTTTATAGATTACAATTCCTTATGGCTGAAGCACAGCGCAAAACATTTAATATTGTCTCATGGCATGCAGATGGGAGTGCTGCCACTTGAAAATGCCTTCTTTTAACTGCAGAAGGCCCTGCTGCCGCAGGACTGCTAGCTGGAGGTCCCCCACCGCCAGAAAGGTAGGGAGAGCTTGGCGGGCTGTCTGGGACAGCTAGTGGGCTCCAGCCCAGTACTCTGGGGCTGTATGTATCTGCAAGCCCTCATCTCCTCCTGGGCACGCCGCAGCACAGCTGGACGGAGCCTTTTGCGGTGCCCCTGCTCCCACGCTGCCCCAGGACTGAGGCAGAGTGTGGACTCGGTGCACATCCCTCCCCACGGCGTGTTAAGGCTCCATTGCATCGGCTTTTCAGCAACATTTCCTCAGCCAACACCTTGGGGTTGCTTGGTTAGATTATTTCTTAATACCCCCACACTGTATAAGAACATTTACTTTAACTAGGAAGTTTTGGAGTGAGCTTGCAAGGTTCAAATGAGTCAATTTTGAGCACAGAAGACATTAGGAAATGCTTATAAAGGATAAATTTATGGAGGAATCTAAACCAAAACTTCTAAGTTTGAATTGTAGGGCATTCAACTCTCTTTATAGCTCACAGCATTATCTCTAAGAAACTCCAAATTTGAGACTATGAAACTGAACCAAAGTCTACATCTTGACTGCATATCTGTATTAAATGGGAATACGTGAATCTCTGCTGCGTTGTATTAATGTCTGCAGAGCATAGCCATCCCAGGCTCCGTGTATATCCAAAGGCGGGAGAGTTTCTGCAGGTGTACAGAGAAAAGCTCGGGGTGGTTGTCACTGAGAGCTGTCGGTGCCCTGTCCCAGGGGTGCCCAGCGCTCCTGCCGCACCCCTGGCAGCACAGGGCTGCCCCGGAGGGACCCCTGCAGCCCCGACCTCTGCCGCTCCCCCGCGCTGGGGTACTTGGTGCCGTCGGTGCCGGTTGTTCTTACTGCGGTGCCTCCAATCAGTTCAAAGAAACTTTGGTGAAGCAGGAGTACCCCATGTTATCAAGAGTTAGTGGTTATAACAAATATATATTTTGTGATTAAATAATGCACAGCTGGAAAAATTAATCACATCATGCGCTAAGCAATGCTTAAGAGTTTTAAAGCAGCAATAGGTGCAGAATTTAACATTTAAAGACTTGCTTGAAATGCCAGGGAATGAATATAAATGACTCTGTGCTCGATATAGTGTCTTGAGATGGTGATGCCAGCCAATGAAGGTGCAGGATTAGATCTTTCTTTTTATAATAGGCTGATGAATATTTTATCTAGTGCCCATGTTCCTTTTACATTAAATTGTAATCCAAGCCCACCACACCTTTAATCAAGCAAAAGTTTAAATTCATTAATTTTCTAAACAGATTATATTGTCTGTTTGCCCTGCTGCCTGGGCACATGAGGGGAGAGGGGCTCTTTTCTCTCTGTGCTCTTTTCCCCCTTTCCTTCGCCTGTCCAGCCTTTTAGGATTTAAGCCTTTGTTTTTTGGGAACCTTGTCCCATTGGGGAAAAAAAAAATCAAAATACAGTGCCATTTTGTTTGCTTTGCTGAAAGCACAGACCTGGAGAATCAGTGCTGTGCATAAGCTGTCTGACCCTGCAGTTTCTCTTACCAGGGGCTCATTTGTATGCAGAGGGGATTAGTCAGAATTTACTGTAGCTTCGCCCTGGGGAGCTGTGAACTCCCTAGGAATATGCTCTGACGAAAGCGTGCAGTTGGTAAGATTAGAACAAACCCTTCTGCTACAGAAAGTGCCTTGGTCACTTGCTAGGCCTCCAACATTGAAATCATTTTCATTTATAACCTTTTTGATCATTCAACCTCAAAGAAGCCTTGGCTTTTATGACAGCTTGCACCNAGAGGCGGGAGGGAGAATCTGAAAACAGTCAGATGTGAGAGACGGGGCACTTGATCTGTGCTCATGGCTTTTTCTTCTCTTCTCCTACCAATATTTTTACAGCTGTTGACATATATTGAGTTACATGTGGCTGTGCCATATCCCCGTGGTATAGTTTCAAAGATCTGTTCACCATAAAGTGTGCTGTTCTCAAGTAAATGACTCTGACTTCAAGAAAGCACAGTAGTTTAAATGTTACTATAAATACAGGAGCTAAGACATTTTAATTATAATTTTTGAGTTATACAGTGCTCGGTATGTACGCTGGGCATTTACAAAAGAATTGGGATGTACTCAGGTTACTGTGCTCTCTTGTGGATAAGGCAGTAACTGCAAGCAGCTAATTTTGCTGATCCCCTTTATTGATGGTGTTTTGCACAGTGTTTATTGACAATGAGCATCTAAGGTTTGGGAGTTTAGCTCTGAGTGCTAAAGAAGAGAGAAAAACAGACGATTCAGCAAAAAAATATTCAAACTCAGATTTGAGGAATTTTTGTTTTGGGATATCTTAGAAATGTTACTCTTGTCAGGATGTTTTATAACTTCAGTTAGGAAATATTAGCACATCTATTGTCCTTTTAATGCCCTTCCAACTCACATCTGGTAACTAGGGCAGATTGAGAATTCAGTACTAACAGATCTGTCAAATTTTTGAGAAAATCCCAGGGTGTGAGTCCATTGCTGATTAATTTTTTCATCAGTGTAGCAGTGCTGGCTTTAGTGAGGTTATTCCTAATTTGCTCTGATGAAAGGAGGAAAAAAAAATCATTCTTGAAGTGGGTGCCACAGTCTCAGGAATAAATAGGTGCAGGGTGTGGAGGAAGCACAGATGAGTAACAGTATGTGCCAGTATGCTAAATTTTAGCTGTCAGTGGGTTGATGGTGTAAATTCTTTTTTACCTTGAAAACAAAACACGCATAAAAAGCTTTTATAAGATTTTGTCTTGTAGATCAGTACCAGTTACACAAGGTAAAGGTTTCCACCCTGGGAGAGGAGAGCTGATCCTTTGCATTTGGGCCTGATACATTCAGTAGAGAAGTGAATGTAAGCTTAAACGATTTTTTAGTACTGTAACATCGCACATTGGAGACTTCTGCAATTGAGATCTAACAAATCAAGTATCAATAGGGCTCCCTAAATGAATTTGTCTTCCTGCAGTACCTGTGACAGAGCCATTGTAATGGAGATTTCAGCTATCTCTGCTGTGACTACTGCAGTAAAAGCAACTCCTCTAAGTGCCTTCAGGGCCTGAACTAAGATTCACTGGAACTGTTTTTTTTTTTAAAAAAAAAAAGAAAAGAAAAAAAAAAAAAATCTGTCAACGACTGAAACCAATTTTGGATCAAGCCTTTCCTGAAGGCTTGGATGCCCTTCATTGCTGATGGCATGTTTTTGGTCATGCAGTCTACTAATCTACATAAATTAATAAATAATATGCATAATAAATAGCACACATACAGTAAACTGCGTCTAGTTGTTGCCCTGAAAGACTGCCACAGTTTCTAGTTGCGTTCCCCACAGCCTCGACTAGAAATGCAACCAAAGGCAGAGGACTTTGGGCACTGCGGATGTCCTTGGTGCCGTCACTGACGGATCCTCCTTGGCCATTAAGTGGTGGCCCTGTGTCACTCAACCAGGGGACGTGGTGTGCTTCTCTTTAAAAACAGTTATGAAGTCTCCGAAGCAGGAACTGAAAACCCTGTGCCACCATCAGAGCTAGCTCCTCTGGCCTTTCCCCTCCAGAACCATAACAGATATTTCTGGGGTGTTCTGAGTAGCAGTGGGAAAGCACACAGGCTGCCTAGACTGTAGGAAGGTACTGCGAGCATTTGACCAACTCTTGATGTCTTTTACTAGATTTGGACTCAAAACGTTACGAGCTTCCTTTGCTTCTAACTTCACCTCTTCTGTGAGTCAAACCCAGCTTTTGTGCTGTGCAAATTGGGCAGGAGACTGCGGGCCAGAGGAAGATTTCTTTCTCCCTCTGAGCACTGCTACATATTCTTACTTAAGAGAGCAAGGCCATTCATCTCCAGCTCCTTGCAGGTTGTTTTTTCTTTAAAAAAAAAAAAAATTCGTTCAAAGTCAAAGTGTAGGTGAGTGCTCCGAATGATGAGAATAAGCTGTAAGCCGGGTACTGATGTACCTGCTCCCCGTGCAACGCTTCAGATGGCAAAGGCCGTCCGTTTGTGTTTGCCTTCTGGTCGTTTCCGTATGCGATACCTCCTATTATCCGCACTAGTTAAGCAGGCTTCTTCCCGAGAGGAGGATTAGGATGCTTTGGTAACATTGTATTAATGCGTACAGTGCCGTATACAAATGAAGTGTTTAATTAATTAATTTTGTGGATATTTTTGGTTATGTAAATCAAAACCCAGCAATAATAAGTCCTGTTGCTGAAGGTAGCAAGCGAGCCAGCTACCTTGCAAACAGATGTCTGGCTGTGAATTCATCAAAGGATCGCATGTACAATTCTTAGCATTTCTTCTCATTATCACATTTATCAGGGAGTGCAGATGAGCTGCTTTTTCCCTACATCCTGGAGGATGGTTGCGTTAGAGGGAGGAGCCGGGTCTCTGCTGGGAGCAGACAGTGCCAGGGATGCAGCGTGAGCACCCCCCTGCCCACACCGCCGCCGGGGACGCGCCGGCTCGGGCAGGCTGGGGCTGGCCCTGGGGCTCGGGCAGAGAAGGGCAGCGGTGCCCCGGGGGCTGCCGAGCGAGACGGGCTCCCTCCCGCAGCCCCAAGAGCGGGGGCACACGCGCCTCCTCCTGTGTCTTCTAAATGACTTGTATTTGTCCGGTCTGCTTAAGATAAAATTTAAGATTTGTCCTCAAAGATGCTGACTGACATGTTTCCTTTATGAATTCTTGTGGATTACTATTGATTTTTGACTGTGGTTTTCAAAATCCTACTTCTAGGACTCTGGAGATTTCCCTGCTGCAATAATAATGTATTGTCATTCTTAATATCTCAGATCCTTGACACAATATTCATATTAAAACCACAAAAAAGCTACATTAGAGTAACACTGAGGGTCTGACTGGAACCCACCAAGGCAGGGGAAATCAAAGTCAAGGCTGAAAATTAGGGCTGACACTGTGAAACTTATCCCATTGTACTTGCGTATCGGAGTTCATCTGTGATGGCAAGATCACTTGTGTTTTAGAGATGGATTCCTCCATACAGCAGGAATGAGTTATGATGGGCTGTAAATTGTCAGGATTAACTATTGTAGTTTAGAGTGCCTATTTTTTTTGTGGAGAGCTACATAAACCAGTATTATGGAAGGCACTTTAACATATTTTATGAACTTTTGTTCTCTTTCATGCACACAGTGCTATTAAAAATTCATTCTGCATTTCTGCTGCTTGCATAATAATTCTGGATCAAATTGTTCAGGTCAATAAGGAGAGAATGAAAATGTCATAGCATTATCGGTGTGAACTCATAGCTATTTTTCCTTTAACTCTGTCACCCCAAAAATACTTTGCAGACATGCACAGCTCTGTGCATGAGCACGATGGATGGTCTGATTTATTCAACTGTGTGATGTCAAAGCGTTGTCCCAATGCTTGAGGCACCACTGAGGTACTGGAAGGCCTTTCTTTGACCATGTCTTTTGACCTTTCTCATACCATCTCTTTGGGAGTTAAATGTTTCTGGTCAAACTTTATTCTTGCTAAGTTTGAGAGTTTACTTTGGTCATTCTTTCGCTCCCTGGTGCACATCAGGAGCGTGAGTGAGAGGGAGATCTCCCATGGCTGAGGAGAGGCAGGAGGCGCAGGCACCTCCGAGGGATGCGGTTTGCTTGATCTCTGCTGCTGCTGCCCACGTTAGGACAAGCAGGGGAGCAGAAGTGTTCTGACAAAATGAAGCAAATCGATTAAGCATGTAGTTTTAGATTTTTGAGCAAGGTGGTTTAACCATGTTCTTATGAATGGTTTTGGAAATAGCTGTTTGTCCCCCTTTCCATCTGCTTCTCTTTTATGTTACTAATGCTCACGTGGCAGCCCATCTGATGTGACCCTCCTAGTTCATTGAGACAGTGTGAAAGGGTTTCTTTATAAATGAGGATTACTGGTCATTTGCATATATCTAGGATCTTGCACTTTTTTTTTTGGGGTGCTATTTTTAACAGTGAACAGATATGGACAGAAAGCAGATGTATGGCATCCCATTAGAAAGCAGCATTCAAAACTTGGTGAGTTAAAGCATCTGAGTAAGTCCACATACACAGATATGCAGAATTTGTGCAACATGACTTGTTAATCACCAGTCTTGATGAGTGGGAGCCACGTGAGCAGGTATTAATTTCACATAGGTGCTTATCAGCTGCGTGCTACCTGCCTCTGAAGATACCAGTGGGACAAACTGAGGTTTGTTGTAATTAAGTGGAACTCCATTAAACACCAGATCTGTGCTATGGTGCACTGAATGTCCCACTAATTTTGTGCATTCAATAGCACTTGTAGCATTTGCTTTTGCTGTTGCAGATGTTCTGGTGTTGGAAAGCTCAACGTTAACCTAGCTGCTTTCAGAGATGTGGCAGTTTCTAGATTAAATTATTTTTGGAAAGGCCAGATGAAGCTACAGGTTTACCTGGAATACTTATTTTCCTCTGGAGAGATGGCTAATGCCTTTCCCTGAGCACAGTCCTGGCATTTCACGTTGGTTAACACGATTCAAAGGGTAAATACTGGTAACTTACTGACTCATCAAGCAACTATTATTTTTTTTAGCCTCTTGCAAATTGCAGTTTTTATCATATCCACCAGCATCCCCAAAGTGCTGGTGGAAAAAATGTACAGTAACTGTTTTGCATGTACCGACAGGGTGAGTGAGGTATTTCACTTGAAAATACCATGAAGTAGTCAACATTAAACAGCAATGGCTCACAAAACTCTTCTAAATAGAGAGATCATTAAAGGAGGCTTTAAAAACAAACACATACCCTAACACTGTCACAGCTGATCGGTTTAAAGTAAATTCAGTATTTCCAAGAAAAAAAAATCAGTTTTGTTCTTTGGAAATTATGTATGCCTAAATTAATCTTTCAAGTGAGCTATAAATCCCTGTAAATGGGGTTAACATTGGAACAAATTATAGTTACAAAAATTGGAATGAAGATAAATCATGTTTCTTTGGTAAAAATCTAATAATAGCCGTTGGCTGCCTACAGCACTGCTGAGATGCAGATCCCGCGTTCTGTGACCCCGATGCGCTCTGCTCAGGAGGCCACGCTGCCTACCTGCACCACCAGGGTCTGCAAGACTCGCTAGTGGGTGGCTTTCAGCGTTTTAAGAGTTTTATTAAATTTATGATGCTTGAACTGCTGCAAGCAGATGCACACCTAAAACGAGGAAACAAAAGAACTGGATCGCTTAGTTTTGGAAGAAGCAAGATGAGTTTCCTTAATTTCAGAACGATGATGGTCCCGAGTCTACTGAAGCATCATGAGGCCAAGCGCGGCTTCGTTAACCTGCGTCAGAGCAAGGCTTTGCTGGGGCAAGGGGTGGTTTGCAGCCCATGGGCGCTGTGCTGCTCCAGCAAGGCGTGCTGGCTGCCCGGCCCCGGCGCCCTTTGCAGGAGTCAGGCGCCTTGTTTTACAGAGTTAGACCTTAAAAAAATATATGTTTTTAAATCCTTTGATGCCCTCCCTGTCCTTATCTAGTAGGGGTGTTGGTGGGCCCTTAGTGGCAAGCATCTTGGAGAATTTTTAGCAATAGGCTGCTGTCAAATTACCAAAGTGTAACCACATACAGGATGTGCACTTTCAGCCACTGTGCCATCCGTCTGTGGATGAATGTCAAAGGGAATATTTTGTGACGGCTCCTTGTGACCCAGATTTCACAGAGGTCTCTTATAAAATAATCTTTGAGTGAACACTACTCACACGTCCTAAGGACACCTCATCCCCGTGAATCCAAAGGCAGGACTGAAGCCACTGTGCGCAGGAAGATCTGTGACTTGCTATCTGAGAATTTCGGTCTTGTTTGATATCTCAGTCTTTGTGCCCTGCGGATCCATTTTAAACTGTCTGAAGCAGGAATAAATCTATTACAATGACCACTATATATATATATTTTTTAATAATACAAGATGGGTCTGTGAAGAGGTGTTAAAAAGTGAAAATGAAAGGCAGAAGTTGTAAGGAAAACCTGTTCATTGGACAAACCTGCAATGCAGTAAATAATAACCCCAGAGGTGAAAGACAGCCTGTTCTAGAAAAAAAAGGCAGTGGAAAAGATTTATCTAATTTTTTTCTTTTTCTTTTTTTTTTTCTTCTGTGGGTCTAGGGGAGAAAAGGTCCTTTATTCTTTGGTAACTTTTCTGATTTTGAATATGTGCTTGTCTGGTCACAAGGAGCAAGGTCACTCCTACTGCTCTGGGCCCAGGCTTTGTGCTGGCATTGGCGGTCGCTCCTCTCCTCTCTCTCTTTTTCCTCCCTCCCTCTATCTCTCCTTTTCTTTTTCTCCTGAGGTGCAGATGGCCACATTTGCAGGTTAACTGGAACAGCTGGAGGCACATTATTAGCTTCCTGCTGCTAACTCATATTTGCTTAGATTTTTTTTTTTTTTAACAGCAACATAATTTACAAGTAGTAGGCCAGTGACAAAGCTGGCATGTTCTAAATCCGCATCTGATTTATATAATGCTGTTGCTTATCAGTGAATGAAGTCATAATTATTGCTTTGTACCATTAAATAGCATAAATATATAAACTGTTATACAAATTGCAGCAAATGTTTCCTCTAGGGAGCTCTAGACAAAATTTTAATGTAGTGCATTTGTCTGTGGTGGCAGTTTCTATGGTATATAATAACGTTGATAAATTTTACTGTAGCAAGTGACATTTTATAACATTAATTCTGGTGGTAAAATCTGATGAATGCTACAGCTGTACTGGTGGGTGCAAAAAGAATGAGAGCTTTTGACACCAATTGAATTGATTTTAATAGTGTTTTAAGGCTGCAAACCACGAGCCCTTATGGCTGGTGAAGAGATGGCAGATTCTGCTCTGGGATTGAAGAGGACTCAGGCAGGCACTGGAGAGGTTGGCTTGATGATGGTGATAATTAATTAAAAAAAAAATCTTTATTGATTAATACATCCTTTGTTTTGAAAAGCAAAAGGGAACCAAGCGGTACAATAAAAGCCCTTTAAATCCTCACTTGCTATTTAAACTCTGCGCACGTGAGCCTGTGGTAAGGACCCTGTCGTGCTTAGGGATGCACGGCCCGGGCTCACGCCCCGCTCCGCTGTCGGACGGGCGCTGCGAGGCCTGCCAGCGCCACTGGCTTCTAGTGCTGGCCTCCAGTGCACAAATCACAGCATGAACGGTGTCGCCAGTTTTGCGTTTGTTCTGGAATAGATTTTCACGTCACTGTGTCCACAGCAGCATGGTGCGGGTCCCCGCCGGAGGTGCCAGCATCGCCCTGCTCGTGCCCCAGGCGTCTGCCATTCGCTGGGGGCTGGCAGTGGGCAGGGTCCAGCTCAGCACCGCCTGGGGCAGCCCCGGTTGCCCCGTCCTGGGCTGTCCCAGCCGCTGGCACCAGGCCTCTCTTGCAGGGGCACTTCGGCAAGTACTGCGCGTGTTGTGACTAAAGCAAAGGCAGGAGGAGATGTGGGAGGACGAGAGTTTTATGTTGTGTGTGCAAAAGTTGTGTTTGTGGAAGAGGAATGATATTCCAGGAGCTCCGTTGTCTGTGTATTAATTACCCACGCGATTTCACTTCTAAACGAAACTGATGAGGTGCCTGGGTCGTCACTGGACCGTGATGGCTGCCAAGGACAGGTGAGCCCTTTCCATTGGAGGCAGCACAGAAGGTAGCTGAACGCACGGAACCAAACCTTTGAGGAAGCAATTTCTGGTACAGGCCCTCTTGGTGAAGTATTTGGTGTAAATCTTGATGCAACAGACATTCTCCTCTTCTGTCATTTGTCTTAAAACTAGGTACTGTTTCTCATCTGATCGCAAACATGGTGATGCACGAGAAACACACCTGACTTTCATTAACATGCAGTGATAACTGGCCTGTGCTTGACTTATCATTGCTCATACTGAACTTCCAAACTGGTCCCACAAATTTAAGGTATTTATTGAAAACAAGTAACAGAAATGTTACTACTTCACACTCCATTTTTTAAGGGGCTCATTTTCTCCACAGAAGCTTGCAAAAATAAATGGATATCCCAAAAATGGATCCTGGAGGTCAGTGTGCTTAGGACATTTTTGGCAAAAGTGAAGACCAATGTACTTTTGTACTCCGTCATTGAGACTACTGCCTCCCTTCCCCAACTGAAAGTGTACTTTTCTGTTTTCTTTGTGATGTGAGGCCTTTA
The DNA here is from genome assembly GCA_013399115.1 of Anseranas semipalmata. Classification (NCBI taxonomy): domain Eukaryota; kingdom Metazoa; phylum Chordata; class Aves; order Anseriformes; family Anseranatidae; genus Anseranas; species Anseranas semipalmata. Next base: position 900,576 of record VXAA01003595.1, on the reverse strand, counting down.
CTCCTCAAATTCGTGTTTCCGTTACAATAGCATCACAGTGGAGTTACAGTGTTAAAATTGCAACCCCATTGCCACAGTAAAACTCCCAGCAACTTCAGGCTGACCAGCACGGAGGCGCCTTGTCTGTGTTTTCCTTGAGAAACCCGGGCATGTCCTGTGTGGGTTTTCCTGTAGCTGTTCACTTCCTGCGGTGTGTTTCGGATGCCCGTGCGTACATCTGTCATAATCATTCTCTTCCTCTCCAAGAAACCGCATGTTTTTTCCTGCTGCCGTTGGGACGCGGAGTTTGTTGAAGTGGCAGGGGTTACCCTGCACCCTGTCTCTGGGCGTGCTGCTGCTGGGACAATGTCGAGACCGTCACATGTGGGCACTGTTACGGGGTGCATGAAGAGCACGCTGGCTGCTGGTACGGGGGTGCTGGCCCCTGGGCCCGCAGGCCACGAACGCCTCAGTCATGCTTCATAACAGCGTGGGGCTGTGTGAATCCAGGCGACCTTTGTTGGTGTGCTCTGAAGTGCTGCAGCAGTTCGTGGCATCCCGCGGATAGCGCCAGGCCAGCCACGCTTACAGAAACTGCCTCGAAATCTCAAATGCCGAGGAGCTGCCGAGGCCGCACGCGACAGGAGCTGGGTGAGCAGCCACAGGCACACGTCGTCGCTGCCGAGCTCGCAGCATCGCCCCTGGCAGCACCAGCAGGCTGGGAGTATGGGTAAGCCTGGCTGTGGTTATCAGCTTGAGCGTCTTAACGTGGTTAAAAAGCTGGTACGTGTGCAGCCACCTCGGTCCACAGCGTTTGGTTCACCTTTACAGGACAGTGAAGGTGCGTTTGATGTCTGTGCAGGAAGCGGCTGGGCCCGGTAGAATAAAAGCTTGCGTTACGTTGACTGCTGCAAAGTCACTGTGCTTTTGTGTGTACCGCAAGCACTTAGGCTTGAATGCAGCGTGTGCGTTTTCAGCTACTGTAAATAGATCATCTTTACAGACCACAATAAAATGTTTGTGTAATGCTTAACTGTACATTAAGTAACAATGTGCGTTAGAATGTCCCCGTATTCTTTCTATCCAGTAAATAAGAGCATAAAGCTGAGTATCCCCACCACTCCCATTACCGCACGCAGCACTTAGTTACATTAGAAAAACGAGGCAGTGTTCTGCCAACTTTTGTTTCCCTCCATTTGTGCTGCTTGCTGGTTCTGGGCCCAGCATGCTGACCCGTGAGGCGGTTACTTCTGCGGTTTGGCTGTCATGTCGCGCCTTGTCCCCACAACGAGAGCGGTACGGGGGTGAGCTGGTGTCTAAGAGCGCATGTGGAAGGTGTGGGTGTTATGTCGTCCGCTGGAGCGGGACTTGGATTGCATTAAAGCATCACTGAGTTCTTAAATGTGCTAAAAGGGGGTTCAGCCGTGGCCCGTTATGGGTGTGCTGCACAGACGGGACGTGGCAGGATGTTTTGGTCGTGACAGGGACCTGTATCGCATTGACACCCTGCTGGTGCCTTTGAAAACCGATTGAACCAGTGGATGCGATTTGCAGTTCCTACAGTTGCTCAGGACCCTTGCAGGCTTATAAAGATATTGCAGAATCTTTCTGTGCACTTTTGCTTGGCTTTCTTTTGCATTTCTCTGGAAGGCAGTGCGTGTGTTCTGTTCCTAGGGCTGAGCTTCATCTCTGTGCAAACTAGCACGGCTGGATGTGCCCCCGCTGCCCCCTCTCCAGGCAGCACGAGGCTGGGAGGCAGCTCCAGCTGGCCCAGCTCAGCTCCAGCTCAGGGCAGCTGTTTTACAGCGGGTCTGGGGACAGCAACTGGGGTTCAAAATTGCCTCTGCTCCCAAGGAGAAATCGATATTTAGCCACAAAACCAGGAGGGGCATGGATGGGATTCACAGCCTGAACAAGAGGGTTTCAGTATTGTCATAGAAGATAAAACAAGAGGAAAATATTTTTGAATTTACTCTTTGTGTATTGAGGCCTTTTATGATTCATCAGTAAGTAAATATAAGCTAAGGGAGTGATTTGTTTCTAACAAGCTTATAAAATACTAGAGTCATTTGTGAGTTTATTGGAGTGCTGATTATAAACATTCCCTCATGCACACTCCTTTGTGTCAAATTAACATTCAAAATACAAATATTGTATCTTTGAATATGTGTAATCTCTTCACAAGTATTCAAGAACTTCGCGATGAGAGGCGATTGATGGTGTCACATGAAAAGTTGCCGAGTGCTCTGTGACAGTTTTGGACATATTTTTCCTTTCTTTGGCACTTGCTTTGCTCATGCTGCTTCTTTGAATTGCCTGCTCCATGCTCTAGCATTTCATTTTTTTGATACAATGCATAATTGATGCTCATCTAGCTGCAAAGATTCAACTGTCGTGCGTGCCACGCTGCCTGCGCGCGGCTCCCCGGGACGAGCTCTGCCGCCGCGGAGCGCGGCGGTGTGGCGGAAGGGGTGGCCGCTGTCACAGCAGTGGTGGCCTCAGCACGGCGCCCGCAGCCTGCTGGGGCAGGCCAGGTCTTCCAACGCGCCCCGGGGAGAACCTGGGCTCTGTGGCCTCCGGTGGGGTTTCACTGTTCAGTTTTGTCCTTCCCACTAAAACGGTCCCCGTACCGTCATTGCACTACCCAAATTCCTTATCTTTCCTTTCGTTGTGTAACTTGGTTTTACTAAGCGGAGGAAAATTGTGCAAGGGTGGGGTCTTAGGCTAGCATTATTATGGTGCCTGCCATTTAAAAAGTCAATTTTTGCCTACAGGCAAGGTATTGCTATCAGAGTTCGTACCTATTTTGCATATATACGATTGTATCTTTGTTACTTCTCTGGGGTGACGGTAGCAAATGCTGACTTCTTAGTGAGGATCATTGAATTGGAGCTTAAAGTAAGCACTCGCAAGAAAAATGAAGAATAAAATAGTGGGTAGCAGGTCTCTAACAGACCTTTATTGTATCCTTCTTTTTGGTTCAAACAGGGACTTCGTGACAGCTTGATTTAGGATCTTATTTTATTTGAGGGAGCAGCTGAAAAGCAGCTTGATTTTTCCTCTCATTTTTCACTCTTTCTTAGTAACTTTAGCAGTGCTGTGGAATATGCTCCTTCTCATCTGGGCTTATTAGGTGGATACTCCTAAATCTGTTTCAAGTTCAGTGAATGCACATCAGCCCCTTCTCTACAGCCCTCCTGCTACACCTTCGAGCCTTTCCAAATAGCTCAGCCACTCCTGCACAGGCTCCGGTCCATTGCTGCGCCTGCCCCTGAAGGTGCCTTCCTGTCTGGCACCGCATGCAGCCTGCTGCTGGTAACGTCGCACGGCTGCTTTCTGTGGAGGGTTTGGGGTTTTTAATGTAACTTCTGGGAAGGAGCAGAGTGGCAGAGAACCCGGGAAACTGTACGATGCCACCAGCCTGAGGTCTGGGTGAGTTTAACCAAATACAGCTTTGCAGGAGTCCCACTGTTAATGAGCTGTCAGACCCGCTGGATGTCACTCCCTTGTGATGCGGTGGTATGTACGCTCACACTTTTCCAGCTGGAAAAGGTAGCACCGTCACAGGCTCAGCTTTTCCAGTTGCCCTTATTTGAGCAAAAATACAGACTTTCCTTCTATCTTAGAGTGAGTTTTCTGTCACAGCCCACGTATGTTCCTTGGAGCCTGTCTTTGGAGCATAAAAGTTTGCCCATGGCTTTCCTCAATGGATTAAAAAGCCAATGACACATAAAATGAAGGAAACGTGTTTCTAAAAAATAAATAAAGCCAAGCTGGCCGTCTTGTTCAGTGTGAGTGTATCTGCCAGCAGCCACGTGCCTGACTGAGCTACTCGCATAATAAAACAGGACGGGATTTGTTTACCAAGGCAGTGCCAAAGTACTCTGAGTCTAGGGGCCTGGACGCAGGTCTCTGCCCATGCTGCCGACACGGGGAGCGGCCGTGCAGGATGCGTGCGCAGCCATCCGCGGAGAGCTCGGAGCAGGTGTCTCACTGCAGCCGGGCCGCGTCCTCGTGCTGGGCAGAACCGGCCACCGACCAGGCGTCAGGGCTGCGGGCTCACCTGTGAAGAGCAAATGTAAGGGGGATGCTATTTTGTTTTCAGGTTTTAGGTATTGTAATCAGAAGTTGTATATTAGATATGGGCTACCAAGAGTAACTTTACACTCTGTGCTGTGCAGAGTCGTTGTTTGGCACTGAGATCTCTTCCAAAAGGCTGTGGGGTTATAGCTTTTCTTATTCGACGTGAGGATCCTACAGGGGATATTTTCCACTTGGACTGTGGGGTGTTAATCGAGCAAATCCCATCAACACCAATGGAGATACTCTGTACATTCACTGACGAATATTTCCATAGTATGAGAATGTGTCTGCATAATGCAGAGACGCTTAAGGTATTTTCTTGTTTTCATGCAGATTCTTCTTTGTGACTGCCTTAAGGAATATCATGCGTTACTGCACCTTAGGATTCCTGACTTAAAATGTCTGATAGTTTTTTTCATTCTTTGGGGCATATTTGACTCAATGGGCTTTGAGAGATATTCATGCCATGCAAAATCAGTCACCTATCTGAGCCAGACAGACCTTATTTAGTCACCCCTGGTTTTTCTGTTGGCAGTGGCATCTCATTTCATCAGCTACGATAGCTGCTTTGCGTCCCCGAGCTCCCTTCCTGGGCAGCGGGGAGAGGGAGCGGGGCGAGGCAGGCGCCCGAGGACAGGGCTTGGGAGCCGGAGCTGGGCTGGGGTGGGCTGCGAGGTGTGGGCAGCCCTCCTGTGAACTGGCAAGCTCCAGGGCAGTTACACTAAATGATCATGTCAAGATAGCTAGGTGACTGTCGTGGTTTTCTTTTTTTCCCCCCAGCAAAAAAGCTGGAAGATGTTTCCATCTTTTTGTTTGTCTGCATGCATTGTAAGGAAGAGCTTTCGTCGGGAAGCTGATAACAACACCGTAACAGGTTGCTTTTTACTAGAGGCTTTTGCCTAATGGTAATGTTTCTTAAAAAGAAAAGAATGTAAATTCATATTTAAAAGAAATATATTTGTTTAATCTGAACGAGAGTGTATAGACTGCCCCAAAGTAACAGAAGTGCAGCATTCACCGATCTCCAAGCCATTTAAAGATGAGCAACAGAAGTAATACTCGCGGTTGGTTCTCACTTGCATTTATAACTTTTATGCCCACTGTGCCACTTCCCCAGGTAACTGTACTAATGGAAGCTGTTTGACTGTAGCTGATACTGCTGTAAAGTTTCAATCATTAGATACGTATTTCCATTTTTACGCAGAATTTATGCTATCAGAATACAGCTCCTCGTACCAGCTCACCCGTGTTCACTCCAGAGGCACCGACCAGTGCAAGGATAACAGAAGTTTTCTTACCTCTAGCCAAACGAACGAAAAAGTATGGTGTTTATCATATGCTGACGCTTGAAAGTATATTTCTCAGTTAAATTGTACATTTAAATGTGTTTTCAATTCGTTATGCATTGCATTTTTAATCTCTCATTTTACCAGTTTTTCTGCTTCCCTGATGCCCTCATGGAAGTGATTTAAGACTTTCTCATCGTCTGTGTATTGCTGAGTGTGGTTGACAACAACTGGCTCGTAGCCTGCCAGTCATGTTAATTATATACTATTAGAAACCATTAATTTGATGATTATTTACACAATAGATTTATAGTCTATCATGTCAACGTGTACTTGGGAAACTTTAACCTGAAGATCAGTGACACGCATCAGCAGGAGCTCGCGTACCAAAAAAACTGGCGCGTGCTTTCCCGAGCGTGCCCGGCGCGGCCGCCAGCCGGGGCGGATGCCGGGGGCTGGGATCCCCCCGGGACCCTCGGTGTGGGCAGAGGCAGAAACGCACCCAGCGCTCGGCTCTGCAGCGGGAGCTGCGGATGCAGCTGCTCTCCGTACTAGGTGAGCCTGAGCCACCAGAGCGGAGGCTTCGCCTCTGGCAGTGCGTGCGCGGGCTCTGGTGGCCTCCTTGCCACCACGGCTGATGCACGCTGGGACAGCAGGAGGTCTGGGTGGGACGTGGTGGGGCAGGGGCACCCCACGGCTGTGGTGGCCCTGGTGCTGAGGCTGTGCAACGTGCCAGGCCTGTGAAATGAGTGAAAAGGGCTTTACACCCCTTGAAACTCGGCTTACAGCTTTGCGTGTTCTAAAAGCACTTGGCATATTCCGGTGGGATGTTTCATATGAGTATAATGATGGTTTAATTTTAATTTTTAATTCCACAAGAAGAATAGATGCCAAGTAGATACTAGTTATTCCTGTTTGTATTGAGCTCTTTGATGTGGTATTGTTGATAGGATCAGAGGACGGACGTATTCCTGGTGTGTGGCAATGCAGGGAGCTGCTTCAAGGGGAGAGAAGAGACCAGGACTTGTAACAGGGTGCTCGGGTTTGTTAGGCAGCACAGTGGCACGAGGGATGCCAGCGCAGGAAACGGGCTGTGGGCCATGGGCTGGATTCCGGGCTGTGTTTCTTCAGTTTTACCAGGTATTGACATTAAACTTGAAATTATACAGCTGTGAACATGTCCAAACACCAAAATACATAGGTAGGGTCGAGTTGCATGGGAAGTGTACGAATGCGGTGCTTTTATTCACCTCTAGCTGTTCTTGTGGGTTCGTTAGCTTCATCCAGGCTCATTCTGTGTGTATGTGTAAGGGCAAACATGCTCAAGGAAGGTATGTTTTTCTTTTCTCGCACGGATTTTGCATTTCCATGGAAGCTGTTGCAGTTACTCCTTGATGAACTATTGTGAAGGAACAGCCAGACTTATCAGACTTCGATCCACAAAAAGTTTTAGTATGAGCTATTAAAAAAATGTGTTTTCACAGAAGGGCTGGTAGAGTGTGAAGTTCCCGTGCTGAAGTGTGGTGTGTTTCTATAAATGATTTCTATGCAGTTTCTCAGATTAATATCTAAATCTAAAATAAAGCCATGTAGGCAGGATCCCTCTGGGACTCTGCAGCCAGCAGGCGGATGATGCATAGCTTCATGAACTCCTTTGAACTTTCAGATTTTATTTTTCTTGTAAACTGAAAATTAAGCTGATGGGGATGGGCTCGGCTGGCCCCTCCTGTGCGTGTGACATTCAGCCTTCCCCGTGCCGTCGCAGAGCGGGCGCTGGCTCCGGAGCAGCGCGCAGAAAGCTGCCCTTGTGTTCGGTGGGAAACTCCGCGCATCTCATCCCGAGTCCCTCTGGGACCATGCTTCTTTTTAATGGTCATTTTAATATTGCAGTGTAGTGACATGTACTGGAGGCAGTGAACTCACAAGCTACCTTATAAATAATTTGGCATCTAATTCTGCATATTTTGAGCTTGAGGCCCCCTGAGATGATGAAAAGAGTTTAAAGCCTGTTGTGTGGTAAGGCTAATTTAGCCTGAAAAAAGAATACCTGAAAAAGAGGCCACAGATGCATATAGCAAGTGCATCACCAGAAACGTTGGAGTTGGTTACCAGAAATCCATAGGTGCTGCTCTAGTGCCAGGGGAACTTGCCAGGAGCTCCCGTCTCCTAAATCTGCCCCGATTCCCCAGATCCCTTTCCCCTGGAGAGCTTCCTCCACTGGGAGCAGGGCAGCCCCTTTGCTTCGTCAGACTGCCATCAGGGCTGACCCTCCGCTGGAACGCTGCGAAGAAGAGAATGGATTTTGACGAGTCTCATCCAAAAGCAAATACACGTTTGGAACACTCTGCATCTTTTCTTGGTTTTCCTGACATAGCTTCTAGAAGAACCAACGTCCCGGTGTTATCATTTTTCATTAAAATGATGTTTCTAACCACGGTGGACAGCTCTCATATCCCTTGAAAACTTATAATAGTAAAATTGTCATAAGGATGAGGCAGGAATGCAAGATTTTATTAAACAATCTTCAGCTCATAAAAGACATCAGTGTTGTGCCATTCTAGATCATATAAATATATTTCAAAGTAGAATCATATTTCAGCAGAGAGATAAAGCACAAAAGAATATGAGTAGCAGATACCAACATGAAATATTAAACCCTGCAAGGAGGGGTGCAGGTGTATGTTTATCCATGCGGGCGAGCCGGGGGCTCGTAGGGCAGGATGCTGGCGATGTGTCAGCAGAGCCAAGACCACGGCTGTGCGTGGCAGCTCGTGGTGTGCTCCGGGTGGGCGGGGGTTCGGGCACGGCTTCTGGCAGCACGGGGGGCTGCGGGAACACGACGGGAGCCCGCAGTCTGGCACTTGTCAAAGGCAGATATGAGCTCTACCTGGATAAATAAGTATAAATAGTTTTCTTTCTGATATGTGACCAGATTATTTTCCAGTTGATTTCCAGCCAAGGTCCCAAGTGGGCCGCAGATCAAAAAAAGATAAGGGTCAGTTACAAGGTTGAGCTCATTCGGCGTTGCCATGGTAACTGACCTCCAGCATCCCTGGGAGGACGGCACCCAGCTCCCCAGGTGACATTTCTGCTGCCACGCCATCAATCCGCTGCCTTGCACCGCCGGGGCCGCCTCAGCGGCCGGGTGCGCGCCGCAGGGCGGCTGTGCTGCCGGCGAGGGAAGGGCTCCGTCGCGCCCTCCGGGATTAATTACGAGAGCGTGCCGGAGTGATGCGGCCCAAACGCGTTGTACAGCGGGACGGGGCCTCAGACAGCAGCGGCAATGAAGGAATGTTCTGATGTGAACCTCTGCGAATTCGCCGTCCCCTTGCAGCGGTCGTACCTTGGTCTCAGCCCTTGGTTTTACCTTCACCCTTGGATTGTTTTTAGCGAAAACCAGTGGCGAGGCGGTGCCACCCCGGCTATCCCTTGAGCTTTGTTTTGGAAGGGGTGTCCATCACTGTCATCCTCCGGTGGGTCCCAGCCCCTCGTTCCTTAATTTTCCACATGGAAAAAATGCTGGGGAAGCTCCTGCTTTTTTCCTGTTATCAATTTTTTCCCTTTGCTTACGTATTTACCATGGAATGAATTGCATAAACAGAATAGTTTCATGCAGACTTCGTTTTATTTCCCTGCGTTCATTCCAATTTGTATTTATTTCTATTATAATTAGAGCATTCCTTACATGGCCCATTTAATTCTACCAGATTTATGATATAATGGACAAGAGAAGGTACTCTGTGAATGTGGTATATTAATGCTTTGTTACACTGAATTGCAGTTTTTCAAAGTTTATTAAAAGTGTGGTTAACTCAAGGATGTGTCTATCTAAGTAAGGGAAAGACATTCCCTTTTATCGCCTTAATTTGCTGCAGTGAGGTAGAAATATGCTGGGTTTGGAAGCTGTGGTACGGGATGTACGTGGTGTTGTCAGGAGTGAACATCAGATTGCCTTACATGCTCTCAAATTAGGACTTGCAGTTATTCTGTAAGGGAAAATTTTGCTTTATTAAATCAAGTTGAAGAGAGAACTTTTAACTAACAGTGAAGACAATGCTATTTTTATTGTTCAAATTAAAGTTTGTTACTGGTTTGATAACATGTCGGTACATGACAGGGTTAATGCATAGTTTTATATCACCATTAATATAGTTATAATTAGAAATGCAGCTGATACAGTACATGGGTTTAATACAGCATTATTAATTATACTGCATCCTCGCCAGGAGGCTGCCAGCATCAGTTCTCTTGGAGGCTTAGAGACTCATTGTAATATGTATTAAATGCACATTGCTGCAGCAGAAATAGCTTCATGGAGAAGCAGATTCCCCCTCTAAAATGGGCAGGATGATAGTGTAAGCGCTGCTAAGCACCCTATCAACATATCTAAAACTATCCTGCAAATGCATTTGAACTTGCAAACAATGAGCGATGTGCTTCGCCACTGCAGTTCAGCCGGGGCTGCGCAACCCCCTAATCCTCGCTAACAGGCAGTAAATTATGTACCTCAACATTTATACAAATGCCTGCCTTTGACATCAGTGGGCACCACCCAGGTTTCACCTTCAGGATTCAGATAATCAGCTCTCGTTCCTCCTAGCTTCCCTCAAGACCAGTATGGAAATAAGTATGTGTCTGCCAGGGATCAAATGCTTTTGGAGACAAAAGTAGGTACTGAAAACATTACAGGATACTATCATCTCCCCATGATACTTTTACACAAAGCGCTCTGTTCCTCTTTTGGCCTGACATAGTTTCAGCCTGACAGAATCCAGCAGGCCTGCTTGTTTTAAACAAGAGCACATCCTATTATTTTTTTGAGAAATGAAGTGTAAAATTAATGCTTATTATTTTCAGCTCAGGAAAAAAAAAAGGCAAGAAAACCAAGATTCCTGTTTGCCGTGCATTGCTCGTTTAGTGTTAAAATCGATTGATCCCCGCATAGATACACTTAAGGAGAAATGGGAGAAGATCTAGCACAGCGAGCTGTAAAAATCTGCATTTTATTTTACAAATGAGAGGGGCTGCATAATTCACTTGAGTTATGTAGGTCTCTCATAGATGCCTGTCATTTTTTTCAAAAAAAAAAAAGGAATAAAAATGAGGGAAATGATTATATGTTTTGTGTTCCTAACGCCCAGCACCACGTGTCTGACTGGAGCCTTGGCTGTTGCGCCGCATTGTCAAAAAGCCGCCTCGCGTGCACCTATATGATCTTATATAATTCAAGGAAGTTATTCTCCAAAGGTGACTGAGTACCCCTACACATGCACTGTGTTTCGGTGTAAAATAACATGCTGTAAAATGCCATGGAGAAGAGAGTGATTATAGCAGCAATTCTATCTATATCTTTGGGCATTTTCATATTTTGAATACACATGCATGAAAAGAGAAGCGTTTGTCATGCTAACCATGGTACTTTTTTCCCCCTTTTTTCTTCCTGGATGGTTTTATAGACACAAGAAATACATAATGGACTCCTGTGGGAGTGGAATAAAAACCCCCACCGGTGAGGAGAAGGCCTTATAATTCAGAAGTGGATTTGCAAATCAAAAGGTCTTGCCTCGAGTGGGATAAATTTCCAGATCTGCAGGAACCCATTATGTTTTATTATTTTTCATTCGAGTTTTAGTTTGTTTGTTATGGGTTTAACTATTTAAAATACTGCAGGGATCAGCCAAGAAAATACACAATCTCTGTTACCTAATTAAACATACCAAGCCTGTAAAAATATACTTCAATTGAAATGCTGAATATTGTTCTATTTTTTTAATTTTACTGAAATTATAGGTATTTAGGCTGCAAAAGGAGCAGTCTTCTAATCAGCAGTATGTGTCTGTCTGTATTTATGAACACACGTGCTCGCACAGGACTATAGGCTGTACATGAATCACTGTTTTCCAAATACCCAGTATGTGGAGAGTAGAAAATTAATGTCAAACATGATTTCTCTGATTTACTCGCAGAAGGAATTTGTTCCATTCCCTCAGTATCTGCTTTGTCCTCTCCAAGTTTATTGCAGTGCGCGGCTGCTGTAGCAGCTGTGTGCTGGGCATGCTCAGGATGCTCAGCGCGAGGCACAGATCCCTCCCCCTGCTTTTCTTCCCTCCGGAGCAGATGGTAAAGACTGCACAAGGCCAAAACTTCTCAGGCAAGGGTCTTATAGGAGAAGCCAGCCTTACAGTACAACTGGGGGAGAGGGGCAGGTTGGAAACCCATGCTTCGGAGAGGAGGATAGGCCCGGCCGTGGTGCCTGCCCTGACGGAGGATTGCAACCTCGCTGTGTCCTAGGACTATCCCAAAGGCCGGCTATGGCTGCCCAGGGAGCTTGTGGAACTGCTGCCGTGGAGCCATCAGCATTTCCATCTTTCTGCTCCTGACTCTTCCCTCCCTTTCCCTTTTCTCCTTCCACCTCCCTCCCGACCCACCCGTTTGTGTCCTCACCCTGCTCGCTGCCTCCCCCTTTTCCCACTGCACCTGGCAGAGCCCACCTGTGCCCAAGCCCGCGGTGGCCAGCTTGCCTGTGTGCCACGGCCTGGTGGCAAGCAGAGCCTCAGAGGGACAGGAGCACGCCCCACACATCCAGCTTGGCCAGCAGCCCCCTGGCAGGAGCTTCTGCTGCTGAGGCCACCGTGGCTCTTGCCCTCAGTGCCCTGTGTGCCAGCGGCGCCATGCAGGGCAGAGCACCCATTGCCAGTCAGGTTTCCTGGCCATGGGGCAGCTCATCACCGGCATGTGCTGCTGAGCAAGGTGCCGCGTAGAGACTTTTTTTTTTTTTTAATTATTTCTATTTTTCCCACTGCCCCATATGGAGGGCCCGTCGAGGCATGCATGCTCTGGGAATCGCCCCTACCTGCAGACGTGCCAATGTGCAGATGTGGGAGCCACCGAGATGCTGCTCCGTTTGCCTGCCCTGGTCCTGGACCACTAGTGCTCACCTTCCCACCTCGAAAAAGGGCTCTGAGATCCTCAGAGTACCAAAAGCCTTATAAGAAACAATAATTTCCCTCTGTTCGGCCACTTTAAAGCTAATTTAAAACAATTGTAAGTAAACACTGGGCTTTTGAAGGCTCACGTTATTTGCAAGATCCAAATGCATTTGGCAAGAGATTACTTCACAGTATAGTGCAGTCATTTCTTAAGTGTCTTGGAACTAAAAATTGAAGCTAGGGAGGTTTGAAGGTGTAAAAAGTGTGAATCAAAAGACAATTTCTTTATTTTACTTTTTACTCTTTATGTGCTACCATAATGAAGGAAAGATGTTTTGAGGAAGTGTTTATAAAAACCATCTGCAAAATCTTTAATGTTTAGATGTTTACTGTCATATATAAAATGTATATTATAAACCTGTTTTCTAAATTTCTACTCCTCCCTCATTTCAAGAAAACTGAAAGATTATTTCATGTTTATTTGTGGAAATTGACTTAATATGGCTTCAGTACCGCAAAGAAAGGCAAAAAATATGAAAGTTGGTAAACAGAGAAACATGTCATCTTACAAATGTAGTAGGCTTGAAATAATAAAAATAATAATTGTTATTTCCCTGAGTTCAGCTAGAGCATGGGGGCATTTGGAATGGGCACTGTGTATTCATTTTCAATGTAGAGACTTTTTTTAATATATATTAAGTGGAAACTACACTTTCAAATGACATTTAAATCCCTTTAATGGTCTCTCTTTGGCTTGGAAAAAGTTGAGAGAGATAAAACTAAGGCTGACACTGGTCTGGGCTCCTGATACTCTCCCACAGTTTCTTCCTCTTCTGTACATTTGCAGTGTTAGCTGAGGTGAAGAAGCCTGCTTTCAGTGCTGTTGGTTGAATTCACACTGTTAAATTCATTTTAAATGCTGTTTGAGTATTCAATAATACATATCCAGAGCAGCGATGTTCTTCCTCCATGGTAAGATGCAAGGTGGAGCGGCACAACATCGTCACAAGCCTGGCACAGGTGTGCACGCTACCGGCGGTTTGATCCCAGCATTGCTTTCATCACAGCTGAAAATAAACGCCCCTAAATGTGACTTGGGGCTGTTCACCTGAGCGCCTGGCACGAGCGGCTCTGCCGGCTCTCGTGGCGGGGCCGCGGGCACGGCAGTGGCTGTGGGTCCTTGAAGTTGCGCGCGCCGGCACAGGCGGTTCTCGCCGACTGCTGCATCCCAGACGCTAATCTGCTGTGTCACTAACAAGTTGTATCATTTGAACCTTGCAGAGGAAGGCATCAATCATGAGTGCAAGCTGTGTAACCAGATGTTTGACTCTCCGGCAAAGCTCCTGTGTCACCTGATTGAGCACAGCTTTGAGGGGATGGGAGGCACATTCAAATGCCCTGTTTGTTTCACAGGTAAGACAGGGAGACCGAGACAAGCCTCAGTGTGCATGGCTTGATCCAGAAATGACACTCGGGGGATTTGTAAAATACTGTATGCCTTTTCTTGGAAAAAGAAATACTGTGCTTGGAAATGTTCAAAATATCTCCTGTCTAAAACTGCAGCACTGTGCTGTTTGACACCATGCAGCGCTGCCTAAACGCAGCAGGCTCTGCATTGCTGCTTGCAATTAGAAACCCTTAAAATTGTACCTTGTGGTCTGAAGGTGAGATGGGTCTCCAGGTACAGAACTTGCAAGGTTTGGACCTGTTCTTGCGAGCTCTCCCTCACCTGAGTGAGGACTCTGTACGGGGCCAGGTAGTTTGTAGACCAGCCATGGTGGTGAGCCTCATGTGAGTAACGGCTTGTAAGATCAAATTGCACAACAGGATAGTTCTGACAATGGCTCTCTCAAAGATTTCTTTAAGGCCAGCTTGCTCGTGTCGGCACATTTCCTACTCCTTTTCTAACAGTGCCCATCTGAGTGCCTGCTCTGTGTCCATCCCTGCAGTTCATTTTCAGCCATCTCATCAGTGCAAATGACGTTGGGTGAGCTTGCCTAAAGGATCTGCAGGATGCATTTTAAGGGTGCCTTTTACATGCTCTTCAAAATGGTAGCTAACATCTAAGTTTCTAAGTAGCTAACATCTAACTGCTCAGAGATGGCTATCACACACGTGTGGCTGTGGACCTGGTGTCAGTAAAGGGACATGTCAGCTCCTGCGATTCCTTCAACTTCACGCTCCTTAGGATTTGGCCCACAGTTTGAGAACCTGCTTTTTGTGAGCTTGGAGTTAATTTTTCCTTTCCTGAAACGCACTGTAATGTAACTCTTTGACTGTGTGTCTTTAATTCTGCTGAAGAAGCTTCTTCCATATACCAATGAACAGTCATATAAAATGAGACAAAAACTAAATGAAATGTTTTTAACCAGCTAAAGCTGGAGTTGCATATGTTTCACATTTCATTTGTTAAAGTCAGGATAATTGTCAATTCAGAATCGTAATGTAGATGTTCTTATATTTGTAATGTTCAATCATAATATATATATATATATATTTAATACTGAAAGGACAACCCATTTAGAAGGTCTAAAAACTGTGACAATCTGCCATTTCAGGTTCATGTGTCTGCCAGAAATGCTGTTCTGGGCACTCATCTTCCAGACCAGCCATCAAGGCCTCTCCTGGCCCAGTTGTCCTGCATTAAAAATGCATCCAATGCACCTGCCGTGGGCCCAGGGCTCCCTGCAGGAGCAGTGACGTCCTCTCCTCGGTCTGATGAGCGAGTTCTTCCAGTCACCCGTGGACAGTGTTAGCTTTATGTGAAATATCAAAAATCCATACAGGATTTAGAGTCTGTTAGAAGTAAGCTGACTGCCAGCCTGGAGACTCTAAATTGACTACTTGTAAGGAAATTCTGCTGAACCAAGTGTATTGGCACTTCTCTGGAAGATATCCTTAGATTTTCTAGGGGTTTTGAAATCGTAAAAGTGTAGTTCAAGATGGGATGTGTTATATGAAGCAATCTTAACTAATTGTTCTATGTTATTTCAGTGTTTGTACAGGCAAATAAACTGCAGCAGCACATCTTTGCAGTCCATGGACAGGAAGATAAAATTTATGACTGTTCCCAGTGCCCACAGAAGTTCTTCTTTCAAACAGAGCTTCAGGTATGTTTGCAACAGGAGTAAAAGCAAAGCTAAAGCCTTTGATTTGTCTGTAACCATCACCCTTGTGCAGCATTTAGAAAAAGTGCATACCCCCAGTATGGTCTTTTCTCCTGCTCTTAAACAGCCTCTCAGTCTCCTTCTGCCTCCTTGGGTGCTATCAGGAGAGAAGGGTCTCAGAGCATGGCTGGAATAAATAAATAAGACAAGACAGATATCATGATTCTTTGAGTATTTCTCTTGACAGTAGAGTTGCTACATCCTGACATGTCTACGTCAAACACCTTGTAAATAATTTCTTTTTCTCTATTAATAATTTAGGGACTGATTAACATACAAAGACTAAGCAAATGGTAGGCTGTCCCCCCTCCCCTTCCTCGCTGCTAAGTCGAATGTAAAGGAATTTTCCCCACCTAGGTATGAGAGCAAAGCCTTGGTACAGCTGAACACGATGCTTCATTAGAGGCTCCACCAAGGCAACAGCACTTTAATAAGCAGCAGGTTGTGCAAACCAGGCATCACATACTGGTTTCCCTGGGGGCTACAGCCCCTTCACTTTTAGCCCCTGCAAAGCTGGTGCTTGTCCTGCATTCCTGGCTGCAGCAAGCCTTTCGGAGGGACTGGACCCTGACCTGGACATGCTGCTGGAGCTGCTCTCGGGGCCCTGGCCCCAGGGATCACCTTGGACCTAGCACTGGTGAGGCTGGGTTTTAAATCACACCGATACCTTTGATGCTAAACTCTTAGATGCTGAAACCTCTGTGGGGCATTAACTTTGTGTTGCTCCAGTGGCAGAGCCAAGTCCTGTGTGTGTGCTGTCTCGCAGGGAAATGGACTGCTGAGCTTCAGCTCTCACAGAGCTCGCAGGGAGGTGCTTGCCCTGGCCTTCCTCGTCAGGCATATTTACCTGTGCAGCGCTGCCACAAAAATACCGCTACTGTCTGCTGGCAAATGCAGTCTTTTTATAGGATGGTACCGTATGCCTCATTTAAATCTATTAGCTTTATAAACCATGATTTACTTAAACTTTGGAGGGTTTTTATTTATCTTGCTGAATTCCCAAGCTGCTGCCTCTTGTGTCGTGCTGTCATACTGTGGAAGGATGGTTGATCTTTTCACTTTGTTGATTTTATTTTTTTTTCTCCCAGGGGAATCTCTTCTTTCCCTTGTTCTAGCAACCTGATTTGCATAAGTGTACAAAAGTTTTAACTATACCTTGTTAATATTTTAATAAAGTCAGCAGATTTTGGTTTGTGTGTTGTCACTACGAATGTTTTATGAAGGCAGCAGTGGCTTGCAAAGCCAGCTTAGAGTTTTCCTCCCATTTTTCCTTTAAAGTGGTGTTTGGTCAAGATGCCAGCACAATTAAAATGGGTGCACTGGCTTCCTAGGCCACTGCATTAACCTTTACAATCAGATGGTCAAATAAAGAGAACCTTGTTTAAATTATAGTCTTAACAGTGGCCCTTTTTTTGCAATTAAGTTTTAATTACATAGTGTTTCAATTCTGAAGTGCTGTGTATTGCAAAATTGCTGCAAATAGCAGCTTTAATCGGATAAATTGTAATTTTCCAGTTTTTATGCAGGATTGGTGTGCATTTAAAATTTCTGTGCTTATAATAATTACACAAGATGCATTGAATGGTGTTGGCTGAATGAAAATTCAATACTTAGCTGCACAGTTTCAGTCCTTATTTCAGTGGTGACGCAAAAAGGTGTTTACTTGATGCCAGGGCTTTTATTAATTCAAATACCTGAGCCAAGGAGGACACAAAATATGTGTATAAATCAGTTAGAAATGCTCAAGACTTTTGATCCAGTCTGACTTGTATGATTATCTCACCAGTTACTGATTTGCAAGCTGTCTGTTCCAAATTCCTCACCTGTTTATTATATTTTTGTTGAGTAATGAAGATCTAGTATTATTTTAGTGACGCAGTTGCTCAGCTGCTAGTTAGTGTTAAATCTGCATAAACCTTTCAGTCTCTTAGCAGTGCGATTGTTCTTATGTGAGAAAATCGCCATCCGTCAAATGGTTCTGCTTGATGAATTTGACTTTTCAGTTCTGATCTTGCTTTCCCACTGGTGTAAAATAACTATTCCTTTTAAGTCAAAATCTGAACCTACGCTTTGTTTACTTTTGTATTTTTAAATGAAACCACTGAAAATATTTAAAAAAAAAAAAAGGCATTCAAATATTTCAAGATATTGAGTGGCATGCTTACAAAAAAAAAAAAAACAAACAAACAGAGGGTGGGGAAAATGGCATGCAATGCAGGAAAAGGTAACTTCTAAAGATGTCTTGAAGCGGTATGCATTAGCCCTGCTGACTTGTAAACATTTCTTCAGACAGTTATCTTGAACACAACTTATGCCAAGAAGGGCATATGTGTGCCATGTGATGAAAAAGGTCGCTACTCTAAACATACGTTTTAGTGCTTGGGGCAAATCCTGCTTCAGTAGCATAACACTTGAAACAATCAAACCCTCTTTTCATTGCTGAACTAGCAGTTGTATTTTAGCATGTGTTTGTGCTTTGATGTTTACGCTATCTGATGGAGCCATAAAACCGAGGCTTAAGAAAGCTTGGAGGAACAGAGCTCATTCCATAAGCTGTGGAAATTCTGGTGTGAATCTGGAGTGATGAGTCAGTGAGGTTGTGCTGTTACTGCCAGAGGAAAAGAAAACAGAACAGTTATTTAACTGCTTGTGTTATCTCATTGGAGATGAGGAAACAAAACATGGTGTGGTTGAGTACGAAACACAGTGGAAATGGTATGTGTGATAACCCAGCGTGCCCCTAGGGCAGGGGAGGAAAGGCTAGCAGCTCCTAGTTTTTCACGTCCTGTTTGCAGAGATTGACATCTATAAATATGACGAAAATACCCTGGGAAAAAAAAAAAGTAAATTTATACCTAATTCATAATACATCAAGGCTATGGCATTTCATTCCTCCTACTGAGATGCGCTTACTGAAACGAGCATAGAGGTGGGGTTTGGGAGTCCCTCACAAGTAGGGCAGAGGGAGCCCAGTCAGTAGGGCCAGGACTGGTGTCAGGAGGTGACCGCCTGCCAGCAGGCAGCTGAACCCACTGCAGCACACAGGATGAACTAGCTCTTTGACGACTGAAATTTGGGGTTTTACTATTTAAAACACAGTAGGGAGCCCTGCCCACTCTAAAGATGGGTCAAAAATTATGGTACGTAATGGGTGTTGAGAGTTACGTTTGTGGTGTTATTCACAGCTGGGAAATGTATCTCCTCGATCACTTGCATCAAGAATTACATTCAGCAAATTGTGACTGAACTGTGATTTTTAGAGGAAACTTGAGACGGCTTTTTCATACGTACCCTTTTGCCACTGCTTTTTGCAGGGAGCCATCACGTACCCAATGAAGTATTTGTATTTAAAGGATTAATTCCCGCTGTTTGCTTGTGTACTGTTAATCATACTGTTTCTTCTTAAATGATTACAACTGATGAAAACTAAGGCAAGGGATACAATAAACAATGCGCAAATAATCCAGGTACCGAGGGAGCAGGGTACCTGCCAGGTCTTTCCTAGCACAGGTGTTCAGGTGTTTTATTGCCTGCTATGAATAAAGGGCTTTCTTTTCTGTTCAGATTTGGAGATATGTCCAACTACTAAATTAAGGGAGCTTCACTAGAGGAATTTGCTGTCATTTCAAGTGCCCAGGTTATTTAAATGTACACGTATCAAAAGGAGAGTGGCTACTATGGCTCATTGGTTAACACTGTGGTCTGTCTCCTTCCTCATTTTGTTTTATGTGAAAAGCTGGCAATTTTCGTATATCTATAAACAGGCATGAGCTGCTGCACAGAAATTGCACTCATTATATTAATAATGATTTACCATGAACGTCCTCCAGGGGCTTGATTTGGTCCACATCAAAGTCCTTGGGATTCTTTCCGCTGATTACAGCAGATCAAGCCCTAAGCAGGTTTTCTTTTTAAAGTCTGCTTTTAATGTCAGCTTGATGTTAGATGAGTCTCCGACAGAGCGCTGTATCCTGCCCAGGAAAGCAGGGCACCGCAGTGGGCCACCGCGTGGTGCAGTGCGTTCCCTGGGGGCATTAAGGTGCTGCTCGTAGCCCTGGTGGCTTCCCTGGGAGCACCGCTGCGGTGGGGCAGGAGCAGCACAGCTCTGGCCGCTCATGCTGACGGCCCTTGGGCCGTGCAGTGGTGTCCTCTGAAGCAGGTGGGGAGGATGAGAGCCTCTGGGCTTGTATGTGGCCCGTCGGCACCCAGGTGAGTGCGCAGGGCTCCGTCTAAGGGCTCAGTTTACTGCCGGTGGTCAGAGCACGGAAGGGAGACTGAAGAGATCTTGGGTCTGTACCCAGCTATTCAGACTCATTTGGTGGTTAATGTCTCCAGCTCCTACTTGAAAAATGGGCTTTACCTACTTCCTGGGGGTATGAGAAAGATTTCTTAAATAGGAGTAAAATTTTTCTTCCAAACAGCCCTGTGAGCTTGCAAGACCCTGAAATATCTTAGTGCTTCTGGGCTTAAGTGTCCATGCAGCCAGCGAGAGAAATGCAGATCTGTGGTATTTTTGATGATGTTGCAGAAAATATTTTTTCCCTGGGGACATGAGAGGATGGCAGGACAAACAGAACCTGAAATGTGGCTGTCTCTCAGAGCAGTACTTCCACTGATGTAACTCTTGCTGTATTTCAGAACTTCTGCATGACTTAGATGTTAAACACAGTAGCTTCTTGCTGGAAACAAACTACAAGCTCTAAGTTTCATATGAAGCATCAACAAAACTATATGCAGGATTAATTTTCTGCAAGTAAAATCCTTTTTTTTTCTTTTGAACACAATTTACATCTCTGCATTTTTTTAAAATTTTTTTAGTGTTATTCCTCCTTTTAAAATCCTGAAAATGGTCTAGTCAGTTATCTGAGCAGATTTGGCTAGTGTTTCTTAAAAAATGTTGCTATGGTGCTTAGAGTATTGTTAAATTTTAATTATTAGTAGTTACAAAGCTAATAAATTACAAGAATACCAAAATCTATTCCAGCCATATTGCTGGGTTTCATTCAGACGCAGTCAGATAATTATAACTAACAATAATTAAAAATTAAAAGTGCTGTAGGCACATACCCATCATGTTGAGTCTGTCTGCCTGAGCGTTCTTTATGGACTGCGAAACCAGAAGTTTTACCTCTGCTCTGGTGTCACAGTGCTGAAGAATTTTGCCTCTTAGGTCTCTGGTTCTCGGTATGTGTATTTAAAATCAGTGGTGGAGGTCTTCACGGCTGTCTACAAATTTGGGTTAGGAGAAGGCTCTCATAAAGCCCAAAGCTAGGAAGTGCCATTGCAGACTATGTGGGAATGTCGCTGGGGCAGAGCAGCAGCTGTGGATGAGGTTTTGTCCTGGGCCTGACACCCCCGGGGGTGAATGCTGTGTGTAAAAGCAAGGGGGGGCTCTTACGCACCTCAGTGCGACTCGGCAGCACCCGCTTTCCTAGCACAAAAGGAGGTGGTGGCTCCTGCCCCTGTGGCTGGGGGTACCCTGGCACAGCCAGGCTGCTTCGCTTCTCGCGCTTTGTGTGAGCGTGGTGCAGAAATCCCAAATTGCCCTGTGTTTGACATGGTGACGAGGTGCAGCATTTTTTTCATTTGGGAAGAAAATTCTGATCAATGTATTGCTGCATTTTTGTCATCTCTGAGGTCTCTTCAGTGAGACACAGAAAGATCTCTCAAGTCTACAAAGACTCAGCTGACACAAAGCTTGGAAATGTGAGTAGCCTGTCCCCTAGCAAAAAAAAAAAAAAAACCTCCTCCATTTCTTACACCATTAATGCCGTTTTGTGGCCAGCCCTGGCTAACAAAGTGCGTGTAACTTCACATTAGCATGTGCAGAAAACCCAGCAGTGATGCAGAGTGGGGGGAAAAGAAAGAGAGCCAGGTGAAAGGCATCATTTGAGTCATTAATGCACTTAAGCGCACCCAAGTGTCAACATGTGTGATCAAGTGTAAGGAGGCATGTCTTTCCAATGTGGCAGCGCTGGCACACAGAAGGGGCTTCCTACAGCAGAGATGGCACTTGGATCCGGTGCTCAGGCTGCCCAGCTAAACCCGTCGTTGCCTGTCATCTATGCCCTAGGGCAAGGGTCCAACCAACTTTTGCGTAGGCACCATGCCATCCCAACAGATGGGCGTGAGGGTAAGCCGCCAAGAGACAATGTATATGCATCAATTGTGTTTATTGAAAGCACAATTCCTGGCTGGAAATGTCCAATTGTCTATTTATTCTGAGCTAGGATGCCTTTAGTTAATGGATATGGAAATGCAGCCTAGCTTTGAACTAATTACTTTATATACATTACAAAACATAATGCAGACATGTACATGTAAGATGCGCTGGGTCTGGAGAGCCCGTTTAAAGGTCTGTCGTGGTACACACTGTCCCTCCTAAGGCTGAGTCAGGTGCCAAGGTGCTACTCGCCCCTAAGTACTGGAGACCAAATTTTGTGGGTACTGCACATAAGTGTAAGTCCCTGGTGCAGTGTGTAAAGATGTGCAGGGAGCCAACCTTTTACACTTGCAGGTTTTCTGATGGATGTCTAACCTCCCCATCCCACTTAGTGGGTGAATGTGGGACATGTTAATCCAGACCAAAGTTAGCTGCAGTTTACACATCCTGGCTGAAGGTTTGTTTTTTCCATGTGGCAGAAAGAGATAAAACGCAATATGCAAAGGTTTTCCTTTTGTATTTTACAACATGATTAGCCACCAAAACTAGTAATTTATGGAAGAATCTGGAGAGGAGTTTGTATGTGCACATGAAAGGATGTCTCCTTGCTGCACTTGTTGGCTTATTCAGTTAAGACTTGTTAGTGTTCTTGAAAGCTGTGCTTTAAAGACCCTTCTGAATATACAATTTGGTATTCATAAAGATCCACACATACCCTGTGTAAATAAATAAAGGAGCAATGTTTTACTTCCAGATACATTAACGCATTCCCATCCTATTGGAAACGGAGCACATGGGCTATGTTAAACATCCATCCTTGACCAAAAGGAGGAAGCACAGGAGAAGAAATGAGAAATATATTTTCTTTTGGAAAGACCAGATTGCACTTTCTGGTCTGGCAATAACAATTACTAATGACATTTAGAGAGAAATTAAGGATGAGAAATGCAAGTTGGCATTTCAGCAGTGCCAGTCAGTAACATTGCATCAGAGCTCACAGGAGAGATGAGAAAAAGTTTAGGGATGGAAAATTAATTTTGTTATGTCAACAATTAACAAATACCTTTTCTTCATTCTTTACCACACCATCACAAATTACCACTGTGATAGTATTTAGCAGCTTCTCGGGTGAATGAAATAGCACTTTGAAATCCTTATTTCTGGAGTCAAACACACAAGAGGTGTTTAGCTCCATTTTGCTGAACAATGAATGATAGCAAACAGTTCAAACTGGCCAGGGAGGGAGAGAATGAGCTCTAGGATGTGTGGTTGCAACAATATTCTGTATGGTTTCTCTCTGCAGATCTCTCTGTGCTTTGTTGTTGTTGTTTGTTTGTTTTGTTACAACTGTGAATCAATTAACCTTACCAGCACTTTTTCTAAGGTTGTTTTTTTCCATGTTTTATAAATTTGGAAAGGCTGAAGTTAAACAGTATATGCAATCCATGCAAAAAAATATCGGAGGAGCCAGACCGAGAGCTCAGGAAACCTCAGACCTTTTATTCAGAAGTCCTTCATGTGTTCATAAGGCGAAATATCCCCATAGGAAGGTGGCAGAAAGCCTTGTTTCCTTCTGCTCTGCCTGGAGCCAAGAGCAAAGGCGCTGCAAGCTGCGGGACTGTGAGCGTGCCCATCGGCACAGCTGGCTGTGTGGCGACGGTGTCCTTGGGGACAGCAGGTCCAGGTACCGTTGCTCAGCCCTTCCCACCACCAAGGCTCGGTCACACGTGTCTTTCTAGGCAGGGTCCCGATCACAGAAACAATATTTGTGTAGTATGTAGGCATATCAAAGAATTTTCTTTTTCTCCCCTCTCCAGAAAGTCTTGTCACAATGTTTCTTTGTATTCACTGATGGGAAGAGATCTCTAACACAGGCACTTTGATTTTCTTCTGCTGTAGTAGCTGCGTGGAGCGTAGTTTGGGTTCTGAGCATGGATTAGCTCTGCTTCCTCCTGTGAGTGTCGCTATCGTCCAAAGGAACTGACTTCAGTTTTCAAAGGAACGGGGATGCTGCACTGGAAAGGGCAGAGCATAAGCATTATTTAAGGAAAATAGTGGAGCTTGATCAGCCTCTGTTTTAAACAGCTTATCTAAGGTGGTGTACAGCATGCTTTTAAAAGTTCAGTTCCTTCACTTGCTTGCTGCTAGAGCAAAACGGAGATGCTTGTCCAGACATAACAGTATATGCCTGAGTGTTTTCACAAGAAATGTCTAGATCATTAAATATAATAGGTCTCAGCTGCAGTTTTGATCACTGAAGCATGCACACAATTCATCACAGCAAATTAGGTATGTCTTTGTAACTTATCTTTCTGCAATTTGCTGGCACTTTCAGAGAGCTGAAACTTATATTGTATGTGCTGCAGAAGCCATTTCGGTTAAAATATTCTGTGTTTATTGTTGGAGAACAAGGATTCTCTAATAACAAAAACATGGAGCAGTCTATGTTTCTGCTCCTGCATCTTGCAGAACCAGCAGTTGTACCAGCAGAGATCCCTAGCCGCATTCATTATTTATATATTTTAGTGAATTTCTTGTCTGCAGTAAAAGAGATGTAAGCTTCAACATCAGACTGTTTGTGCCAAATTCTATCCCACAGCCCATTCAAGAAACCTGAGGCAGCCATGGTTCTCAATCATTGCACACACCATTTATCTGATTGGAGTTTTGTCCTCTCTGGCTTGCTGAAATGTTGCTTGTTCTTTAAAAGCTTAGTTTGACCTTTGGAAAGAAAAGGTATTTGCTATTTTATTTATTTATTTATTTCTTGTAGAGAGAACCAAAACCAAAGCCTACTTAAATGGAAATTGGCATTCAAAAGCAGCACAGTTACTGCAAAGCATTTACTTTATTACTAGAAGAGGACAGACGCTAGTGGACTCGAAAATTACCTTTCAGTGGATTCATCAGTTTCAGTCACTAGTTAGTCTGTGAACAGATGGATATATTTGTAACAGTTAACGCAAATTTATACCCTGGATTTTTGCATTTGCCTTAAGAACAGTGCTATCTTACCTGCTGACTTGGTTTGGACATGTATTTTATTTGTTTTATTTTTCTCAAAGAGGATATGGTTGTTTTTCTAATTGCAGAGATTTCTTGCATCATAGAAAGCCACTCAGTTTTCAGAGACATGAATGATATATAGCTACAGTGTAAGGAAAATGTTGTAAAAGAATCCCCCAGTACGGCTGCTGCAGAAAAAATAAACATCTCAGTCCAAACCTAGATAAACCCCAATGGACTGAGAAAATCATTTTCAATAACCAGATATTTTTAACTCTGTGTATGAAGGTAGTAATCACAGTCGCCTGTATTTGCATCTAGGGTCTGCCACAGTCTAATTGTCTCCTTTTTTCCCCAGAAATTTAAGGCTACTGGTTAACAGAGCAATGCATTAAACACTCCATCTCCAAAACAGAAAGAAATACTGCCCTAGCCTCTACCATGTGGCATCTTTAGGTTTCAGAGATTTCGTTTAAATCTGAAATTTATGTCCAGGAGAAATAAATTATTAGATTGTAAAAGCAGCTGGGGAGGGAGTAAATATAGTCTCTTTTGTCCTCTATATCATTTCCCCAGGAAGATAATAAATGTATGGCAAATGTCTTGTGTTTCCTCGGCCGTACAGACGTATTTTAGATGTGAAGCCTAAATTTCAGACAGGAAATCCTGGATTGATGCTGTACTGCTGTTTCCTACTCCTGCAGTGCTGGTGGAGCCTCTGCCACTTCTACCATTAGAAGGAATCTGAAAAACAGTTTCATGAAGAAATTTAAAAGGCCTTGGGTGTACCTCTGACTTGCTGAGTAAGGGACCAAGGGTTTAACCCTCGGGTTTGTCTCCTGGTCAGTGAAAGGCAGCGGGAGCAGTGTTCTCCCCCGTCACTGCTAGACGGACCTGGGGACGGGGTCATGCCTTGTGGGCAGCTCTCCCGGTGCTGTTTTAAAGAGCATGAGAGAGCCGCTGGCTTGTTCTCTGGGGGCTCGCTCTGCCAGGTCGGACATGGGAGCAGTGCGGTGAGTCGTCAGGAAACAATGGGGCTGGGTAAGAACAAAAGAAGGAACAGTTAGCCGGTAAGTTGGTAGCTTGCCTGCCTCCAGCTGGGCCTGCGTATAGGTCTGCTGTTGTCTGCACCTCTGTGCTTTTGTCACGAAGGCCGGTGGTATTTTCAGCCCAGCCTGCTTTCGGGGAGCTCAGCTATACATAGAGACAGCCAGCAGCCCTGCAATAGTCTTGCTGCCTGCTCTTCCTGAAGTTGCTTTCAGAGAAGTATATTCAGTCTTACACTAATGTCTGCGTAATTAATGCTCTATGTTAGCATCGTATTTTGAGAACGGTTTTATACCACACCTTGACCTGAGGAGAAACCTAAAATCATTTAGAAAATGGTTTGTTTCCAGGCTGAGCCTGATCTGCAGTTTCTGCCCATGTTACACAAAAATGGCATGGGAGTGTTTTGTGCGCCGGCTGCGCGCACGTGCAGTGACCTGACGCACGCAGTATAGTGCTAATGGACTGACTGCTGATGCTCCATCCTTTCTTCACATGCTTCATATTAATAGAATAACTTGCAGTATGCTAACTGGCTATACACAATGAGGTGATGGGGCTTGGTTGGAAAAATCTAGTTGATACAGATAAGACCGCACATGCTGATGGGTTCAGCGTAGAGATGCCTCGTGGCTTTGTGTAAGGTCAGCCTGGGGTCGGTAAGGCTTCGTCACCCCAGCTCCGTGTGAGCCCCGATGTGGAGCAGCCATCCTGAGCTCATCCGCTCAGCTGTGCTCGAGCTGATTCTCTGCAGAGCATCCTGGGTGCCCTCTGTGCCACGTCCTGGGCAGGTGGCACGGACACCCCACGGAGAGCTGGGTTGCTCTGGCTTCGCACCGCGCAGGAACAGCCCCTGCCCGACCACCGAGCCCCTCGTTCGTTTCGGCTGTGGTTAAACCCAAACACGTGGCCGTGGGCGCTGCGGTTGGGCTGCATATTGTGTATCTGCCGTCGGTGCTTTACACCACTGTGTCTCCAAAAGGAGTAGAGAAGAGTTTTAGGACGTATTTACTTTTGAAAAATTCCTCCTCCTTTGAGGCTCAGGCGTGCTCTTAGTCTTTGCATGAAATCATGATTGTTTAAAATACAGCAGCTTGTTGTTTAAAAGTCAAGCTTTCCAGTGACCAGAGACACTTGTAATGCGGTAGCACTGCCTGGAAAATCCCACTTTTTGTTAACAGCTACAGCTGTTTCACACACATACCACAGCGACATCGCCTCACTGTTTCGTCTCGCGATGTCTTTGAGGAGATGGCTCGTGCTGGTGATGGTTTGGCCCCGCTTTTACATCTGGGAACCAGTCATCCTTGGCTCTTCCTCACTAACAGCTCCTCTGGGCTTCATTCCTCCAGGCAGTGGGCAGCGGGCTGGGCACAGCCCTGTCTGCAGACTTCAGCTCTGCCGGTGGCATGTACGCGGGGGGGAGGCACGTAAAGTGCTTCTGTAAGCTGTGGCCTTGCTAGCTGATAGCAGAGAGGCTTGCACTGGAGGGTTTTATACCCCTTTTGAAATAAGAAATGGGCAATAACAGCCATTATGTCCAAGGCGACAGGTCACCGACCACTCGTTTTGTCAGGTGGAGCAGTATGTGGGTGTCACGTGCCAGGGACATTTATCTGCCTCTAAGAAAAGTGTATCCGTAACACGCGGCCATACAATTTGTCACATCAGTATTCCATTAGAGGGAATTTTACTTCGATTGCTGCTTTTTAAAAGAAGTCGCAGATAAAAGAGCTGTGATACCCTGTAACCCAGATGCTGATAGGTGCAGCTCATTTGAAGCCAGTCTGTCTGCACCTGCTTGTTTGGTCCAAGGAACTTGATTCAGCCACAACTCCCTTTGTTCTCAATGGAGGATGATGCCTAAGTGGAGACTGCAAGATGTGCCCTGTTAATGTTTGCATTAAAATTCACAATCAAGGCTGAGACTGTTTCATACCCCATCCTTAACACCAGGAATACCTAACTGTTCCAGGAAAAAAAAAGCTACAAAAAAATCTAATGCTGTTCAGTGACCCTTGCCATGCTGAGGAACAGCAGGGCAAGTTATGGAGCCAGTTTTAGGTTCAACTTTGAATTTCCTGGCTTTTGTTGGTTTATATTCCCGTGGAAACGGTCCCTCAATGAAGCTTTGTCTATGCATTTTGACCGGTGAGTGCTGAAGATACTATGTGTAAAGCGTTTTCCTTTAGCTTTAAGTAGATTTTGAGAAGAAGAGCGTGAGAGGATGCTCTCCTGGTCCTCTAACAGAGAGCAAATCAGGAAATTATTTAGTGTTTATAGAGGAGTCATGAAGGGTCCCATAATGATGATGCCAGCCCTGAAAGAAATGAACAATTAACTGGCTTCTGCAGCGTGATTTACCTTGGATCAAGGAGGGATTAACGAGATATGCTCCAGATAGGCTTCAAACAAATCACATTTTTGAGAGAAATAACTAAGAAGGATTCCTGGAAAATGTTTTTTGCCCCTGTGAATGGTTTTGAAATGCATTGCTTCCCTGTTCAGGACCCAGGAGTGGGTAACACTGGGTCAGTACCGGGATGCGCGCTGGAGTCGGTGTGGAACAGGCGAGGGGTGTACGTGTGCGCAGCGGGTGTTTCCTCTGACTGGTGCGGCTTACATTTCAAAGCAGATGGGAAGTGAGGCGCTTGCAGGCGTTAGGACAGCTTCGGAGGTTATTCAGGCCCAGGCAAAGGGCATGGGCACTGCGGGCGGGTGTAGGGCCAGGACTCTGGGCTTCAGTCAGGGAGAAACGGTGGGGCTGGGGGAGGCGTGTGGGAGTTCTAAAAATACCGTTCTTGTGCACTTCTGATAACAGTGATTAAATTTGTCCGCCTCCCTTTACGTTAAGGAGTGCAAGGTTCCTCCCTCTGCTTATTTTGATCTCGTGCGTGGCACACAGTAGGCTGTGAGTCACACGGATGCTGATAAATTTGCATTTCTGAGTGAAACTCTCAGGAGCGTGCAGTCCCTCAGGACAGGTATTATTAGCTCCCTTGTTTCATTGGGTGCCTCAGTGAATCAGAGTGTGTTTACGGTGAGTTTCTCTAGCAGAAGACTCTGGATATTTCTTAATAATATATTCTCCTGTGGTTTCTATTTCCAAAGTGCCATGGTAAGGAGATTTTCCCAAAGGGTTCAGTTTTCTTTTGTACTTCAGCATTTTACCCCGTGTTTTTGGAAGAAGTGTATAGACTATTCAGTAAGATACTTAATCGAATATGAGAGGCTATGCCAGGCTTAAACTAGCATTTGGAGTTCACTTGTAATAGGATAACCTTGTTTTGCTCTGAGTTTTTACAGAATACAAAGAGATGGCAGGTCTGGAAGACTGATGGTACAGAATTATTAGTCTCACGTGGAAAGGGGAAAACACCATAGGTGAGTTGTCAGTCTGATTAGGACTGAGCAACCTGAATTAGAAGAGAAACTAAATTCATAAATCATCTAAAAAATCCTTAGGTAGTGCAAGAAAAGGCTGGCACTGGGAAAAATAACTGTAAGAAAGGTGTTTGTATTAAAAGGTAATTTTTCGAACCCAGCATAACATAAATGCCTATCAAAATTCAAGAATCTGTTAAAATTAACAAAAGCAGTGTAGGTATAGAGATAAAATTGAGAAAGTAGATTGCTCAGGCCGTCCACTACGGCAGCAGAGCACACAGACCCCGCGACGCAGAACAAAGGCAGGCGGCAGGGGGGGAGCTTGTGTGCGTTTGTCTGGTTCCTACAGAACAATGCCCGAGCAGTTGCGTTTCAATATAGAAAAATGCAGGCATTAGAAAAAGATTGATAAAAAAGCCAACAGCGTTTAGTCGCTCACGTGCGCATCAGCTTTTTTCCCTGTAAATATTTCACGAGCCCTGAACCTGCCGACTGCGGTTCCGTGGGCCGGTGAGACGTGCGTGGCCCCGGCGTCACCAAGTGTGTGCTTCAGAGTAACCGAGTGCAAATATTCTCATCTGGAATAGCCAGCGTGGCTTTCAACTGATGCCCCCAAACCTCCAGATGTATTTTCTTAGACACTCTAAAAGATTTTTTTCCTTTTTTTTTTTTTTTTTGGTTCAATGCATTGTAAAGGACAGCTTCCTAACTGCATTTGTTGAAGTGCCTCTAAAAGCGTGCTAACGCTGGGACTGACTGACGTGCGGCAAGTTATCAGATGCTCAGAGATGTGAAGGAGGCAGTAACGCAGGCAGACTCCTTTCACAAAGGATGTGCCACCTTTCGTTTGCCTCTACCTCAGTTTCAAGGGATTCTTCAGATAAAGAAGGGACATGTGAACCTGTCTTGCCTGACAAGTTTTTTTTATTGAGCACCATGATAACTTGGAGTTCACTTGTTACAAGCATTTTATGCAGTGGGTGAAGTATCAGGGGAACAGGAAGAAACGATGCTGTATTTCCTGAAAAAGTAGGATCTAAACATATAAATGTCACTGGGTAAGAGGTACCTGAAACAACTGGAAGGGGAATTAACACCTGGTTTTATGGGAAACATTGGTTACCACTATCAGTTTTAATGAAGTGTATTAACTAAATTGTGTTCTGAGTATTCATTCAGCCCTGTTTATGGCACACTCTTGAGTACATTTACTGTTTGTCAGAAGTGCAAACTAGTGAACATATGAGGCTTTAAGACAGGCCATCTGTTAGTCTTAGACCCTTGGATAATTGTCAAACAGTTCTAAAAATAAGCACATACAAACTGCAAGGGGGTGCAAAGGTGATTTTTCTTTAGTCTGATAGCAAAGGGAAAGTAACAACCAAAAACTGAAAATAAAAATAAATAGGTTTATCCTGTAAACCAAGCTTGCTCTCCTTTTCTCTCCTTCTGTCTCTTTTTTCCCCCTTCTCTTGTGTGCTATTTTTTTTTTTAACTTGGTTTTTTTCCTCTTGCTCTTCTGGGTCATGGCATCCCCTGAATGCCTCTCCAGTTTAGGATTAGAGCAGCACCAATTTAAGGCTCACAGCTTTCCATAGAGAGTATAATCTCCAATGGCTAAAGCAAGGGTCATCTTCTGTCCTCTGCCTGAAGTAATCTCTTTATAAAGTCAAGGCGTAAAGATTTTGATCTTTATGGATTGCTGTTAGAGGGAGATAGTACCTGCGCACGTACGTGTGGGTGCTTGTGTACATACAGTGAGGAATAGCGGCTGAGAAGTTTTTGGACCATTTTGAATTCAAATGATACAAACATCATTTGAAAAAAGAATGCTGCAGATGGTATTTCGTAAATATTTAGACACTCTAACTTCTGTTTGTAGCAGTTTGGAGTTTTTGTTTGGTCTCTTTTTACATATATGTTCAAATGCGAGACTTGAACCTTGGCCTCAAGCCAATGGCTGAATTTGAGGCTTAGTTTTTGTCTTGAAACTGCACGCGCTGACGTTAAATGGAGGGATCGCTTCCCTCGCTCCCCCCAGCCCTGCTGCACAAGGGACGGAGGAGGGAAGGTGGGGAGGAGGGGACACAGAGCAGTCACCAGCCGGGGCCCTGGAGCACAGAGCCCCCAGCACCTGGTGCAGCCTCCAGGCACGGGGAGTGGGGCTGCCAGGGCTCTCGCCAGATCTGGAGGTCCCTGTGCACTGGGGAGAATGCAGCGATTAACGGGAATCGCCTCCAGTGCCGCAAGATCCCGCAGCACTGCAGGAGTCAGCGCTTCCAGTGCGGGTGGCTTTGCCCCGGCACCGAGCGTGGGGCAGCCCTGGGGCCGGGCGCCCCTTGGGTTTCTCGTTGGCTCCTTGTCACGTGGGTCTGTCATCTCCGTAATGCCTGCTGACATGGTTTGAGGAATGGTTCCTGTCCATTTGAATGGGATTTGGAATGAGAGAGAGAGGCTTTATAACCTTTAATCGGAGTCCCAACCTCTACGTAACACCGTAGAAGGCTTATTAATTTCATTTGAGGGTGGCGGGCATCACCAGCTCCGTTGTGCCATTTCTTAACCCCTGTATAACGCAGTGTTTCAGATGTATATGCTCACACATGTAGGCTGTGCGCCTTTGAAGTGGCTGGTACAAAACACCTCAGTACGTAACAGATGCATGATGGCACTATAGACTGGATGTATTATGGCCTCAAACCATTATCACACCCCTCGCAGTTGCATTTTATTTTTTTCACCTGCTCCTATGTCGTACACCTGTGACTTGTTGGCAGGGAGTTCTGTTGCGGCGTGGGAGACTCCCAGCTTGACTGCCTGGCTTGGAGCTTTGCTCCATCATGCGCTGCTTTTCTGTGTGGTTTTTCTCTCAATCTTTATATAGCTTGTAAGAGTTTCTTTAACTGCTCTAAGTGATCATCTTTCAAGCCTGACGCTTTTCTTTTTGACATAGTGATCTGAAAATGGAGAATGTCGTGCTAGTGTTTTCATAATAATGCATGTAGAAAAAGAGAAATAATCATTGTAGATGTCCTGCACAAATGGCTTGATCCACGTCCAAAGGGCAGGCAGGGGGCGTCCCCAGGGAAGATGTGGAGAACGATCAGTACGTACAAGGACAGTAATCAACCATTCTTTGAAATCTTTTTATTTCCTGCAAAACCCGTCACCCAGTTCCTTGGTCACAGATACTTCCACAAATAGTTCATTTGGGGATTGTGCAGCAAGTAGAAAATTCCACTTAAACACCGAGACAGCCCTGGGGCTCAGGGTGGCTGCATTTTCCCAATGATGTGGCTAACAGAATTGCTATCCATTTTGCATGATTAAGAAAAGAGGAAAAAAAAAAAAAAAAGAATTTTCCAACCTCACCCTATAAATAAACTGTGACTTACTTGATCTTGACAGGTGACTCAGTGCTGCCGTAGAGTTTTCCAGCTGCAATAATGTCTCAGAATGATGTATTCTGTGGGGTATCAGCTGTGAGCCATGCGTAAACCTGGGGACCTAACAGGAGCTGGAAAGAGCCATTTTTAATGCTCAGCTTCCAAATTATGTCCTGCCTCCTGCCAGCCCCCAAATGCGTACACGTGTGGATGTGCTTGGTGCAGGCAGGCACGTGCAAATACGTGCATAAGCATGTCTGGAGAGCCCTCATTTTTGTGGCTGCTGTATTTTCCTTTGGAAATCACCATTAATTTTTTTAAAATATAAACTCTAGAGTTGAAAAATCACACCCGAGCTGCTTCCTGCTAGCCCGCCTCCTGTTGAAGAGGGCCGTCAAGTTTGCCGATGAGTCAACAGAAGGCTTCTTGGGTAGAAGCGCTCCCGTAGCGTTACACGTTTCACAGCGCTCCGTCCCTCCTGGCCTGCATGGTTTGGTTCTGCCGCCTGGCACGGCTCAGTGTAGCAGAGGGGTAAGCTGCTGCTGCCGGGGGCAGGACATGCTGAATGCCAGGATTTTTTTTTTTAATTGGTCTGGAAGTCTGGTCAGTGGGGGCAATTTCTTTGTGGACACACACAGAGGTGCCTAATGTTGAAGTCGTTTGGTAAAGCAGAGGTTAAACATGCAGAGCATGCCCCTGAGGAAAGAGACCCAAGTGTTGAACTTCTTGGACGCTTTCTGGCGTCTGCAAAGCACGGTTCCAGAAAGCTCCACGCACGCACGGGGCAGGTGAGTAGAAGCAAGCAGATATAACGTAATGGTTGCTTGTAATAGGAGACAGAGAGGTTGCCAGACTTTTTTGGGGAGGCGTGTTTGTGTGGTCTGAAATACATTTTAATGGGTGAGGAACCTGTGCTGGCTGCAGAGGACATGGGCAGGCTTTTGTGGGTCTTCTGAACATGCACCAGTGGTGGTCAGGCAGGGCTTGCCCACGCAGGAGCTTGGTGTCTGGTGCTCACCAGCCCTGGGAGGGCAGCACTTGTGCGTTGCGTGGGTATGGTGTGTGCAGGATCTGCTCTCCGAGAGGCGGAGGGAGGATTTGGCGCACACGGGCTCTTCTGTCCGTAGACACCACAGCTATGTTTGTGAGATCCCTTGTAAGATGTGGCTCTATTTATTCACTTGGTCCTGGGACTAGTCGGCATACTGATTGCCAGGAGTGCTTGCAAAGGGAATAAATGGTACATTCCCAAGATATTAAGCCAAAATCAAGATCTACATATGAAATATGTGTATATATAGATATTTTTACACTTATAGATCTATAGCATGTTTAGTTTCTCAGCTCCCATGTTGCTGAGGATTAAACCCAGGATTTGGGTTTAATCTGTTTGTTTCTTCATGTAAACTCTGTTCACAAAAACAGTGTGTTTGTTGTATCAGGAGTGTTCAGAACATATTATTAACCTGTGTTTGAGGAGGGAGGGCTCACAATGAAAGCTTCATTATCAGATTTAGAGCCACATACCATTCCTTTATTGACCTGCCTGGTGTAATCAATGCAGCAGCCACACAAGTTTGAAATCATGTTCCCTGACTGTAGACTGCGCGTCAAGCATCTAGTGCTGATTGTGCATTATCTTTTAAATGACACTGCCTAAATAAGTATGGATTTGTCTACCGTGAATAGCCCTTTTTTCGATTGGAAGATGGTAAACCTTTCGCTCTTTTTATTGATATTCAGGATGACCTAAAAATAGAATTGTAATGAAGTACACTAGAAATGGCCATTGTTAAAATACTTGGGACTGTGTCTGAGCGCAGCGTGGCTTATGTATTCTTTAACATGTTAACGTTTTTCCAGTTAGGTTTAGTGGACAAGCTTCTTGTCAGTGCTGCCACTATGTCTACGGGTTCAATTCATCCTTTTCTGTAACTTTGTTACTTGATTTGAGAATAACATCCAGCACTGCAAAGGTCATTCCTCTTTAAGGCCAGGAAAATTTTCATGTATAGCGAAGTAAAAAGCCATTGGATTTTATGTCTGGCGATGTTACATTGTCTAACAGCAAAGCCATCTCAACTATCACTTCACTTGACGTGATTCAGATATAATGCTTTATCCCTTGATAAGCTTTCCGGGTCTTTGGACAGTACTTCTGTTTTTTGATTCTGAAATATTTAGCATCGCTGGCTGGGGTTGTGTTCACAGGGCTAGTGCTACGCTAAACAAGATACGGTTATCTTGATATTTCATCACTTGATTGTCATTTAGTTTCACAAGGGATCCTTCTGGGTGTGCTCCAGCTATAATACTTCTGTCTCCTCTCTAACCTTTTGTCACGTTAAAGCCTGACCACTGTCGTGCAGTTTCCTCGCAGCCTGTCGGTACAATATCGCAGATAACTTTTGACATGATTTAGGAAGTCAGCAGCACTCCTGACACCTGGTGGTCAGCTTTTGGGAGTGCACAGTCCAGAAATCCCGACTGCAAAGGGGTCATCGCCGCCTGCACGCCCGAGCGTCGCGGGCCGCCCACTAGCTCTTTGCACAGACGGTTTTCATTAGGGAGATGTCATCTCTGGATAAAGCGGAGGATCGCTTTTTTTCCCTGATTGAGTTGTAACTGTGGATAATGTAGAAGGACCAGATGATTTATTAAAAGTTAAAATATCTTTATTTTAAAGCACTGTCATTGTAAATAAATAATCAGGTTCAAAATTCATTTCATGTTTAAAAAAGTATTCCTCAAGCTGATGGACTTGCCCAGCTCTGTTATTAGGCAGATGGAGACCAGTGAAATTGCATAGGTTTGAAATAATGCACATGAATTTTTATATTTGGGAATGCTGGGGACTCAGCCCAACAAAAGCTCACCATGAAGCACCTCTCTAGTTGCTCCGTAGTTGAGTAATTACACAAATAAAGCTGTGCTTATATGTAGGACTGGGGTTTTAGCTCACAAAACGTAGGTGAATTGCTGCTGCTCTGAAAATGTGCTTCCAAGATTGGCTTTGCTATTTATTGGCTCCTGCACAAAATGGCAAGACAGGTCAGCATCCTCTGATGCGAGATACCGTGATGACATGAGGCTATTACAAATCTACCAAAAAGGGAACAAAAAAGACTCTCAACTGCTCAAAGAAATGCGTACAGCAAAGTCTGTTCTTTAAAGAGATTTAACTTCTGGGTTACATGTCCAGTCTTTTTTCTGATGGGGATTAATATCCCCGTTGCCTGAACTGGTGGTTCAGCTGTTATTGCTGAAGTATTTCTTGGACTGAGAAGTATGCGTCACAATCTGGTGTCTCTCTCTGCCAGTACTTGCACCCGTTACTAGTGAGAATAAAAGAGTAAAATATGGCAAGGGTTCCCACAGCGATTCAGATTTTTTTTTTAATTGTTACAGTTAAGGGAATCCCTAAAGGCAGATTTGCCCATGAAGTGTTACCACTTTCTTTATATGTATTGAAAGAGGGGAAAAAAAAAAAAAAAAAACCCTCATGGCTGTACTTGGCTTGTAGAATTTTTTTTCTAAGTTCATGCCAGCATTAACAGATCTATCAGAACAAAGCAAATGTGTCATATTGGCAGCTGTTACTTATGAGTACTTTTTCTTTATTGCATTTTGTTTTGTAATAATTGAGAAGCTTTTATGTTGAGCTCTGCATAAATGGTACTGAGTAGGAGGGTATGGGCATGCTTTCTATTATTCTGCCCCTTATGCATGTCTCCTTTTTTCGTCTTTCCAGAACCACACATTGAGCCAGCACGCACAGTGAGCCACTGGCACTACAGGACACCTCTCTGCAGAAGACTTGACGGTGGCACAGTGGGGAGGACCATTTGAACATTACATCCAATCAAAGTGTCATTTGCAACCCAGATGTAAAACTCTAATGATTTGGCCATGAGGCGCTGCTATTATAAGCAGCTGGAAATGAATATTAATGGAGAGATTAAAAGTATTCCATGCTCAGTATTTTTTATTGTCCTGCTTCAGCTAGTGTACTTTAGAGCTTCTGCTTCTGACTGAATTTATAGTGTTAGATAAATCTGCTTTGATGCTGTTGCCCTTTGTTGCTTCTTGTATTATATTGATAGTTAAAAATTAGATGTGATTTTTTTTTAAACTGCTTTTTTAATTGCAATTTTAGGTAACTGTGCATTGTGATGTGATTGCTTGGCTATTGTCTGAATATTTCTTTTTAATTTTTTAATTAAAGACTAATGCTTTGATTGGATTTGCCAGTTCACCGGACAGTGATTAAAACTATGTAATGAATATAATCGGTTTCAGTGCAACTGGATGGTCTGCTTTATAAATGTGACTTAATCTGATTGCAATAACTAGTACAGTTCAATAAAGGGAATACATAAGCTTAGTGTCAGAGTTTGTCTGTCAGTACGTGCTGTATCTCCACTGCTGGCTCACGTGTGTAAATCATACCAAATGGTGGCTCACCCAACAGCAGAGTTCTGCGCCCCACGAGGAAGGAAGATCGGGAGAAAAGCGAAAGCCCTGTTCTCATGCCCGGCGTTGTGTTCCCTCCTGGACGCGCCTCCCAGGCTCCCCTCTCCGGCCAAGGTCAGGTAAGAACGTCTGTTAAGAAGCTGGGCATGAAGAGG
This sequence comes from Anseranas semipalmata, assembly GCA_013399115.1. NCBI lineage: Eukaryota > Metazoa > Chordata > Aves > Anseriformes > Anseranatidae > Anseranas > Anseranas semipalmata. The sequence continues at coordinate 863,515 of VXAA01003595.1, read as the reverse complement.
AGTTACTAGCTTATGGGTACTCTTAACCTTTATTCAAGTAGCAAGAACGGAGGGGACTTGGTCTATAGGTGCCTTGACCCTATCTCTGTGCTTCTTTGTTTCAATACAAAAAAATTAGCTGTCGGGACTGTGTACAAATGTGCAAATACTGCATCAGGCCTTTGGGACCTTGACGGAAGACTGTGTATTTCAATCCCATGGACTTCTAGGCCCACAGGTATTGTATCTCTGTGTAACTGCCATACTTCTGACACTTGGAATTGCCATTATACAGCCTAATAGAGCTCATTAGCAGGCTTTTTTTTTCCCCTTTCTTTTTAAACATACCATATGGGAATGAGGTAAGTTATATCTCCAGCCAGAGAAATAGTCATTTTAAGGACCATGAACACCTCTGAAAAATTGGTGAGATGCAGTTCTTGTGGTATCTCCTGCTTGAATGAACTGTAATCGTCATGAAAGATGTTCAGCAGTTGTGACAGCTGAAATGAATGTGGTTACCCATTCCCACGATGTACAAGGCTTTGCAAGACTGCAGCGTAGGAACATGCACGTTTGGAGCCTTTCACATCTCCACACTGATTAGAGCACTACTGGTTGTCATTGTAGTTTGTCTGGGCTTGGAGCATGTAAGTGATATTTTGTAGTAAATGTTTCCAAGGTAGTCAGTGCCCAAATTACTTTATACAGCAAGTTTATTAACACGTGCAGGGGCACAGATTGTTGACGCTGCAGATGTTTTCAACAGTTACGTTTCTTCTGATGTTGGTAGCTGTGTTGCGCGTAGCTCCTTCAAGACAGTGGGACATGCTGCATGTAAAGGAAGGCTCCCGGGCGTGACCAGGATAGGGTTATCCCTCTGGTAGGAAGCATCAGAGCAGGTACAGATTCTAACTTGGGAAAACTTTCAACTTTCTCAAAAGAATGACATAATGTCCCATTTGGGGCAAATGGCAGAATAGAGAATGTATCTATCAGTTATTCCTCTAAAATAGCATTGCATCGACATTCAGAAAGAGTTTAGGCTCTTTTTTTAACGAAATTTAAGAGAAAAAGAAAAATTTAAAAGAAATTTAAGAGCCCTACTATAACAAAACTGGTAATGACATTTCTTAATTTCAAAGAGGAGAGTTCTGTTTTTATCTAGATAATTCTTAGCTCGCTGTTTATGCAACAAGATCATTTTACTAAAATGATCCATTTCTAGAAAAAGTGCTAGCTTTCTACCTCATTATTTCTCCATAAGCCAAAGGCACAGATGCTTATGTGCTGAAAAATTAGATAATGAAATCACCAATTCATTATTCTCATTCATAATGTATGCATACTCCTAACTCACAGGCAACATTTTAAGATGTGAAATGGAAGCGTCTTGCAGCACAGGTTCATAGACATGCCCTTGCAAGAAAAGCTATCTGGGAATGTACGTCAGCTGCTCTGGTAACAGCTCGTGTGCCATCCTTCCCTCTGTGGTAAAAGCAAGGCAGCATTTCTGGGCAGAGGTTCTCACAAGAGGGATATTGGAAAGGGAGGCTCTCTGCCTGATGCTGGGTTTGGAACGACGCTTGATCACTTCTGGGCAGCGCTTCAGAAATTAAAAGGAAGATGTGGGTTTGTTCAGGAAAAGTTTCTGTGTTGGCAATCCCAAGGGAGAAGCGATGTTTCCACGCAACTCTGAAAGCTGCTGTACTAGTGCTGTACTGAAGCACATGCCTTTGTCTCAGCATCTCCCTGCTGACTAGCCCAAAGTAGGTGTACGTTCACTGTGCTGAGATGGAGAACTCCCCGCGTGGGGACCCTACTCTGAGCTGCGTAACTTTCTCCACCTCTACTGGGAACGTGGGCATGGGGCCGGGGCGCTGGGACCCGAGCCCAGCCTGGTGGTGCCAAGCAGGTGTGTGTCTGAGCAGCCTGGTGCATCCACCTGGAATCCTGACCAGCCCACGGGCAGGAGGAAGGGCAGCGGCGGAGGAGAGGAATAGTTTGGTTTTCCACCCTAGCTTTAAAATGGGGGATAGGTTGGGGGGAGGCCTGAGAGTGAGGGCTGTGGCCCTGCTTCATCCTCTTTGTCCCTTCTGGTATATGAGCTTCATTTGTGAGCAGCACAAGTTGGACCAGAGAGCGGCTGGACTGCACCCACAAGGCTGGGGAAAAATTGGGCTGTAGTCATCTCCTGCAGGTGCCCCGTATCTTACAGCACTTGGGGAATGTTCAAACACTAACGGAAATATGCTGCATTTTTTGTTTTTCTAAGGCAATATGTACCAAAGTCCAGGGACGCTCAGCATGAATCTCCTGGGATGCCTTGTGGTATTTTTGATATAACCAGGCCCATATGAAAAGTCATTATAATCGCAGCACGCGCTGTGGCAAGGGATGCTGCTGTCTTGGCACCTGCTTTCCAATGGGCCAAGGAAGATCGGTAGTGGGGGTGAAAGCTGCTGCAAGGAAGCAGAGGGAGAGCCGCCTGCTCCTCTGCTTTGCCACAGAGCTGCATCTGTCATGCGCTGGACGTCCGCAGCTCCCGGAGCTGCTGGTCCTTAGCCTATGCCAGCGCACAGCGCTGCTGTCTGACCCCATTTTGCAAGGGCCGAGCTTCCCTAGGCGGGGTCGCACCCAGCCAGGGCTGCAGCCGATAGCTCCGCAGCGCGGCGTGGGGCCTTTGTCTGGTTGTTCCTGTGCGGCTGTTTTTTCCGTGCTGTTTTGTCCCACTTGGGAGTGGGGGTAGAGCAGCCCTGCGCTGGTACAAAACACAGCTTTGCTGGCATAGCTGCAGTCACACCAGGGAGTGCTTTGCCAGCATAGTATATAGTTCCTGTATCAGTTAAAAGCTCCTAGGGAAAACAGAGCCTAACCGTGCAGGTGGAAGAAGATAATATCACAGCTTCTGGTACATGTTTGAGGTTTCTCCCCTTTTTTCTTAGCGGCCAAGAAGTGCTACAAAAGGCATTTGGAAAACAGCCAGAAATACTGGGTCCAAATGCACCTGTATTTCAACAGCCACAACGCATTCCAAATGGGATGGAGAGACTTTCAGTAGTCCCTGTGACATCTCCCTCCCTGTCGGTGTAACTCGCAGCTTCTGTGCTGGAGATCAGCTTCTGTGCACTGGTGTTGCAGACACGGGCTGGAACCAGCTGCTCGAGGCCCAGGCGATGCAGATGATTCACAGGTAAGTGCAAACCAGAATTGCTGAAATTCTTGCTGAAGAGGGGCTTTAGGCAAAGAGTCACTTCATGATCTGTGTGGCATTAGGGCCAGCACAATGTTGGAACCATGAAAACAAGTTTTAAATGTGTTTAAAAAAAAAAAAAAAAGTCATATAGATGATTTAATATCTTAAAGTCTAGGCAAATCCTGACATACAAATTCATACTAGCAATAGATTAACAATAGACCTGTATTTGTAGCAGACCAGTATATTAGCTCTTACGCATTGAAGGATCTTTCCATTTAGCTTCACTACACACCTGCATGCCCCCAAAGCATTGAAATATTTAATCAAGAAGTAATAATCAACACCTCCAAGTGATAAGTCTACGCAGTCACCTTTACATGTTTGTATCTTTTTCAACGCACATGTAGATACTTGTCTGTTGACCAATCAAATGTACTATCAGAATAAGATTTTCTCGCATTGTGGATCTGCTCATAGTTTATCATCTTCATGGAGGGGTCACAGCCTTCAGTCAGGTGCCTAAGGGTTTTGGAAAAAGCAGTGCTTAGTCCATTGCCTCCAGAAGAAGGGGAGATAAAGGAAGTTTGGGAACCATCTGAGGGAGTGAGTGACGGGGTCATTTTGTGCTGGAGCATCTCTGAGTGGACTGGGAAAGGTCAGCCCACTGAACAGCAGCTCAGAGGAAATGTGAAAGGAAAATGAGGACCAGGGTAGAAAGCGACCCATCCTGAGTCCTCCATGTCACAACCCCGGGGTGGCAGACGAGGGAGCTGGTGGGAAAAGCAGCAGAAAACCAGAGGTGTGAGGGGGGCAAGAGGCTGCCCCTCCAACAACCTGCCTGCCTGCCGCAGGAGTTAATGGAAAATTCACCCCTAGGAGCCGTTTCCATTGAGGTGAATCCTGCATCCCAGTGTCCCAAGTACACTTCTCACTTTCTCCTACCAACGTTTAAGAGCACACTGATTTTTGGTGTGTGTGTTTGTCTAGCTGTTAGTGCGTGTAGGTCAGTCTCTCTGGCACAGGCAGTGAAGGCTCTTTCCCTGCTCTGCATTCCATGTCCTGGCCCACATCCTACAGCAGTGAGGTTTATGTGATCTCCCCTCTCCACCGCTGCGAAAGGACTGACCAGTTGTTGCTGGGTTTGATGGAGATGCAGTGGTCTTGGGGGCACCGCACTGCTACAGTATTCTGACAGTAGTTAGCCCAGGATAAGAACAACACCTTGTAAGTGCTGTCATGGAAGAAAATGGGTGAAATCAGCACATGTGTGATCAGAAACCCACGTGGAGGGAGCTGCAGCAGCTGCTGGGCTTCAGCTGGCGCTCCTGCCGTGCTGCACAGCAGAGGCTCCAGGCATCAGACCTGATCTGCAGGGACGCAGCTCCAGGGCTCACAGAATCACCGCCAAGAGGTGCAGCCTTACTCTTCAGAGCAAACCAAATCTTTTTCCTCCGTTCTCCTCCTCCTTCCTTGCCGAGCAAGCGCAAGGGATTTTTGTCCTGGCCACCTCTGCACAAATCCCGAATGCCCTGTGGGTGCAACTCCCTTCTTTCCTGATGGAAGTTTTGCTTTTGCAGTTTGTCCTTCACCCAGCTGGAGCACAACTCGTGTGCGTGGTGCTGGCCTTAACGAAGGCTGAGGGCAGGGGGGCAGCGCTGAGGGCAGCTCCTGTGCCGCGCCGCTCCCGGGGGATCCAGGCCTGGGGACAGGGGGTCCTTTGAGCTGATGGCAGCACCGCTTCTTCCTCACCGCTTTGTCTCTTTTCTTTTCTCCCTGTTTTTGCCCCTTGTGAAATTGTTTGTTCTTTAGTTTCACCTGTCTTTGTGAAATGCTATCAGCCTCATGACTTTGAGATCCCCCTCTTGCAAATGGCAGCCACAGCTTATCTTTTATCTATTTATCTGTGAATTATTGATACTTTCCTGAAGCTCAGCAGATGAGGTGCGAGGGTGAAGGAGGGACACGGCCTGTCTGTGGAAGTATCCAAAGGAAAAATATCAAGCACTCCAAGAGAAAGATAAGGTAATTACTGCATCACCTACAAGACTGCTAACAAAGTACGGTCTTCGTTGCCCTAATAATGAGCTGCAATTTAACTACATCAGATTGCCTTTTTCTGAGGAAAATCACTAAAACATTTCCCCGCCCTCCCGTGGGTGCTGGGGGGCCTCACGCAGGGGTCCCAGCCCCAGCTCAGGGCGCAGGCAGGGAACGGGCTTGGGGCCGGGAACTCCTGGTGCAAGGGGCCCCGCATGGCTCCAGCAGCTTTGTCTGTCCTGCTTGCTCGCTGCCTCCCGTGTCGGCGGCGCGCCGCCCGCTGCTCTCTGCTGCTGTCCCCTCCTTCTGCCATCCCTGGCCATCTGCGTCCCCGCGGCAGGCGGCCGCTCCGCCACACAGCGCCAGTGACCTGGCCCGCGGCCCCGCCGCTCGGCGGAGAAGAAGCCCCCGGGCTGCTCGTGGCCGAGGAGGGCATGGGGGAGTGCTGGGTTGTGGCCACGAGCAGAAACGGCTGCGCCGTGCTGAGAAACTGCTTAGGCTGGTTGGGGCTTTTTGTTGTGTTCAGTGAAACTTTTTTTTCCCCTTTTTTCGTTTTTTTCAGAGTGGGTTACCTTTCTGCGGGATCAGTGAGCAGAGCTGACTCGCAGGGCAGGCCGGCAGTGGGGCCATCGCTCACCCCAGCTATGTCCCTGCCTCATTTGTTGTTTTTTTGTTTTTTTGCCGCGTCCGTCCGGATTTCTCAAGCTGCCCTGTGAGAAACACCCAGCTTCATGACTAGTTTGGAGGGCCTTAAGGGCATTGAAGCCCCCAGGTAAAGAACTGCCATGAAAGTATTTTCACTCTTTTACTTAAATCTGTTTTTTTGCTTTGTCCATATGTAAAGTGCGGTGGTGTCAACCCGCTCCAGCAAGGGCTGTGGTGAGGGGAGAGGAAATGCAGAGTTTTTACTGAATTGTGGGAGAATATAAGCACTTGGTGTTCTAGATTTCGCTTCTCCTGATGTTCCCAAATGTGAACTGCTGTTTAAAGCTGTATTCAGCACAGACGATACCCTCAGGAAGAATGGACCGGGGAGCTAAAGTATTGCAGGACTCTTCTCCATGTGTGAGAAATTCTGCTGAAAGAGGCACTGCCTTTCGAAAAAATCTTTAGTCCCAAAATCTTTTAGTACCAATTCAAATCTTGCTTTGAACTTAAAAAATATATTTATCAATGTCTTCAGTTTTACATGACTGGAAGAGGTACCGGGGCTCCCAGCATGAGCCTCCCCTTGCAATAAACAAGCAAGCAAGCAAGCCCCTCCAAACTGTGAGTGCCAAAGCTGTGTCCCCAAGATACTGGACTCTTCTTTACCCAGCCTTTAATTTAAAGGGAAGGGAGACAGAAAGAACGTTTTTTTTTTTTCCCGGTTGAACTCAATGCAATAAATAAGTGCACCTTTGTCTTATTCCAGTTGCAATTTATAGGCACTGCTCCTCAAGAAATTGGCTCCTATGCATGAAAGCTATAAAATATACATGCCATTTGCAAAAGATATAGCTTCTACTGTACTTTTTCTGGTTTATTCACAAAATATCTCAGTGCAAGCCTGCCACAGAGGGAGGGTTACGGAAGTGTGCAAATCAGTTAATGCTTTTGTAACGGTGCTAAAGAAGTGGTCAAGAGCTTCCATTAGCCTCATGTAGCAGGAACAATTTGGGTTGCTAATGTGGAATGACAGAGTTCCTCCCAAAGTAGGACCCAGAAACATTTTTCTTCGTGAGGGCTCCTGTGGCTTAAGGCTTGATCAAGTGTTATATAATCCTTAATAAATACGCAATACATTTTATTACAATATATATCCTTAATGCTAAAACACTCAAACCTGAAACACTGGAATGCAGAATGAAAACTGAAAGCATAATGAGGTGAGGTGTACAAACAGTGGAAAAAGAAGTGGATGGACTAAAAGGAGAAGGAGGGCAACCCCTCACTGCACATGCGACAGGACGAGTGGATGCAGTGCGTGAGCTTGATTAGCTTTCCCTCTCTCTCCCTAACTGGCCTAATAATGTCTGTGACAATGCCAAGAGCAGTTGTGTTTAAATAAAATAGCCTGTCTTCCACTCTGGTTTTAGCACTGAAGCCGAGAGTGTGCGTAAGGACAAGCATAGGGCCAGTGCAAAGCAGTGCATGGAGGCTCTCTGCTGAGAAAAGCCATGTCCTGGCTGTTGTAGGTTTGCCCAGGCTGTTCCTATTTCTAGATAAATCTGGAGTTTTGTTTGGTGGTAGCCTTTTGCCATGTATGTTTCTCATCCACTCCCTGGCTAGCTGGATTTTTTTTAATTCCAGATCTTTCTTTTTGCCTGTTCTACATTTCCTTCCCTCAAGCCTTCTCCGTACCTGCCGCAGCGGCATCTGCATGGGTGACCAGATTTACATTTTGCCAGGGTTTGTATGGCAACTGTGTGGTTTGAGTAAGTCTCTCACACAGACGAATCTGTGTTTTTCGGTGTGGCTTGAGAAGGACTGTCCAACACTGGGCATGGCAGAAGAGGAATGGGAAGTTTGGTGTTTGCTGTGTTTTCTGAGACTAAGCAGGCTGCAAAATGATTATTGGATGAAAGGGCACAAGAAAAGAGGAAGCCAACATACCTGGCACCCGACTTGGGAGGGGAAGCAACCTTTGCTGGTGGATGAGATGCAACTGTATTGATTGGGAATGGGAATGTTAACTCCCCTTGTCTTACTGAAGGGTTTAGCACCGTGATAGAGTACAAAATGCAAATGAAATCCAGAATCATCCCTGCCCTCCGTTCTTCATTTTGCAGAGTAATTCCACTTATTGCTATGTTACATCAAAGAATACACCGACCTTTGCTTTCTTGGAACTGTCAGAAAATTGCACCTTCTTTCATGCTGCATTGCAAATATGTATACAACTGTTTGCCTTGTCTTCAAGGAGTTAAATGTTCACATATGTAAGGCACACCAGGATCAGAGCCTTAGGTAATCTAATGATACTGGATAGCTTGACTGTGGATCATTAGCTCAATGATGCACCAAGCTTAGGGAAAGGGAAAAAAAAAAAAAAGAACGCTGAAGTATTTTTTTGTGTGCAAGAAATCTGGGGGGAGGGGAGAGGAAAACTCAGTGAAAATGTCTACAGCTCATTTAAGATGCTGATTTTTTTTTTTTTGAAAGTGTTATTGAGAATAGAAAAAAAACAAACAAGAGAAGAAACCAATGAGGAATACAGAATACCCCCCATAGCAGATGAAACCCCACTGGAACAAATAGAGAAGTAGGTGCTAGAAAATATATATTCAAAGCAACACAGACGTGTAAGTACCAGAACTGCAAAATGGACCTGAAAAAATGATTCCTTCTTTGCAGAGCTGTGTGTTGATCCTTTTCTGAGACCTATTGGTGCATCTTATTCCGCCAGAGCTTTCCACTCACTCTGTGTTACTTTGCCCATAAGGGTGTTGAACAAATATTTTGTATCCAAGAGAGACTCATTAATGTCTTTCAAACCGGATGCAAGTTTCTCATTATACTTCTGCATAGGTCTAGTAATGGGAGCCTCCTCTAGAGATGCCCTACGCGGATGTCTTCAGGCAATGTTGATGGCATGAAGCAGGAATTGTTTTTCACTGAAAGATTTATAACCTTATAGCCTTTCCAAGCCTAGGCAGTGTATGTGGACTGAGAACCATCAGCAAAGGTTTTCCAACTTCTGCACTATTCTCTAATACTGACTAGCCTGGAGAAATCATTTTGGTCTAAATTTTTGCTGTTCTGGGTCCTCAGCATGAGGAATGAAATGTCAGGGGTTTTTCAAAGTTGCTGAATGCTTCTGACTCCTATTTGAATTGAAGCNAAAAAAAAAAACTAAAAACCCCAAGCCCATGGTTCTTAATTTAGGGCTCCCCGAATCAGAAGCCACTTTGAAAGACATGTAGAAGCACAGAACAGCCGATAGATTTCCATATCCTGCAGGGTTTTGGCATGAATCCCCTTCTTTGGTTCCAGGCAGAAAAATACAAAGAGAAGTCTGTGAATAGGACCTCGCTGGGTGTCCAACCCTCTGAGTGAAATTTCCTGTGCAGAGGATGGTCTCGGCCTACATTTTCTAGTTATTATATAGAATTTGTTTCCTGCTATGCTAGCAAAAATGTATAAAAATATAAAACCCTCAGTGAATTCCCACCTTATAGAGCCACTTCAAGCTGTAAAGGTAGAATTTGTACCAGAGGAGTTGACATTGAATAGGGTAGTTCAAGAAAGACACCAAAGCTCAGCAGAGACACCCTTTTAAAATTATTTGTCTTATCTGCAATATTTTGTAAGTTGATCCAAATCAGATTTTGGAGTAATACCATTAAAGTCAACAACCAACACCCAGGATGAATCTAGCTCTTAAAGTGCCATTCAGGCTCCTTGAGAGAGACGCATCCCAATGACTCCTTTAGCAGTCATTAAACCAATTATCATCCCAGTCTATTTCCAACAATTATCATCATAGACTTTTTGGGCTTAATCAGTTTCTTAATTGACCTGTGAATAAGGCAGGAGATACAAAAATCTCCCCTGATACTTCAGGTTACACCATTACACATTTAACATTACTGTGCACATGAAATAATTTACACCATAACACTGATGCAAGGATGGGATATGAACAATGGTATTCCTATAAATTAAGGTTAAAAACAAACAAAAGACTAAAAAGAAGAAGAGAAAGTAGTAATACATAAATACTATGACTGGTGACACTGCTGTAGGATGTCCGTTGCCAGAAAACTTTGGAGCTAGGTAAACAGATTTTCTTTCTAAAGCTATATGCCATACATAGCATAACTTGCAAGTGACGCAAAAAGTTTTGACCATTTCTTAAGTGCTGCCATTATTGAATTGAGTTGTAGCAATGTCTTCAGACAATTGCTGAGGACTTTAAAAAGAAATCAGCCATTTAGGCATATGCCCCTCCTGCAAGCAACTAACTTTTTAAATATCACTTGCCTTGGTACATACAGCACTGCAAAGTGGCCTGAATGCAGCAATTTGCGGGATTTGGCACTGTGAGCCCCGCAAGCACTTAGCAAAAGCAATTGTGTAGCTCTATTGAAAATCCCGCATATCATGCTGTGGGGAGCCAGCACTTTTTATCTGTCGGCACCGTTGGTGACAAATATTAAAATAAAAAGTATGACACTATAGGTGCTTCAAAATTCAAACTGCAAGTTTCCTACTGCGGGACTTCTAACCATGTAATAAAGTGCAGGGAAGAAAGCAGAGTTCAGACCCCATGCTGCAATAAAGGCAAGGAAATCTTAAGTGTTCAAATACATAATTCATTCTATTCTGAGACTTTCCGCCAGGTTTCTACCAGTAAAGATTTTAATTTGTGTCTAGATGATACAACCTTTAATTTCTGTCTTACCTCCTCAGACAGCTGGGAGAGCACTGGGGCAGACCTGCTTGTTGTGGCGGGTGAAGGCAAATGGTCGTGACAGGTCAGAGAGCTCCTCTGCAGCCCGTGAGAAGGAAATACCATCTTCTGCTTGCTGTGAAAGTGCCTGCAAGAAAGTCACCATAAAAGCCAGTGAGTTTTGTTTGTTTTAAAGAGTAATACTGTCCACCTTAAATAATATCTAGCTCCAAGGATCTCAAAGCACTCAGCAGACACTGAGCCCCAGCTTTCCGTGGGGAGGTAAGTCAGTCCCTGTGCCCAGTTCTCAGTTTGCTGTATTTCCCGCCGACTTGCAGTCTCCGCCGCCATTTTGTTACACAGCTTTCAAAAACAGAATTTGAAACACATGGCTTTAAAATGTTCTTAGTACTTACAATCTTAAGCATTTTTTGCTTTCTTGTATAATTATTTTTAACTGTGCCTTAATAATATGCTATTTAAATAACAGCAGAGTAATCAGAAGGAATAAGTAATTAATGAGATATTAAAAACGCCTTTGTGTGTGGGTGGGTTGCATCTGCATAAGTGACAAGTTACTGAGGAGGTTTTTGACCACAGACATGACCAAAAGTCCAGTAAAATCACTACTTTTACATCAGGGATAAATTTGGCTCAACCGTGAAAAGAATGCATGCATCCCACTCTGCAGTGGTCATTTAACCTAAATTATATACATTGATCTCTGTGCCCCCCTGGTGTTAGCATACAAAATTGACTGGATTACATATTCAGATGCAAAGCTACAGCAAAATTGACTTTGACCTATTTAGGTTTTCTAATCTTGCCTCTTAAGACTAGTTATTTTCTTTCCAAACCCTGATCATTTCTCACTCCTTCTCAAACGCCTTCTTAGGTACTGACATCCTTCTTGTCCCAAAACCCAATGCCTGGTACTGTGCTTGAAATACACTGCTTGAAATCCCACAGTCCTTACCCAAAGCTTTCAAACCCTATCCCCTTCCTTGTATAACACTGATCTCTGCAGGCCCCCTCGGCCTCTTCACCAAGCCAATGTCCTTCACTGCTCCAAGACTCCCACTCCTGTGTCTCAGGGCAGCGCCCTGTCTGTGCGTGTCCCTGTCCTCACCCCGACCAGCGTGCAGGAACTCGTGCAGACCGTGAGGTCCTTACGACCGCCTCGCCAAGGCGCAGCTCGACCACACCAGCGGCGTTGTGCTGACTGCGTGCAGCATCGCCTTGCCGAAAAGAGCAGGCGTGTCCATCTGCTCTGCTTTGAGTAAGACAGACCCCAGCCAAACTGCTGAGAGGGCTCCTGTTGACGTTGGGGCCACCAGGGCTTCGAACTGCGGGTACAGGGGGTGGGCATGGCACGGTGCACCACGTTCCTGTTGGCACTGTCCGCCGGTGCGGTCAGTGGGGTCTGCAGCAGCAGAGGATCACATGTCAGTGGGTAAGCGGGGTCCCAGGGCACAGGCTCCCCATGGTCGTCCCCGCGGTGGTTCAGCAGAACGCAGCGCTGCCAAAGCAGAGTCTGGCCCTGTTAACAAACCTTAGCTGCTCTGAGAAAGCACAGCTCCTCAGCCCCTGTGCCTAGGCTTGCTCTTGCTCTTTCAAAAAAATATTAACATTATTCCATGCTGCTTTTTAACAGCTCTTCAGGGCTGGGAGAGAGCTAGGTCTGATGCCTCAGTGCAAGAAGGGCTAGTAATTAAAAGCATGAGTCTGGTGCAGCTGGGTCGAAATGTGTTAAAACAAACAATTAAAAATAAAAAAAAGCAGAGCACCCCCCAACCCTCTCCCTGCTTCAGTTTAGGGGAAAGGTCTTTCTGACTCTACCTGCTCTGAGGCTACATTGAGGCTCTTTGACTCTGCTCTGAGACTTGCTGACACTACTGATTCAACACTGTATCAAGACACTCCAACTGTGATCTGAGACCTGGAGCAGAGTGGGAGCATCTTGACACAGTGTCAAAACAGTAGTCAGAGCGCATGGACGCAGCACTGAAAGGCTTTTGTCTCCCAAATGAAAAGGAGCGGGATTATTTTCATCTTCTTCTTTTTTCTTAGTAGCTTTCTATTGGTAGCTAATGGCAGCTTTCTATTAAAAGAAAAAAAAAACCACAACAGTTTATTTGCAGGGAGAAAGGGTGACATGCTCCCCTCCTTTTTGTTTGATAAAGCAATGTGACAGACAATGGCTTCAGTGTACAATGCACTTCACTAAAGCAAAGTTCTTTGGCTTTGGAGAAGTAAAAGGCTGTATTCAGAAATTATTCCACTTTAGGAATAATCCTTTCATGATAGTGCACATCCAGCACCTGTATCTGTGTGCATGTTTGTTTTATATTTTGGAATTATATTTTTGTACAATAACATTAATTTGATCTGACTAATAATTTGGGATATAATATTGCTCACCACTCTACCCACAGAATTCAAGCTATGGCTTCTGGTAAGAATACCTGTGAATTCTCATAATTGAGTGTTGACCAATGTTCATCAACAAAAAGAAATTAGTTCAATTCTCAGAATGTGACAATGCCTAGTGAGACAGGTTTCTTTTCTGTAGATAAGATGGTCTTAATGTTACATGGACTGAGACTTTATAACAAGTTGAACTCATTTATTTAAAAAAATGAGAATACAGTTTAATTTATTTTTCCTTGCTGGGGTCACAGGTACCAAGGAATCAGCAAATCCATCTACTGAATGTTTTATAGTTGGTGGTGTTTTTGCTGAATGTTAAATGAAAACGATCCATTAAAATAAAAAATGAAAATTCTTTTTGTTTCCTTTTCCTCATGGGCCTTCCCAAAAGGAGGTCGACACCGACCCAGTTTGAAAAATACTTACCTAAGCCAATCACTGCCCAGCATGTATTCCCTTGAGCAACTTGAGTGGGCATGATGCCATCCGAACAGATGGGCATTACTGTAGGCAACCAAGAGACCATGCATGTGAATCAAGTATGGGTGTTTACAGCATCATTTCCCTGATGAGAATGTCAAAATGGCAGCCCAGTCCGAGCCTTTGGCTCAGTTCAGTTGCATTTTACTAATTCAGCTCTAAAATGGACAACTTTACATAACAAATAATTAACACTGAGTTGGGTGGTCATGGTTTTACTTCATAGAACTGGGCAGGTAATGGACTTGCTGAAATTAACATGTCTGACTTCTGTCTGTACCAGGCAGGTTTGCCATTTTGTAAAATGAGGGCAGAGAAGCCCCCAGATCTATGCTAACTGTAACATAACAAACAGGCAGGCATATGAATTCTCCTGATGTGCTCAATACCGAAAGAAAGAAACTTTTTCACATTTTTTAGAAAGGCACCCTATTCCAGACCAAAATTGAAATAGTATAAAATGGGACTTACATGCATGATTTATTTGAATAATATACCAACGCAAAGTCGGATCCTTAAAGTTAAGTCACACAAATTGAATTAGGACTTCACTGCTGTCCTGAAGAGGAATGCATATAAGTGTAGCAACATTTTTAAGCTCAGAACTCAGTGTAACTCCTGTATCTGTTGAATGAAGTGATTTCTACTGAGTTATCATTGGAAGTTATCTACTGGCTATTACAAAGAGGTCTTCAAGTAAAGAAAGAGACTGGAATTTGAGTATCAAGTCAATGACTATCTCATCTACTTTAACAAAAGAGAGTATGATATATGTATCCTGGAAGCTTGATTTACAGTATACATCTGGAATAGTGTTATTATTTCATTTTTTCTTTTGATAATTGGTTGTATTTTATTTACACTAACATCCATATGTTTATGTAATACTAATTGCATATGTACTCTTTATTTTTATATCTGATTAGATTATCTACATAACTTCTTGCTTGCCTGAGTGGCTAATCAGACTGAATTTGAAGAATTAGGATACTGAACCTACAATATCAGGTATGAAATACTTGAATACATATTTATTTCAGGAATAGTTCAGCAGTACACATCTTACTGATAACAGCTAAAACTCCCTGTGTTTTAATTTAGATTATTTGTTCCTAGGTAGTTTTTTGTTTTGTTTTGAAAAATAATCTAATTTCTGCTTGAGAGATTTGTAGGAAGTACCTAGTGAGTTTTACATCTAGTCCTATCCCTTAGTTGGGGAATTCAGGCAAAAAAAAAAAGCAGCCTTTCAAAAACAAAAGATGAAAATGAAAACAAAAATAGTGCTTTTCTAACACTTGTTTAGAACAAAGAGTATCTAAAGTGTTTCTCTTTCTCTGTATGCAAAATATTTCAATATTTTCCTCTTTTGTTTCAAGCTATCAAAACCAACCTTTTCATTTGTCTTCTATAATGTGTTATGATGGCTGCGACTTCTGCCATTAGACTTGCTAAAACGCTGTTACCTTGTATTTCATTTTCTAGGGAGAGTAATGTTTATTTCTTGCTCGATGTCATGGTAACAGAAACACTTCCTTTATATTATATCTAAGTTTGTGTTTTAAATACAAGCAGGGCAGGTTGGAGATTGCTGTATATCCCAAGTGGAAAGACAGCACTAGCTTTCTGGGTGCCAGCACATACTCCCAGCTGTTGCTGTTGCTCTAGGGTCACAGATGCATCTCACACTGAATCAGTTAAAAATGCAGTAGCTATGCTTGGGGACACAAGCTTAAATTTTCAGGGCCTGATTATTCTGTTAGTTTCATATGTGCAATTCCCACTGAAGTCAGCAGAAGTAGTACACGCAAACCTGACAGGCTAATTTGAAGCCCTGCACTGCAAAGGATGTAATCATATATTTGATTTCTGTGGGTACTCAAGGTCTAATTCTCACCCATCTCCATGATATCGGGATTTACCACAGCTTTTAAGGATTTAGATGGATCCAAAAATATTAGGTTATTTGTGATATTTTGTTTTCAGTGGTCAAGGGAAGAAAAAGAGATCTGAAGAATATGAGCTCATGTTGGACAAGCCCAGAAAGAAATATGTGTTCTACAGTGCTCCAAGACTGAGCTAAGAGTAATACAACGTATGGCATATTATGTAGAGAAAAGAAATGTGAGACCCTGAGGGATAAAGGCAAACTAATCAAAGGAATAGCTAATGGGATAGAAGGAGAACAGGGAACAACCTGTTTTTTACAGAGCTCACTCAGTTCAGAGGGCCCGCATACAGGCTGTTGGCACCCGAGCCCAAGGTCTCGATTACTTTATCCAACAGGGGTCAAATTCAAGGCAAATTCTTCATGTCAATATATTTTATTCTTTTATCAGGGGTGGAAAACTTGTTCCACACAGGGAACAGTGCCAAGTATTGGGGCTGGACCAGTACTGCCACATTTGCAGTTCCCCAGCTTACCTAACAAGGCTTCTACAAAATGACTTACGTCTGCACTCCCACAGCACACTGAGTGGAATGCTGCTGGTCTAGCTGGTCTGCTGACTGATCAGCATCTCAAGGCAAATAAAATTGCCAAGCAAATTTGATTTGGCTCCTGGACCATTAGAAGGTGATCTGAGAAGATGACCGGTAAGGTCCAACCAAGCTGCCATTTGCTACAGTGAGTAGAAATCAAAGACTGCAAAGACACCTTTAAAACAATGCTCCAAGTGTCAGTATTAGCTCTCTTTCTCATCTGTCTTTAGATTAACAGGAGGAAGAAACCTGAGAAAGAAGGTGGAGGAGTGATGGTGACTGCACTGGAGGCGTAGTGTTGGTGGAACTGGTGGAGAACAGAACTACAGATATTTGTAAGAACCGAAGGTGCCTTGCAATGAAATGGAAGTGCGGACAGGGCTGCAGTACTCTGCAAAATGGAGGGCGCTAAGGTTTGCTGTGCTTTCTTTCTTGAGGCCTACAGCCTTGGGAAGTGATGAAGGTGTAGCTTTAGGAGTACTGCGTTCCTCCAGCATCCCCCAACATGCTCACTAATGCTTACTGAAGGAGGTGAAAAGCACTGTTTGCACTAGGAGTTACTAATGATCAGTTTTGTGTCATTTTCCTGTGGTGACAGCAGAGGACTATGCCAGCGAAATAAAGCAGGAGTCGCCAGCCTGTAATGCTGCAAAAAATTAGTCAGGGGCCAAGGGTATGAAATGCTCACAGTAACAAGGTATGCACAGGATGGGCATTGCACACGATGGCCACAAGCATGAGGGGTAAACGTGTAAGGTACGTAAAGATTATATTAAATTTATGTTCTCTGGGGTGCTGCAGAACTTGATTTGCATTCCTCTTCCCCGCAGCGACCAGCAACCGCGCACCTGCCACCCCTCAGCTGGGGGCGGCCGCTGCCCCGCCGGGGGCTGCCGCGCCCAGCGAGCTCCAGCCGCCGGCGCCCGAGGTGAGGCGTTACCTGAGCTCGGCGACGGGAAGCAGCGGGCAGCCCGGAGAGGGGG
>VXAA01003595.1:776816-846280 GCA_013399115.1 Anseranas semipalmata | reverse complement strand
GGGAGCGGCTGCCGCGCGTTTTTCTGTGGGAGCCCGCAGGACCGGGAGTGTCCGGTGCGGGGAAGGCGTGGACCAGGTTGGTTCCCTGTCCGTGTTGCAGTGCCCCGTGCCAAGTCACACATACATTAATAAATAAATTAAAAAAAAAAAAAGCCCAGAGGTGCCCCACGGGAGCAGGCTTTGAAGGAAATAACTGTCAGCGGCCTTGCTGCGGGTGTGGGCGAGGCGCTGGCTTCAGCCCGCTGGGAGGCACGGCTCTCCGGTCTCCACAGGGAGCCCCCCAACGGGGCGCAGCCGTCCCCATCCAGCCCCCCCAGGGCACTGCAGAGCCCCTGGTAGCGACGGGGACAGCCTGGCCCCGACCCTAGCCAGCGCTGCTCAGTTGGGTCGCACGTTGGGTTTGTTCTGTCTGATGGATCAGGAATTGACAAATAATTTTAACGTAATAAATAATTTAACATGTGGCTTGTATTTTCATTCTTGAACAGTCATTATGTAGGAAAGCACCTAACGTTGAATTTCTGGCAGCAAAAACATAATCGTTAGTTTGAGTAGATGCTGTACGTGCATCAATTGTGTGTGTAAAAGAAAGCTGGCGCTTGAAGAATACTGAACGACATGAATGCAGAGGAGGGATTTGAAAAATGATGGTGAGGGCACTTGCCTTAGGAGAGGAGGAACGTCAGCCAAGAGTGGAAAAGTTTGGAAAGAGAGTGGTAAGGAAGAGCTTGGTAGAGAGAAAGGTAGGATGGATGGGGAGTGAGAAAGCTGAACTTGGATTCAGAGATGGGCATAAATAGGGATGTTTTTACATAGCTTATGTAGGATAGTTCTTAGCAATTTTTGTCATCATATTTTAAACATTGAAAGAAATCAAGAAGGTGAGCAGAGCAGGCAGTCTGCATTATTAGGGAGAGCAGTAAATCAAGTATGGCAAAAAGGACAGTCCTATGGATGGAGAGTAAGTAGCATGTTTTTTAGTTTAGTGAACTGAAAGTAATGGTGTGATGTTAGAAGTGTCAGAGATTGATAGGGAGAGGTGAGATCAGGAATCAATAAAATAAATCTGTATAATCTTGAGAAGGGCCAAGCTGTCTTAGTAACTTGTATGGATGAAGGGAAAAAAGAAACAGAAAAATGTGAGTGCTGTGTATGTGTTCTGGGAGAAGAAAGATGAAAGGTTACTAGAGGAAAAAGCAGGTGGTCTGTCAGAATGGCAATAAGAGCCTTGCTTTGGTGAGAAACAAAGGACCTGTGTTATGGAGACTGAGGCAAATGGTGAGATTCAAGGTGATCTTTTGAGGTAGAGTTTGTAGAAGTTTGCATAGTCAGGGTAGGGCAGAGGTTTAAAATGTGGAACATTTAGCCACAAATTGGCTTTTGTGCAGTTTGGCAGTTAGACATTAGAAGCAGGTCCTAGTTGTGTGCCCATATATATTAAAACAGGGAAAAAAGTGTGTGAATAAATGTGATATGAACAGAGGTGAGTTCTGGACAGCTAATCTGTTTCAATGGATTTTAAACAATGTATTTTAAATTAAAATGTAATTCACGTGGAAAGGACATTAAGGGGTATATTTTTGGCAGAGTGAGCATGGATCGAGCTGCATGACTTCCGTTACTGTTAATGGAATGCACAACCAAATATATGCTCTTCTAAAAAAAAAAATCTCTAAATGTGTTTATATTGTGGTAAATATTTAGTAATTATTCTTAAACAATGGACACCTCGAATGTTCAGAGTGGCAAGTAAGTCATATATGAAATTTTGTGGTGGTACCAGAGGGCTGTGCTTAGCTTCTTGGGGATGGTACCATGTGAGCTCCTCTGCCCGCGCAGCCGAGAGGCCAGCAGTTCTGTTACGGGGCTGCCCTCCGCACGCGTTTTGTGCTGTCGCTGTTTTGGCTTATCCAGTGAATTTAGGTTCCTGTTAAAGACTTTTTCCTACGGGGAGCAATATATGCAGCAGATGTTTGCAGTGACACAAAACAGCCTTTCAAAAGAAGATGCACTTTTTCAGTCAACCCAAATAGGTTCCTACGTGAGAATGGCAAAGCAAACCAAGTGAAGATGTGTACGTGCTTGTAACTTGAATTTCTAACACAAATATATACACACACACACAGACACATACATATACTTTTTGTGTGTGGGACAGCTGGTTCTTATTGTGGTGTCCAGATGTCTGTCACATGCTAGTCCTGCTCTTTGCACCAGTTTTGATTCTTGGTTGCTGGTGGTTTGTGTTTTGTCCCTGTCTTTCCCTGCATCTCGGAGGTAGTTCCACTGGCCTGGTGACAGGCCACTTGCTGTGCACCTGGCTGCAGGACTTCTGGTCGCCTGTCCTGAGGGAGGAGTTTTCTCATGTCACGTCTCAACAGTGACATTAATAGTTGGTCTAAGTTATACATACTGGTCATAAGATAGCCTACAAATTCTCCACAAATGTAAATGTGTTTGTACTTTAATGCATTTATAACTAGGAAATAAGAGCAAGTCTTAATAATCAGGAGGCAGTCATAAGTTATTTTTGCAACTATCATAAGTGTGATTGTTTTGGAGTAGAACGTGGACAGAAGCAGACAAATAAATATGAACTAAAAGTGCTCTTTTGTGAATTCATTTTGCAGATGTTTTCATGTCATTGCTATTTTTGATTTAACGGTGCTATTAAGTATACACTGTAAAATGGAGCCAGTGTTTGGAAAGTGCAATTTGTCCTGCAGGGAAAGGAGTCAGATGTTTCAGTGGCAGACAGCAAGTACAGCGTGTTAATACTGCACTTAGCTGTGACTCAGTTTGCAGATCGTGGCCCTGCAAACAGATACGTCACGATAGAGCTTTGCACCGTACTCCAGTGCCGTTTCTTGTTTCACCTCACTCACAGAAGCTGCGCATTCCCAGTGAGTGGGGCTGGACTGCTCGTTTCTGCTCCCACCCTGCCTGCTTGTCTGCCTTGGCTGTCGCTTGGCGTAAAGTCCCGCGGAGGTGTGGCTGCAGGAGCGAGGAGGATTGGTTCAGTGAGCTGGTTTGATGGAAAACTGGCCTCCCCAAATTAAATGTGAACCTAGTGTCACGCAGAACTGAACTGATTCATGTAGTGGTTGCACGGTGCCCATGTCCCTTGCAAGGGAGGGGCTGGGAATCCACTGCTGGTTGTGGGAAGAAAGTATGAGAATAGAACTACCCCTTTGTGGTAGTGTACAGTTACCGAGGATTAATTATACTAGGAAATCTTGTGTCGCTCTTAAGGCAACTGAATGTACGAGAGAGAACGGTGGGATTCGTCCACATGTAGCACACGTGCATTACACAGTGGTTGGTGTCTGCACTAGAGGCTTTGTGGAAACAAGGCTGAATTTGCTTTCAGTTTGTGTGTTATTGTGTATAAAAAGAAAAATAAGCAATGTGAGAAATTACCTACAAAACCGGTGGGCCCATGGGTTTGCATTTTTGGTGAGGGTGAGGGAGCGGAGCTGACGTCCCTCACCCAGCTCGAGCGTGCGCCAGAATCCAGTGAAGCACGGCGTGCAGAGCAGGCGTCCGTGTGCTTTGTGCCGTTCTCAAGCAGCACCAAACTGCGGCCGTCACCAGCATCTTGTCCGGAAATTCTGTGCTGGACGCTCTTGTGTTCGCTTAAGTTACTTATTTTGAAGTTGCCTCTCAATCATTATTTCAGATTTTCTGGGGGAAGCTTCGTGATTCAGGAGAGACCTGATGCAGTGACCTTGCTCACGCTGAGCATTTCTTCCTTAGGAGGACAGAAGTGCTGATAGCAGGAGCAAGGGTGGTGGAACCACTCCACTTCGATGCTTTTGAGTTCTACCAAAAGTATCTTTGTGTTAATTGCTTAAATTCCGTGAACACTTGTTGCTCAAAAGCCATCTGATAAGCAGACTTTAAGATTGCCTTCCTCTATCTCTTGTGTGATTTTTAGTTTTCTCCCTTGTTATAGTAGTACAGTAACGATGGTTTTGTTATAAATAAGGAGTGACATTTCACAACAAAAACAGTCGTACATAGTCCTTAATTTCCTAATTCTCTTTTCTCCTTCAAATGTTTAAGACCAATTTAACATGCTTCACAATACAACTCACCTAACTTTTTTTTTTTTCTTTTCCCACAGTCCTGCTTCTTTGCACATGTTTTTAAAATAATTCCAGCTGCTTACTTTCTGAAATTCATTTTGGTCAACGAGAGATGCTTGCATTTGTGCTCCTTGCTGCAAATGTCAACTTTTCTAGCGCACAAGTATTTCCTTTCCCCCATTTAATCATGGCACTTTCTGACCCTCACAGAATAAGCCTCCTTCTTTCCAAAGCTGGCATCTTCACAGTAAGAGCTGATGAACATGGAGAGTTTGCGTTGGCTTTTTTGCTTGTTTGTTTTTGTTTTATTTGTTTGTTTGGTTTGGCCAAATGTTGATTAAACATCTGTGTTTCTCTGGTGCTGAAAAGTGCAGTGAAGAGGAATACAGTCTGTATCCCTTATTCTAATGTAAGTTTTGGTGCTGTTTTCATTGAGTAGCTGTATGATTTCAGCTGGCGTGCTTCTGTCTACGAGGAAAACTGTGAGCGTTTGAAGTCCAGAAGACAAGCTGGATGTTTGGTGCTTCCCCATTAAAAAGAAATGAATAGGTGGAGAATCAAGCAAGTATTACTTTCCTTGTCCTGATGATAATGTTGTTCAGGCTTCTAATTGTATTGGATGACCCTTTTTAAAATAACTTTTTAATCATTTATCTTTGGAACCCTTGGCAGAGCTGTTTCATGGATATTCTTAATGCTACTTTGACTTCCTTCTTGTACACTATTATAACTATTTTTTTTTCCTAGTTCTGTGTTGCCTGTTTGCCCTTCAGGCTGCACAGTTTATAAAAACAGATTTCTCTGCTTCTGACCACTGATCTACAGTCTCTTTTCTGTCCTCTAATCTGCTGTTCTTTAGTACTTTGATTCCTCATGTTCTTGGGTGGCCTTTCTTATCCCTCTCTTTTGGATTTAGTGTTTTCTCTAGCTTTTCTGAGGCTGCTTTCTCCATGTTCATTGTCTGTTTGGCATCAGCATGATCTGTAGCTTCGCTCTTTCTTCCTTTCATCCTTCACAAGATCTCTGCTGCATATGGTGGCCACCTTTCTTTAAAACTGCTTTAGCAAAAGCACTTTCAAAAACTTAAGCAATCTACCATCTATCTTCTTGCCTGTTCTTATCTTCAGTGCTCCCTCCCCACTATGCTCCTAGTTTGAGGTCTGTCAACTCTGCATGATTAAATCAGTGTAAATAGGCTTGGCAAACAGTTTTGGGTTCTTATATATTGGCTCTCCCTGGGTCCTCAGATTCCGCCCCCCCCTCTCTGCTAGAAAACCTGCTCTTTTCTCTCTCTCGGCACCATCTCTTGAGCTCTGTCTCTTTCTCTGCTTTTTCTGTCTTTGTCTGTTGTCTCCAGGGCCTCCACTGTCACATCATACAGTTTTCCATCATATCTGGCATTTCTGACCTGATCTGCCTCTCCAGCTTGCCTACATTTTCTCATTAGTTACAGGCATCCCCTACTGATTCTGTCAGACTTTTTTTTTTTTTTTTTTTTTTTTTTTTTCCCCTAAGGTATGTCCTACAGCTTTTCTATTTTTTTTTTCTGTGACTTTTATAAATGTCCTCTAACAACTAAAATGAATTGATGGGGATTTTGTGGTCGCTTGCTTTCTTTCTTCCTTTTTTTGCATATTGACTTTCTGGAGCCATTCTGAAAAATCTTTAGACCAACCCATTTGTACAGCTTAGCACCACTGCCATGTGTATTTCTAAAACTACTGAAGAAGGTTGAGGTTAGCATGTTAGCCTGCCTTTCTGATATAGGAGCTATCATATTACAGTTATCTAATGACCATCATCATGCAATTTTTAGGTCTTTTTTAATATGGTTTGTTCCAAGTATGCTTCACTAACAGTTTGTGCTGTCAGCATGTTGCCTTGAGTTGCACAGCTTTAGCAATCTTCACCTACTGACATTCTCTTTCCTAAGGCCAAGTTTCCCAGGAGATTTTCTCGCGTGACACAGTCCTCTGTAAACTAGAGCACTGAAATCTCTTAGCAAAATTAGTTCATCAGGCTTTAGTACTGGGTGACCTCACTGTGAAACAGCCTCTAAAATATATTTTATGTGTCCAGATTGTCTAGGTAATTCCATTAGTATCATTCTCGTGGTAGCTGAGTAGGTAGATTGTCTTATTATCACAGTGGCTGAATTAAATTCAGGCTAATTTAGTAGATGGTAAACTCTGTTGGTGATATGGGTTCCATGTAACTCTTCAGTTCCATAAACTTGTCTCCCCATTCTTAACGTGAACTTTTTTTCAGAGAAATACACTCATCTTTCTCCTTGCTAATACCTTTCTGTTTTTTTGAGGAATGCACAGAAAATAAGTGCAAATTGAGGTGACATATTTGGTGTAGAGTATCATAAAAGTAAGAGAGTTGTCACTTTTTTGGTCAAATTGTACCTTTGAGTTAATGTTTCACTCTTTTGATATTGACATGCAACTTGTTACAAATCTGTGTTGTTACTGGAAAACAGGACATGGAAGTGTTGAAATTCACAGGGATGAGCACGGTATAAATTCCTGAATAGTGAGACTGAGCAATTCACTTTTTTATGACTACAGAAAAACAAATCAGCCAATAATTGCATTGTTTTATCAAGGTTTCCTTTAAAATATACAGCACTTCCATTTCCTGAAATCAGGTGCACTGAAAACTAGAAATACTTTTTGGGCTTTTAAACTAGGCAATATAGCAACCTTGGATGACGAAGGTTGGAATAATTATAACACTTTTGATATAAATATATATATTTTTAACTTGACGTGTCGATTATATCAGGGTGAAAAGTGATTTAGGTTCTGTTTTTGGTCATACCCCAAGAATGCTTTGTGAATATGGATTTATTTGCCTTCACCCATTTGCATCTATGCAATGCAAACAATACGAGCCGGGAGTTTAATTTCTAGTTGTTCTGTGAAGTCGTGAGTTTTGCCAGTGGCTGCTGTGTGCTGCTTTGGTTCGTTAACTGCCTTCAGAGCTAACCTGCGCGGTTTCATATGCAGCAGCAACACATACATGCAGTTAAGGCTGCTTTTGCAAACCTTATTTACTGCTTCCCAAGTCTCTCTTAAAGCTTGTTAATGCCGGAGCTTCTTGATTCTGTTACCTGTCGGAGCCAACTCGACGTGTTGGGCTCCGCTCCGAAGACCTTTAAGATGGAGCCGCGGTCGCTGCTGGCAGGAGGGAGGTTTCCTGCTCACAAGATCTCCGCACCGCTAGCTAGAGGGAGCTAGCTGCTCCCTCTGGTCTTTCTGCTGGGACACCCGAGTCGTTGCGGTGTGTTGCCGCTGCTTGAAGAAGGGCTGCGCTGGGATGCCTTTTCTATTGTTCTCTAGACCATGTAGATTTTCTTGTGAAATACGGCACATCGTATGGCTTACTGGGGTCTTCAAGGGGACGCATCTTGATCCTGTTGTGAGAAGGAGTCTTACATGGGGTGCTGGGGGGAAACTGTGAGGTGAAAATAAGGCAATCTTCTTGGTGTTCTTTTGTAAAGGGAGAGTATATCCAGCTAATAGTTTGTTCACTAATTGCATATATTAATTTCTAAGAAGTTGCTGTCCACTGCAGTATACTCATTGCTTTCACAAGTGGTATAGTTTTTTAATATTAAAATAATTCTATTCATTTACCAAAAGAAATAGCAAGAAGAAATAAATGGTTTAACAGTCTATTGTCACATGCAAAATCCTTGATTTGTTAAAAGAACCATGTAGAGAGGAAGCATTTTATCTTAATCTCACTGAGTTCTGTTAAGCAGCAAAGAACCACTACTTTTGTGGCGCAGAAGTCCACAGATCTGGCTCGGTGGTGGGTATCTCCTGTGGAGATCTTGCTCAAGGTTGGAAAAGCTCACACACTGAATCAGTAGGACCCAATTATGAGCTCTTTTCCCCCACCATACCGGCTTGTGTGCGTGCACGCACGTGCGCACCATTGTGGCCGCAGCCACTGGTCAGACGCACGCTCCTGGCTGAGAGGAATGCTGGAGCTTTTTAATTCAGAGAGCTCGGTTACTTGTGGGGATTATGTTTTGAGTTAAAAAAAAAGAATACCAGCTTTCACTTTAATGTGTGACTGTATAACACAGCTGTTACTCCATCTTCAAACAATGTATTTTCAGTGGTAACTGGTGCTCCAGCAGGTATTCAGAGGTTGGTGAAAGCCCCCAAACAAATAAAACCTCTCTTCCCCCAGCCTAAGCACAGACATAACGTGGTTATAGCCCATTCCTCCTCTTCACAAGTAGCCCAGTTCCTGCAAGTGTAAGTGGTGCAGGGCCCGCCAGAGAGGCGTGCGGTCCCTGTGGGGTGCCCTTCCAGCACCGCTGCCCTCGTCCCGCTCTTCCCCTCGCTGCCCTGCTGTAGCTCTGCCAGCAGCACCCCGTCCTCTGCGTGCGGTATCTGCCCATCTGCGCCGGTGCCATGCTTGCTAGAGCTCAGCAGTTGTTTTAGAGTTCGAAGGGGTGTTTTTGTGGTGGTTTGGTTCTTATTCTGTGTGGCTATCCTGAAATTGTGTTGCCCTTCTGGTATTGTCAAATACCTTTTTTTTTTTTTTAAATTCTGCTTTGGTTACATAGGATTCTACTACACGCGTGAGTTCAGTGAAAGCATTGCTAGACATACTTTAAAATCAGTAAGCATATAAAATGTAGACTAAAAAGTAAATGCATAATATGACTAGACAAAATTAAGAAAAAAAGGTTTGCTTATATCTCCTGTTATGCAGTAGAAAATTTAGAATACGGTATGTAACTTGGTTGCAAGGCATACTTTTTATTTTGTCTTCAGCAGCTCTCAGAAAAATTGCTTATAGTTTGGTGATGTCGCAGTTACCAAAACCTCTGTGGTTTTAGGCATAGGATGGTGTCTGTCAATGCCTCGTCAATTGAATTTGTTATCCAGAAGGTCCAAGATTAGAGTGCCTTGTGATTATGGTAAAGGGCTATGATTGGGGGTTTGGCTTGTCTCTGCGGCAGTGTTCCAAAAAGACCTGAAATGCGACGATTAACCTTTTACTATCAAACACCTTTTTGAAGCATTTGTAGTAGTTCTGGGTATGAACAAGCCTTAGGAAGATCTTCCCAGCCTTAAGGCCCATGCTTCTAACTATATATTGCTGTCTTCTTTGTGCATTGAGATGCTTTAATTTTGAACTTTTTTGTTTTTCTTTATTCGTTGGCTAATAGAAAATGTTTCTGTCCTCCTTTGGGAGTGGTAGCAAAGATATTTTGAGAGATTATTGGAATTAAAGTGATTTAGCATGCACCTTAATTGCAAAAAGCTTATATTTGATACTGCGCATCCCTAATCTTTATTTCCATTTGGTAGGCTAGCCAAGGTCTAGGTTCCTCATTAAATGACTTCTGAGCAATCTGGAGGTGGAAGCAATATGGAGGGCACTGCTGAAATTTGTCTTATCTTTAGGTCGCTGTTGTTTATGGGGAGGGCACAGTTATTTGTGCAGCACGCTAAGCTGAACCTTGCTCTTTATCAGATCCCAGGTAACTGGACTTGTAATTCAGAGCTGTGCTTCACAATTTACATCTTCTGTTTGCATTCTGCAACTCATCAACAGAAATGATAGACAATACACCACTAGCACCTGAACTCAACAGTGTAATGTTTGTAATGCAAACATAGAGGGAGAGCATTTGAAGTTAAACATAACTAGTTTTTATTGCATGGAACTAGTTTTTATTGTATGTCTTTCTTAGTTTCTTTAACATTTTATTAGTGTCTTTTTAATAAAAATTGTAAAGCTGGGATAGTTAAGGTCTTACAGTGTCTCTTAAGTTGGTTAGAGTTGGTAGATTTCAACATGTCCTGTTTATTCTTTTATGCACCCTGCAATAGAGGCTGTGGAGTATTATTTTCAGTCTTGTCTTTTCGAGCTTTCATAAAAGGACCTGAAGTTTTAATAGTTTTAAAGGACACACTAGGGTAGATTAACTTTTCAAGTGAGAGGAAGATTAGCTTTTACTGTAATTCTCATGTTGGCCCTTAATAATGTAATATCACATAAAAGGCTTCTAGCAAAATGGGCAAACCTTCCTTAAAGTTACAAAATATTTCTTTAGAAGAACATTTACTAACTCTTACATAAACTCTAAAATTTCTATTCTTCATCTTGGGTGTCTTCTTTGAGGTTGACTTAGTTTTTGATGTTTTACCTTTCTTCATCCTCTTTGCTTAAGCCTTTACACTGTGTTTTTTATCTATACTTCTGGTATTCTCTCATCTCTAATTGTTTTATGTTTTCAGGAGTCTAGAAGTTTTAGGATATTTCTTTAAGATCAGCTTTATTCTCACAACTGTGTCTACAAACTTTTTTCTTGGTTTTAAAGAATTGCTTGTTTCAACTACTTCTGTAGCGTTTTCTTCTCCTGTTAATTAATGTGAAAAAATCTATTAAGTCTTTCTGTCCTAAATATTTCAGATCATGGCCGTGAAAAATGGGTAAAGAACAAAGACGGGATAAAAAAAAAGCCACATGTAACAAAATCTTCCTCTGTAAATACAGCCTTCTAAAATGAAAATTGACTGTCTCAGACAGGGGCAAGTGTTACAAAGCTAGCTTACTTAAGTAGTGGTAAAAGCTGTGAGATTTGTCCACTAGTAAACATAACTAGAAATGCAAAAGTAATGATTCATGTTTTTCCTTAACCAGTGAAGCAGCAGACTGCTTTTTTCTTAGCAAAAATGCTTATTCAATACTTGGCAAAATTGAAAATTTGACCTTTTTACTTTTCCGGAAAACTGTTAGTTTCCTAACATTTGGGAACTGCACTATTGAAAGGATCTGAGTACTGCTTATGCCAGTTTTCTAGGAATTAGGAGTTCCTCCTGTGAATAGTCCCGGGGAATGTCTGGTGGCAGGTTTCTGTTCAAACAGCTGCTGTGGCGGTGTTCAAAGTGGTGTGGGCAGCGGGGTGACGACACGACTGACCTTTTTGTTCTCCGGTTTGTGGGCAACAGCCTTCGGTAGCTTCCTGGGCACGCTGCTGCGCGGGTTTGTTCTTCAGGAGTCTGTAAGTGTAAATCCACATCTGCAAGAATATTTTGTTTTCTATTTGTTGCTGTTGAGCTCACGTTCAAAAAGCATCGCCCAGCCCTGTTTTGGGGATATGCAGCATTGTGCAAAGACCCAGACAAATCCCTAGACTCAAGACAATGAATCGGCTGGCACATCCTCTCAGCAAAAGCGTGTTTACTGTAGATGTGGGGTCTTTTGGATAGAAATTTTGGGGCCTGTCTGATGTAAAAAGAGGTTGAAAAGTAAGAGATGGTGACAGCCATCGTAGGAGTTTAGGGGAGAAAAATAATGAAGTCAAAAACTTCAGGATGGGAAGGTGGCTCTAAACTAAATGGGAGATGACTGAGCAAATTTGAGTTTTGTCATTTTGACTTTACCATGTACGTGCAAACTAATTTCGTTGTTGTGACTTTGCTGTACTGGGGAGATTGCTGTACTCCTATGAGGTGTTGTGAAAGACTGAAAGTAGTGTCTGTGGTAAAGGAGGCCCAGCAGGCCCAGTAATGGTTTGAGGGATTCTTGGAGAATTCATATTGCTTTTTTTTTTTTTAATGGACATAATGCAATGCCCAGCACAGCCCACCGGGGTCTCAGTCTAGGTGGCACTCAGCTCCAGTCAGGGCCTGGAACGCCGAGATAGGCCGCCATTGAGGCCCACAGAACTTCTCCTGTGTACAAAGAAGTTTTGTCTCAGTACAGTTTCTAGTAGCAGTGCATAACAGAGGAATGCCAATTACATATGCTTTCTAGACCCACGGTATCGTGCAAGGGATTCAGAAGACCATTTTAACAGAGCAGTTCACCTTGAAAGGACACCTAAAACCCATCACTAATGCTTCCTGTGGAGAAATAAGCAGGAAATGGAGAAAACCAGAAGTTCTAGAAACCTTTCAGGGACTGTCCAGAAGTGGGTGCAAGTTCTGTGTATTTTTTCTCTTTTATTTCAGCTATATCAAATCTTTCATCCAACGGCCTTGCTGAGCAATATCATTAATTAAACCAGTCAGTAAAACACCAGTGAAAATCTTAGCAAAGTGTCTGTCTCTGGCCCTTCCAGCACTCACCCACACTGACCAGTCTGGCTTTACTCCAACAGCAGCTACAATTCATAAAGTTTAACAAGCATTAAACACATTGATCACGTTAACCAAGAGAATAAAAACTGCTGCCTCCTACCATTAGGTTCAGAGAAGGCAGTCAATAGGGTTCTCTGGGACTATCATGTTGAAGTAGTGGAGAAATTTAATTTCAGACATCAGTTTATAACCTCTGTCCAACTGTTCTCCAATTTTCCATATGCTTTATTTGAATGCCACCCCACCAGAAGCTGCTCGAGGCAAGGATGTCCTTCGCTGTTTTCCTTCACTTTCTCCGTTCGAGGCGTTGGCAGAAGCTGCTGGAGCGGGGCTGCACCAAGCCGCAGCGCGAAGCAGGGAGCTGCTCCTTCTGCAGCGGGCAGCCGGAATGCGTCGGGCTGAAACTTGGCTAAAAAAGCACACCCCCAGTGAGCCCTGCCGATCAGCGCCGCTTTAGTTACGGGAAATTCCCCCTTCGCATTGGACCTGATCATGCACCCAGTTGCTCCCTGACTCAGCCTTGCTAGTTGGGATCATGAAACACCTATCGCTGGCACCGACGTCAGTGTTGGTGATGCTTGTAAGTCGAGTTACATCAGGCGAGTAACCTTTGATAAGGAATGGTGACCACAGCAGATGGCAAGAACATTTTCACCTGGTTTCAGCATTCACTAAGGACACAGCAATATACATAATGAATCACAACTTTAGACCAGAGGTCCTGTCTGTCCCAGTAGCTGGTGCGCAGCTGTAGATGCTCGGGGGAAACGTAAAGGCAGTATGTATCCCCTTTTGTTCACCCTTCCCGCAGTTTGCAGTTTATGGATTGTGGTATATTCTGTCTGGTTAATATCTTACATGCTGCAGAAGTATAGCTGGTTTTGATGTATAGGTCACCAAAGAAACTGTACCTTCTGCTGTCCTCTTTTTCAAGTGCTGTAATTCTTCAGGTCAGTGAGTCCTCCAAGTAGATAAAAATGTCTTGGCATGCAATTCTCTCCCAGTTTAACCAGGTTAACAGTACAAAATCTGCAGTATCTTTTAGATACCTTGCTTCATGGTCCTCTGCAACGACATCTCTTTTTTTGATGTCATTTCAGCAAGCTGGTAAATATGGATGAATGATTGTCCTTGAAAGTGCTGTCATACTACCCACAGCAATTCGGATGCATGTGTAGGGATTGTAAATCAGTTTGAGGTTAAGGTACAGTTTTCATTCCTTTTACATCATGCAGGTTTTGTGAAGGTGTTTTTAGAGAAATTGACTGAGAAATTAAGTTGGTCACTGGCTGGCTGTCTTGCATGATATTGTTAATGGAGAGGCAGTCTCTTTTTTCTGTATGTGTTGGTGCTCAACACATTAAGCCCTGAGCAACACTTTTTCCCTGTGTGCTAACATGATGCACAGGTTACAGTAATAAGAAAACACAGAAATAGTTGTAAACTTACAAGGCAACTGTAATTCTGTTATGCCTTTGAGGATAGATTGTAAGAGGCTAAATATCTGTCTCTGAATTAGGAGTACAGGACGTGGCTGTTTTGCCCGGTCCAGCTGGGATGTTTTGTGAGTTTATTGCCTGTAGCAACAAAACCTGCAGAAAGTCACAGATGAAGCTGGAGTGAACATTAACCTGTTGGGAGGAATCTGCAGAATGGATATCTCTGGTGACAGTTTTGCAAGCTGTAGGGTACATATTTGTATCCTAGCTTTGCTAAATAATCGATCTATTGACTGCCACTTTAGACTTGCTCTGTATTCAAGAGGGTCATGTTTGTGCCTGAGATATAACTAGTCTTTAGTATTTGGATGAATATGGGGGGAAACGCATTAATTAGGACTATTTTTTTACTTTCATAAAAAGGGTAAAGGAAGCATTTTTTAATCTAATGAACACTTGCAATGAAGAATAGTTAATTTATTGTTAGACACAGTATACCATACTGCAATTCCAATACAATTATTTCTAATTGTCTCAAGAGCACTAAAGACCTGTTTATTTGAAGGAAAAAAAAAGACAAATAGACAAGTCTGATTCTAAATACACATAAGTATTTATACTTTTAGAATTATTTTTTGTAGTTTGACTACTCGATTTAAGTTATTACTTCTGTTTATACCTTTTAAAATTTCTGCAATGTTCATGCTTACTTTAGAAGTGACTGTTTTCCTTGACCAGATCTTGGAGAGAACATGCAGAATTTCTCTACTTCATTATGAATGAAGAAAAAAATCTTCATAAACTGCACAGAAAACAACTTCATGTCTTTTCTTTCTCTCTTTCTCTCTTTCTCTCTTTCCCCTGTAAGCAACTTAAAAAAAAAAAAAGTTTATTTCCAAATTAGTCCAATAAAGTTAAAAATGAGTTTATTTCTTTATGAAGAAAAAAATCATGTAAGGTTTTTTTGTTCCAGGCTTTCCTTTTATATTAGAATTTGAGATGGTGTTGGAGCAGTGTGTGACAGCTAGAGAATTAAAGAATTGGTGCCAGCAGGAGCATAACAAAAAATGAAGACTGAGTATGCCAAAGGGAATAAGTGATTTAAAATCTGAATTTTGTGGATTTCTTTGAGTCATATCTGTGCACCAAATATCTAAGCATATCTTTGGGTAATAGTTGAGTGAGAAGTCTTTGTTAAACTCTTAAATTTCAAAATATATCACCCGTAAATCATGCAGGAAAACCGGGGAAGAATAGGCTTAACATACCTAGAATATTTTTGAGGTATGAATCAAACAGATAACAGAACTTAAAACCTGTCAGGCCTTCTTTATATACATCCTAAAGCAGGGAAAATGCCTCTGCAGACTTTTTCCGGAATTCATTTGATACCCTTGTATAATCTTCCACGTTTCTTGGGTAATCATATAGCTCCAAATAAGGAATGTTAGGCCCCATTTCTTGTACAATCTGTACAGACTGTATGTTAGTTTGTATAGCTAAGAGCTGCTTTTCTGGGTCAAGCTGAAGCTGAAAGTTACAAATGAAGTAAAACCAGTGGATTTAAGTTGCATAGGAAATGTTGTGCCAGTTTGGTTTATGGGTCACAGTCAGGTCTTTACCACTCCTTTTTTTTCCTCTCTCATTCTTTTGACAATTTCTTGTTATTTTCTATTCCAAATGACTTATTTGTGTTGTTAGTACTTATCTAGAAGAGTCCTAAAAATAAGAAAGAGCCAGGAAATGCATTAAGAGCAGAAATACTAAACCAGAGCTGTTTGGAATCTCTTTAGTTCACCAAGCATCATTTGCTTGTTGGCTATTTGAAGAACAGGGTCCAAGAAAAAGGAGGTCAAAACAGACTCCCAAGGCGCCTTCCCTTCCTCCAGAAAGAGAAGGGAAGGAGCGGAGTCAGCAGGCTGAGGGTGACCTGGGTGTGCGGGATGCCTGGATGTGCGGCACTGCAAGGCCCAAGGTGCATGGCAGCTTGCTTTCTTCCCAGCCTGTTAGTGATCCAGATCTTTTGTGCCTTTTCTTTATACTTTTGATTCACCTCCTCTTAGTGAAGACAGAGTTAACTTAGAGTTAACTCCTAATCTAAATTGTTTTAAATACATTTTTGTAGTGATTTTTAAGGTAGTTAGAATAGTGCCTCTGACTTCTTCTCCAAACCTGCTCCTTGTTCTCAGTGGTGCTTTTCCAACTCCCTCATGCTTAGGGGAAGAAGAATCTTTTTTTGTTGTTGTTTTTTTTTTTTTTTTTTTTTTTTTTTTTTTTTTTTACAGAATTTGGTAAGTATAGTATATGTATGCCCTTTAAGTTTTTTTTATTGCCTGGTTATAAATCTAGACTGAATGGTGAATGAAGCACTTTAGAAGTTTGCATAGCTCTATAAATTAAAATTGAAATTTCTTTAACAGCATGGAGAATGCAGTGATGGACATCAGTTTTGTGTTTGAAAAGAGTTTACATCTGTTAGTAAATTTAAATGATAAGTTAAATGGTTTTTAAATGATAGAGTGTGAGGGCATATCCTTTACATAATTACTTTAAATGCTTTTTATAGCTTCAGGATTTATGTTGGTAATCACATTGCTACCTGACAGTCTGCATGCTGTAATCCTGTCTTCCTGATGGCTTTCACCTTGTCGAAGGGGGCATTCACTTGATATCCCTTTAACTGATACAGATAACTTCAGTAAAGAAAAGTGCTCTAGTAACTCTGAAGTAGTTCGAATGATGTGCTAGCATCTATAAGCAATGGCTCTTTTCTTGAAACAGCTACTTACTGTCTTTCAGTTCTTATTCTCAAAGTAGCAGTTTAAATAAAGATGCTAAGCAATATTGGGCTAGACGTCACAATATACTTTTTTTTTTTTTTTTTTTTTTAGATTTAATGACAGTTCCTTAAAGAGGAGGGATAGGATGTGATTTCCTGATATGATCAAGTAAAGGGTGCTGGATAGACACAGCTACCTCTTTTTGCTTTGTGCTCATTAAAATCCTTGCCAAATAAGTAAATAAGTGAATGCTGTTTGTGCTGTAGAGGTGAAAATAATCCAGCTCAGGCTTTGATTGTGTTGTAGGGCCCTGGAAAATTCTGCAGCCAACCTGGATCGCCATCTCTGGACGTTGTCTTACTCCAGGGAACAGGCAGTCCCTTGGCTTTGGCTGTAGAAAGCTGGTTTGATTTTGATGTGGCCACCTGAGCGAGCGCCGTGCCCAGCAGCGCAGGCTGCTCCTCACCTCGCCTGACTGCAGGGTATGGTAATTGGACCCCGGGGAGCGAGGCCGGAGGGGCACCGGGCGTCCTCCTGGCCTGCTGGCTTCTTCTTAGCAGTGGGCAGGCAATGCTGCTTTTCATAGCTGACAGACAGGCTTGTTAGAAGGTCTTAAAGCAGCTACAGAAGTGAGCTCTTCCAGTTAATAGCTTTGAAAAGCAGTTCAGATAATGGGCATTATACACCATTTCTGACTTTGCCTTTTTTTCTCCCTTAGACCAAGAGAGAGGTGAAAGGCAATACATTTTAAGAACCAGAGAAACCTTTTGTGTCACAGGATAGCTCCCATACAAAGTTGGAATCAGTGCGATGGGCTCTCACAGATGAGCTCTGGCAAATTGAGCTGGTTGGTGTCGAGCCCTCTGTTGGAGGCCAGTCCCCTCGGGGCAGGGCACCAGATCGGCACGTATTCCCCTGCCCTTGGCCCCTCGCTTAGCAGCTTGGTGCGTTCCTGAATCAGCACGGCATACGGCAGCACCACCTCTATGCTCCTGGAAGATACCTTTTTTTTTTTTGTATCTTGAAGATGCAAATTTTCCAGAAGTTTGTATATTTATCTGCACAGTAACCAAATATTATTTAACAGCTACCTCAGCTATTGTGAAGGGTGTCTTATTTTAAGTACCTAGATACATTACTTTTATGTCATGATTGCTACTGTAAATTATTATTTCTGTACAGTTAATCATGATGTGTTGTACACAGTGTGGTTCCTTTATATTAGGTCTTTGTCCCATGTTTGGTGGACTAATGTGTATGTTTACAGTCATACACAAGAGTTTGTCACTAGTGGCGTATTTAAAAACATGGGGGAAAAAATGGACTGATTACCCTCTTCATCAAGCCTGGTCAGTAATTTAAATATTTTCCATTAAGGTGAACTGATTCTGGACAAATTTGCTCTACTTTTCTTCCTTCTGGGTTGCCTTGCTGTTAGATTTGGAAAGTCCTGTGCAGTAAAGTTGGCACCCTGGAAAAATAAAGACAAAAACCACAAGAAGAAGTTCAAAAGAAATACAGACTAAGAATGAAGTTTTCAAGCTACGTTCCAAGGCAAGGACTTTTCATCTTTATACCTTTGAATTGTGAATCAAGGCAGTAAAAGTTACTACTAGGTTAAAGTTTAAATGGCATAGAAAAGGTAGAAAAAAGATTAAACATATTCTGTCTGGACAGTGGAACAAAGACTTTGAATCCTTATCTATGCACCTGTCTATTGAGTATCTAAGTTCCAGGAGTCCCACAGAGGACATGCAATGAGCACTCTTATTGTTCGTATTAAGAACTGAAGTAATTGAAAGGAAAAGTAAGGTAAGGAGAATCAGAAATCAGATGTGACTGCCTGTATGGTTAAAAAATAATTTAAAGGGAAAGTGACTATCAAGCAGTTCATATTATGGAAATCTGACCATTGAAGATAAAATAAAAAAAAAAAACTATTATTCTTTGAAAGAGTTTTTTCTCTCGAAGTAAGACTTAAATATCATTTGAAAACCAGTAATTTTCACAAAGTGCCTTACTGGCCACTTGTAAAACAGCAATTCAAATGAATGTTTTTTCAGTCTTTGAATTGATATGTGATGGCTGGATCTGAGGCATGGGGATTTTTTTTTTCTTTTCCATTAGAGATGTCTGTTTTGTAGTTATTTTGAAGTGTGAAAATTATACAGGTCTAAGTAAGCATGTTAAAATGACATGCTGTGTTTACTTTGGCTTCCTGTTCAATATAGACATCTAATGCAAAATTGATGCGACACCTCTATGTTGTTAAGAGGTTAATAGTTATAAATGTAATGTTTTATATTCTGAATTAGTAAATTGTGATCTCTATCCTAATCTGTTGTTGTTGTTGTTGTTTTTGAGCTATCCTTTCAGTTTACTAAATAGGTAACTCTGCAGTGTATTATATGGAAGGTGGTTTATTAGTTTATACATGTTAAAGAAATATATACAATTTTCTTATTTAGATAAATACTGAAATCAGCTTTGCTTTAAATTGCAGTTTGTGCAGAGCTTCTAAATTCCAGATCTGTGCAGTAGCTTCTCTTTCATTATGTAGTTGGATAAGTGCGGGGAGAAGGCTAGGTAATAATTACTTTCGGGTGAAAAAAATGAATTTACCAAAATGGTTTTTAAACTAGATTTTGATGCATAGCTTTTATTTAATACAGATATCCTGTGCTCAGCAGAAACTCAGCAGCTTTGCAAAACTGCCTATTGTCATGGCATTCACTGTGAATTTATGAGATATCCAGGAATATATTGTCTAAGATTGATATGAAGTATTACAGATTGCATCATTATCAGATGCTAAGGTTTTATTCCTGTTAAATATCTTCAGTGCTCAAGGCAAGTTTGCATCCAACTTTCGTATGTCTCTCACAAAGTTATTTCTTTTTTGATGCGAGATCCTGGAACTTACCACTCCGAAGCTGAGTTCTGGCTTTCCCATCCATATTTCTTACTGAGGTTCTTGCACTGCATCCGAAGGAATTTGGAACATTGCTTATCTGGGACCAGTGAAGCCAGAGGATGTTTTCTGCAGCATTAGGGCAGGCTTCTTAAAGTCAGACAGGTCTTATTAGTTAATCAGAAGGTGGCTCCTTACCGCCTGTGCTCACAGTGTTACTTGCATGCCTGACGCAAGGCACGGTCTGTCTGCACGGTGGCAGCGCAGCTCTGGCTGCAGCACACCGGCACCTCCGTTTGCTTCGCGCTGCGGACACCCCATTCTCGCACGCTTCCCTGCACTTCCTATACGTGACCCCTAGTGTCTTATCATTAGTTTACAGGTTTATCTCCAAGAAACTGTGTTAATTCATTGTTCTTTACACTTCATCATCATAATCTGATGTGGCCAGCAATCATCCCAATTTGCAGAGAAGAAATTAACCCTGATGCTGTTACCTATACAACATACAGAAGCATGCACGTAATTTGATT
This sequence comes from Anseranas semipalmata, assembly GCA_013399115.1. Taxonomy (NCBI): domain Eukaryota; kingdom Metazoa; phylum Chordata; class Aves; order Anseriformes; family Anseranatidae; genus Anseranas; species Anseranas semipalmata. The sequence goes on along the minus strand of VXAA01003595.1, from coordinate 826,406 downwards.
TTGATGTATAGCCTTCAAAATAACATGTTCTCCACGTATCTTGTCTTTGAAAAAGCTGCTGAGCAGGATCATTACTCCAGTGATCAAGGGTGGCCTAGTTATCTCCTTTTAGAATAAAACCTTGGTATGTGTTTATAACCTTAAACACAAAGAATCACTATCAACGAGATGACTGTGTATGGAAATGCTGTGGGCTGCAGGTGTGCTGGATTTGCTGCATGTATTCAGACCACCTGGAAGAAAATGTATCTGAGCATGTCTGAAGTTTCCTGAGATGCATTATCTGGATACCTGGAAATCTTGTGTATACACAAGAAATTCCAGATACCTCAGAGCCTGTTTTATGAAGTCAATGCTCTCTGACAACTTTGCCAGCCGAGAAATTAGCATGCTTCATTGTAGACCTCTGTGCAAAACTGAAGAGGTAACCAGAAATATACTTGTAAAGAAAGAGCACATAATGTCTTTGCGTTTGGTATGTTTTGACAGTGGATGCAGTCCTGTGGCATCCTGTATGTGGGTTGTTCACATGGGCTTGTTTGGGATTTTTTTTTTCTTTTGCATAAACTATAGCTCCGCATGGTAGACATTAGCACTGGTATGAATGTATCGGTGTAGTTACCCCAGCGTAAAGCATCTGTATCCATGCTCTGCAGATCGTTAGGCAGTGGATTGCAGTTCAGCGTAGGTGCATTGACAGCTCACAAGGCATTACGAATTCCCCCAGGTCAGCTGCAAGCACATGGCAAGTTACCATCTCACAACAGCTAGTGTCATGTGCGATGAGCCTTTTGCTTGGTATCCTGACTGCATTTTGTCTTATCTGCTCACTCGCTGCGTGTGCTAGAAGATGCCAGTCCTCTTGCATAATGGTAGGCAGCTCACTTAAGATGTCACTTTTTGAGAAAACCATCATACTGGTTCATCCAGCTCTGCCAGGATCCTCATTAGACTGAGAAACGTGTTCAGAAGCCCCACTCCTGCAGCTGTCTCTGCTCAGTCAGTGGAGCCATGCTGGTGCTGAGCTGTTGGAGGCTGGTTTGTCTGGGGGGTTGTTTGGGGTTAAGGTGATTTGCCCCAGGGTGGTAACACCGTGAGAACATCAAGGGGTGATGAATGATCTTGAAGCATTAGTAGTGAGTGTGAAGAGGATAGGAAGGATAGGAAGGAACTGGTGCGAAGAGCTGTGGGCTATCTGACAGATGTGCAGGCTGAAGGTTGCAGTTACATGATCCTCGTGAGGTTTTCCTCTTAAAAATTCTTTGAGCAATATTGATCCAATGGAGGGATTTGGTGCCAGTGCAGTGCTTAGCATCATGTTACTGCAGTGATGGGAATGTTGTGCTGGATATCCTATAATGTGCTCTACAAGCTTTTTAGAATGAATTATTCTTAAAGAAATGTAAGAATATGTATTTGCATGACTTCATGGATGAACATACACCACTGTGAATGTTCTTAATGTGGAGAAAGGCTTTAGTACAGGCATTGCAGAATTCTGTTAGGTTAAATGTTTGTTTGTAATCATACAGTGTTTAAACTTTTTGGTTCTGGTTCTCTGTTCTAGGAAGACACATGATTATAGAGAAGTCAAACAAAAAGATATTTTCATATCATATTTTTAATTAACCCATATGTGCCTATGAAAAAAAGTGGATTTCCATTAAAAATATGCTTTAGAAGAAGTAAAACAGTTATTTGAAAATGTGATTGATATGAGAGATTTACTTCCTTTGTTCTGTGTATGTATGTATGTTTCAAGATTTTTTTTTCAGATCAAAATATCTTACATGAAATATCTTGTCTCAAAATTTCAACACTGGGCTATTTACATTATGAACACAGTGCAGTTGCATTGAGTTTCACGGTTAATGTATATTGCATACACAATGTGTGTAGAAATTAAAGATGAAAAAGTCTGAATAGGTATTTTACCCAGCCAGTTTAATTTACTTTTTTTTTAGTGTATCCTACATGCTATTCTCATGTAATCTTGTGAGATTTTACAAGAGGAGCATATTCATCTGGAATGTCCCTTAGGATAAATGTCCTGTGCAAAGCATTTAGGTGATGCTCAAGATAAAATTAAATGGTACTGTGTTTATAAACAGTGCCAAGAATAGTGTTACGAGCCAGTGTATAGCTGGAGTGCTGACTTTGGATGATATGTAAAACTAAACTCTTGAACATGTGCGATAATTATAGATTTGAGGCTGCTTCACGTACAAGAAGGGGTGTTACACCTCCTCACAGGCCTGGCTCGTAAGTCAGCTTGGGAAATTACATTCTTATCAAAATTCCCCATGAAATTCACTGGGGATAAAATATTAATCTCTTCTTGTCCTAGACAGTTTGTGTTACTAAAAAGCTGCTGTGTTTCAACTCCTAAGCACTTGCATTGCATTAGGTTATTAGATTATGATTTTGCATGCTGTTCAATATTTTTAGATGGAAAGCATTTGTTTGCATATTCTCCCTTGCCTCTTCCAGTCTGAAATGATGAACTCTGCAGTCTTTTCAGACTTGAGATTTCACATTGGCTTACACAGCAATGGACAAGTATTTTAAACAGAGATGGATGATATGTTGGCCATAATTAAGGAGGTAAGAGGAGGTTCCATTTGTTGTGGAATATAGTATGGAACTTCCTGCTTTAAGAAAGAATGTGTATGCCTCGTCTTTTTAGCCTGAATTTCTTTCACAAAGTAAATTGGAGCTAGCAGATTAGGTTGTTGTCCTCTAGTGACTTTAATATGTCTCCTGAGCAGAGTGGTTTTGCCCTATGTACCATAATGAACATAGTGTAATTAACCATTGGAACATCTTGCCCCAGTAGGTTCTCTGTCACTTGAAGTCTTGATTTAAACACTGTAATTTTCTTGAGACACATGTTCTAACACATCTCAAATCTAGAGAGCTCAATAGAGGCATTACTAAGTGAGAGTCTATGTCCTTTTTTATCGACGAATTCAGAATAAACAGTCAAAATGCTCTTTTTTAGCTTTAGAAAATATGTGTGTGGTTATATCAAGAAATCATCCCATGGGCTAATTTGCTGCACTCAGATATCCTGTCACCGATATGGCTTTTCTTCTTAAACATGTTGCGACATGAGATACTGGATTCTCTGCAAATTAATGATCAGACGTACCCATCAGGCCATATCTCATCAGTTGTATTCCAGAACTCCTGCTTGCAGTGGTCTTGCTTCCTTCTTAAAAATCAGCTCTGCCTCTTTCTTTCATAAAGATGAGTTTTTCTGCAGGTAAGGGAAAAGGAAAAGGGAAAAGGGAAAAGGAAAAGGAAAAGGCTTGCTTGCTTCTGTATAGCATAGGTTAGTCTTGGTAGAAGAAGCTCCATTGTTTGTTAGTCTTTACTTGCCAGCTTTTTAGTGAGATCTGCATTTTGTGATGTAGCAAGCTATTTCCTGATCCTGAAGGACGTTGCACAGAGGCACAGCACATAGGATCACCTCCATACATGGTCAGACTTGTCATCTTTCTAAATCTTCTTCTTTTTTTTTTTCATATGTGCAGAGTACTCCAGGGGTGATGCATCAAAACAGAGCAGGTACCAGTGATGGCCTCTCCTGAAGATACCAGTATGGGCAGAATTACTGACACAGGCAGGATGTGGTCTTGTTCCAGAGTTGTAGAGAAGCTGCTGTGGGTAAAGCTTTCAGTTCTCACCAGAATAAAACTATCACTGAAACTGGCCTTTTTATTTGTATCACCAATTAATCTCATATCTATGTACAAAATTCAAAGCAATAATAAATGGTTACAGTTTAGCACTCTGCAAAATAACTGATGACAGAGGCATACCTGAATGGATTTATTTAGGTTAAATTGTGCCATGGGAATGGTTGGAAATTAAGGGTTATTGAAAGCAAAGCAAATGATATTGTAAGGAAGGAAGAATTGCAATAAATTAGTCAGTTGTGTATATAAATTAGAGGTTTGGAATTTGTGTGTATGTGAGTGGGATCCCTGTGTAAAATAGGTTTGTGTTGTTAAGCGTCCATTTCAGGGCACGCACACAAAATTTGAGATTGCTAGTCTCTTCCTTTTGTGATGCAAGTGAAGAATCCTGTGCTCTGCCCTCTTATTGTGCTTGAACCGGAGCCGATGCCACCGCAGCAGCACTGTGGCTCTTTTTTGCATTCAGTGCCTGTGCGGTTCTGAAGCAGCCTGCAGGCTGTCTATTGTAGTTAGTGTTGCGCAGCACTTGGGGCTCAATTCTGCATAGCTTACGCATTAAAGAGACACTTTCCTTATTTTTCTGAATGTTTATGGTGTTGTTCCATGAGGCTATTTGTAAACTTTGTTTGGTTTAGTACTACTTTTAGAGAAAAACACGTTCAACCTGGTAGCTGATAACTATTTTTTTGCACTCCACGTGTCCGATCAGATCACGTAGTGTGTGTATGTTCACAAAATAAATTATATAATACATTGTCATGCCTGTCTGCTGTTTTCTGGAATTTGACTAGGGCTTACAACTTCAAAGGTAAGGGTAGGCTTCTCTTTTGTGTTCAGAGAGTGCGACTAAACTATTGTGGCTGGCATTGCAGTGGAAGACTTGTGAAGCTCGTCCTTTGTTTTAATCTTTAAGTGCCTTAGGAGTCATCCATAAAGGATATCCCAGCGGGGGAGCTGAGGTCTTGTGGACAGTTGGTGGAGGGGGCAGAGTAAAAATTCTGGAAAAATCTGCAGATCTCCTTTCAGGATTTCTACTTTTGTTCCCTTTGGCTAAAATAAGTCTTTGAAAATGGTGCTGTGGAAGTGGGTAAATGAAAGAGAACTACATGGGGCTAAGGAATGGCGATGTTCTTTTGGGAGTTCAAGGCATTTATGCAGTTTGAGAAAGAGAGTGGGGAGCTCAGTATTTGATAAAATCTACTGGAGCCCTCTAATTTGTTGGTAATAAAAAAGGAAAAATGGAAAAAAATTTAGGTTATTCCCTTGTTTAATTTGCTAGACTGGCACTAATTCTGCAGTTCACTTACTGTACTAGTTAATTTCAATATCCACTCTGCATTCTTGATTTCAACAGGGGAGAAGGTGGATGCTGAGGGCAAAAGGGTACTGGATTGGAGGGGGTTTGAGTGGAGCTTCGCAGCAAATTGTGCAAACCCTTTTCACAGCTGTACCTGAATACATCCCATGTATTTCTTTTTTTTTTAAGAGATTTTAATTGTGGAATTGTTTTGCCACTGAAGGGAGGCTTCAAGGAAATTTTTTCTTACAAATTTTATAAAACTAGATGGAGATCCTCCGACAGAAAGGCAAAACTTGCAGGCACTAAAACAAATAACATAGAAAGTCTCTTCTGACAGGTTCTAATTTCAAAGTTACTGCATGCTGCAAGGTTACTTAAATTTACAGCAGGGCAGAAAGCAGGTGCTCTAGAGATACTGTCAGCCTGTAGCCCCCGTTTTTCATTCATGCACCGTTCCGTTTGCAAGATGAAATATGGTTTTGCTTAAAATCTCTCCCTTACTATATATGCTTTCTAAGGAGGAATCGCAATCCAACTCCCATTTCTGGCACTGACTTATTTTTAACAGCGTTGATTAAATTTCCAAAAACGATTACACGAGTCACGTTTCCTGTCAAAATTTCAACAGAAGCTTGTGCTCCTGCAGGCTGTCAGAATGAGGCCCGCAAAGCCACGCCATCTCTGTCTACGTGCAAGCAAACAATGTGCAGAGGAGCGTTTCGATATTTTGAATAGTCTTTTGAGTAAAAACTAGTTCAGTTAAGTACCTTAGCTCTCTTCCGTGGGAACGTTTGTTTTACACAATAGAATTCCCTCTTACAGTTGTCTCTTTTCAGAGAGGTTCATTTAGTATTTGTCCACGGTACCACCAACTGCAGTGCTTGCTGAATGGTCAAGAAGGGAAAGCGCCTGTTCTAAGCAGATTACAATCTAAGGACAGACAGCTAGACAGATAATATAAATGAGAATGTATAACAAATACAGAAGAAGAAAGGGTCTGCTGGTGCAAGGGGGAGGGGAGACACTTCAACGTGGTGGAGTCGTATTTTAATCACTCTGAGGAGTAACAACAGGTTGCATTATGGCAGGTCTTTTATTTAATGCTGGTGGTGGTTTTTTTTTTTGTTTTTTTTTTGTTTTTTTGTTATGTGACTGCCATAAAATGTATTTATATGTTTGTGCATAAGAAACTGCATACTTTCCATATAATATGTTGGTTGTCCTTTCATAGTGAAAGAAGGTGGGTAAATTTCGAAACTCTAAATCTCACGCCAGTCTAAAACCTGCCCAAATGGCATTTATACCGGTGACTTGCTTGACAGGGGTTCTTTGTGAAGGTGCAAATGTGCAGCAGTCTCCCTGCTGTACAGTTAAACTTTCTGTGCATAAATCATATTAGTAGATTGGGCCAGCAGAGAATTGCTCATAGTGCATTGTGTGTGATTTAATATTATGCTATATGCAATGCTGGAACTTAATTCCAAATCCCCAACATGGTGTAACATGTATCAAAGATTGAGTCCAAACTGTGTTTTAGCACCTAGAAGACTGGCAGTATCAAAGCTGAAGTGCTTATGACTCATTTAGCAATTAAAAATCTTTTGTGTTTCTTTTAAAAACTTTTTGCAATATTGACCTTTTAAATTGCATGAACTGCTGACCCCAGACTGGGCATGCACTGCTGTTGGGGAAGGGGCTGGGCTGCTGTGTGTTTCTCCTTTTGTCCAGTCTGTTTCCTGTAAATAAAAATGAAATGAAGTAAAATAAAATAATAATAATAAAATGAAAAAGGCTGTAGGCTTGTAGGATACCAATTTGTAAAGGATGCGTCTTACACTTACAGAGAACAGGAGCAACAAGAAAACGTCAGTGAATTCTTTTCTTTAAAGAAATGAAAATCAAGCAAAACGTAGTACTCGAGAGAGAGTATTCAGATTTTACTTAAAAAAAGAAAAATCAACAGGTTCATTCAAAGGAGAGCTGGCAATTTCAAACATCTATATTTGTAAGGAATCAGGCTGGAACTACCTAACTTGTGTAAGATTAAACCAATTTTGTGTTCCTAACTGAAACCAGTACTGAAGTTGATTAAAGATTTCACTTTTTCTGTCCTCTCCGCATGTAAGGTGATTTTTCTGGGAGGTACAAGACAAGATCAATTTTAGTTCTCTGGGTCATCAGACTTTATAAATTATTAATTACAAGAAATGGACTCCGTGCTTTGTTTGTTGTCTCTTTTATTGAGTCTACATGAGAATTAGATTAAAATGAAAAAAAGCACCTTTTTGGGCTTGGGCTGCAGCTGGTGTAGATTTTTGTAGTTGCTCATGTTTCAAAACTTGCTGTGATATTCACAGTAGTCAAATGGTTTCTAAGTTAGAGGCTTATGCAAAAGAACAAATAAGTTTCTAAAATTAATAAGATACAAGCTGTTAGTATTTAATTTTTCTCCCATTGCTTTTTTTTCCTCTTTCATTTGTTCAGTTTACATATTTTTTCTTTTTGCTTGTTTATTTTTAGGTAAAGAGTTAGAAGAATGGATTTCTGTTATCATTTGTCAGAGCTTGGTCATAATTGACTTGCTGCTTTTAATGCATTTTTCGTCAAATCATCTCTGGAAAACAGTAGGCACATGTAAGTATTTCAGTCTTCCAGTTTTTAAATATATCAAAATAAAATCCTTTAAATCTTTCACTTTTTCAGCCAGGTGGAAAATGTCGTACATTTTATTTTGATTCTAATTAAGCTGTGTAATACCCCAGGGATGATATAGATAAATGTGGAATTTCAAAAATAAGGTTTAGCCACATATACTTAGGAATAGTGCCTCTATAAGAGGGCACTTTTAAGAATCAAGTGCAATGATTCAGCAAAACCTCCATGTGCTGTATGTATGTGAAAAATCAGGCTTGATTCCTACATCTCTTATTCATATGAATTTCTTATTCACATGAAGTAATAAGTAAAGATATTTTCTGCTATGCTTTTCCATTGGTGGTATTTCCAGAGATCTTATGGGTTTCATGAAATTGTTCTCCTGTGGAATGTCACATTGTTATAGTACGTGGCACAGGCCATTTTCTCCTCTGGCACTGACGTACATTGGAAGAGGAATGAAGGAATCTTCATCCTAATACAGCAGTTGTGTAGTCTGGGTGTTTTCATTAAGAAAATGCTCGTTTGAAACTCTGCATTGCACTCTTAAGGATGTCTTTGTGTGTAGCAGATGCGTGTTTCGGTACATACATTTTAAGGACATAATTTGATTATCACACCATCTTTTAGTCACTTTTCCTTTTTCCCTCGCTGCCAGCTCGGGTGTTGAGCATCTGTGACATGTCCATAGTGTACCACACTGCATTGCGGGGACACTGCCACGTTAAAGCAAGGAAATGCATTTGATCTTGTGTGAGAGCTGTTTTCTTGTACTGACTTGGCTTCTTTGTCCTTTTATAAATGTTTTGGTGGGATTTCTAGTGTACATTTCATCCATCTATTATATGTATATAATGTAAATCTAACAAGAAATCTTGGGCAGGTATGTATTAAAGGAAAATGAAAACTTGTGTTGAAAAGTAAAGAAAGCTTTGACCCACAGCAAGATATATATAAAACACACACGTGCATATAGAAACATGGTATTGATACTGTCTCTACTTTTGTAAACAAAAAGTGAAGAATACCTTGCTCTGTAACTCCACTGGTCTGAGTAACCAGTTTTTAATTCGTAAACTGCAGCTGAGAACCGTAATGCAAGCAGAGCTGTTCTCAAGGGACTGGACATATTTCAGCTGAATGGTGTCCTGTTAAGGTAGCAGCTGCTCACCTCTAATAAAGCCCTGGCTTTGCCGCTGCGATCCTACAATTTCCATTAGCAGAATTAGCTATAGTTGCATACGGTTAGGTTTGCACTCAGTGGAAATCCTTCCACCGAGGAAATCCTACCTTTTCCAACCTAGACAGCTGACACAGCACTGTAGGAATACTGTGCTGTTCATGAACTTTGATATTAATTTAACTTGGAAAGGGAGATGTGGCCTCTGAAGAAGTTATGAGAACGTTTCTGCTGCATCTCACAGAAGATATAGTTGGGAGAGTACAGCTGTGAGGATGGTACAAGTGGATTTTCTGAGTACCATGCTATGGATATGACACTGTAGCACCCTTAGCAAGGCCAGCAAGTGCTCTTCAGGGAATTCTTTGACTCCTCTAAAAGATGCTTTTCATTTTTTTTCTAAAATGTATTTCATCAGGTATTCAGGAGGTCATAGTTCATTTGCCGAGTCAGTCCCGATTCCTGTAATATCACCGGATGAATGACAGGCTCATCTCTTCACAGAGCTGTAGCAGCTATGGTGGGGTTCTCATGCTCGCTGGAGTCCACCTGCATGGGTTTGATTGCAGTCTGTAAATTAAATAGTGTTCTAGTGTTCGCCCTGTAACCAACATGGTGCCGACCCGTTCTGGTAATCAGATTGAATTCAATCATATTTGAAACCTGCACGATATTTCAGCTATACTGCTTGTAAGGAGTTCTGAAATCTGCAGACCTCCATGTGAAATCAGCTGTTACACTATTTTTTTGTTATTTTATTTTATTTTTAAGACTGAGGATTTAATAAGTGATGTGAATTGCAGAGTCTGCCTAGTTTCTGTCTGTAGTACAGTTGTTGTGCTATAATTTTATGGGCCTTTATAGAACAGTTGATTTGGTGATAGTAGAACGTAACAGATTTTTAATTGCAGCCTCTTTCTTTAGGAAGCTCATAGGAAAACAGTCAGAACTTTAAAAATAAACTTCAGAAGCCTTTGAGGTTGCCTGGAATTTCATCTCATCATTTTTATGTATATAATATTTTTGCATACTGGAGTGTTAATCCTTAGGCTATAAGTCATAATGTATCTTTAGCTGTAGTAGTAAAAAATAGTAGCTAAAATAAGGATTAATCTGCTTGGAGAAAGCCATGCAGGGATGAGAATATGTGGGATTATTCAGGGATGCTTGTGAATGTGCAGGCCGTCCTTCCGCATTTGGAGTTGGATGTCTTTAAGTCCCTGAAAACAGCTCGCAGCAGTGTTCTCATTTTTGGCATAGGCAGTCACCGTGCTATCTCCCTGAACTTTGCGTCAGCTGCCCAGAAAAGTGCTGGATTACTGTTAAGGCAGCCTTTGGGCATTTAAGGTCCTTAACTGTGTAGGCGCTGAATATGTTTGAAACTCTCTTCAGCATTTCCCATTTTATTGGTTATTTGTTCTCCAAAACCACCCATTTCTCCTGCTTTTTAGCTGACAGGTAATTGCACGCTGACTCTGCGGTGCATCTCCCCTCCCGTTGATCACAGTTCTTTTTTCCAGTTCTATGGTGTGTGCCCCCCCTGCCCCCAGTGCATTTTCAGAATGATTTCTGCTCCATCATACTTTTTTGTTGTACTCAGGTCCTTCTCTAATTTTAATAACTAAATGTAACCAGATTTTAATTGGTCATGCAAATGCTTCTTTACACTTAACTTATACTTCGACTGCTTTTATGAATTATTTCAGTATTTTTCTATCAAACCTTAGAGGCATTAGAGCCTTAGAACCTCACTGTGAAAGTGTGAGAGCTGTGCATCTGTGGGGACCTGGGGGTCTCAGTCTCCTTCAGACTCTTTCTTTCTTTTTTTTTTTTTTTTGATAATATTCTCTAGTGTGAAGGCTAACACCTGTACACTAGGTAAGGGTGAGTGCATTGCACCTTAAATCAATGTATCACTGTGGTCTGATTTGCCTCTTCATGTTTCCGCCTTGCTGCCTCACTGGTCCTAGCTCTAGCCATGTCATCCACAAGGCAATGAGATCTGTGGATGTTGTTCACAGAGAAGCAGAGCCCAAATGTGGAAGGAAAAGTTTTGTTCTGGGTTTGGTTTGTTTTATGTATAGTGGGTTTTGTGTGTGTGTGTTGTGTTATTTTTGGTTTTTTTCTTTTTTTCTTTTTTCTTTTTTCTTTTTTTCTTTTTTCTTTTTTCTTTTTTCTTTTTTCTTTTTCTTTTTCTTTTTTTTTCTCTCTTTTTCTTTTTCTTTTTCTTTTTCTTTTTCTTTTTCTTTTTCTTTTTCTTTTTCTTTTTCTTTTTCTTTTTCTTTTTCTTTTTCCAATGTTGGTTCCCTCTGTGCTTCCAGGTAGAGGCCAGGAGAATCCTGAAATTTAGCAAGGTGAAATTTTGATATGTAAATAACATTATCTTTTTTTAAAAAACTTCATTAGGATGTGTGCTTCTGAATGTTTTAGAGACTGAAGTTTTAGTATCGACTTTGACCGTGTTTAGGGAGAGGAGTTTTAAAATTTGGTTTTATAAATCTAAGAATTTCACAGTTGCTGGACCTGTCAAAAGAAAGCTATGAAGACAGAATGCTTTTCCAGAAACTGTTAGCTGGCACATGTATTTCGTTGTAATGGCATATGATGGAGAGATTAATTTTATTGAAAGTTTTTGTCTCAATTTGACCCTTGTGACTTTGTGATTTATTTATTTATTTTGAAGTTGTCCTCTTGTGCTGGAATTTACCATACTATCCCTGGGTTTGTGTGAATTCATGCACTTGAATAAAGGTCACCTTTATTTCATTAGATCTAATCTGCTTTTGATTGTTCCGGACAATGTTGAAGACCACTGTAAGCAGGGGTGCAAACTGTCCAAGACCCGCCTTTTCTCATTAGAAAACACATGCATTTTTGTTTCATTATTTCTTCCTGGTAAATGGGCACTTTGTAAACTCCCACCTGAGGGCATGGCACCTCCAAAAAGGACTGTGTCAAGGTTAGTCATAATGAGTAAAATATGCAAAATCAAATTAAAAATATTGTCTTAATCGAGGATGCATAAATTATTCCCAGTGGGCATCTAAGTGACAATAAATTTCACATGTCTGGAAATTAATATGCCCCACTTATATTACTTCACTGTTCCATTAAAAAGATAAATAAAATTATTATTCATTTAAAAGGCTTCCACTGTATTTAGCTTCTGAAAAAGAGACTAGCTATTATTTCGAGGCCTAAATTTGAGTAACATATGGAACAACTGTGTGTGTTCTTGCATGTTTTACTCTCCTCCTTCCAGGGCTGTGTGACTGTCCCCGATCTGCTGTGCGGCTGCTTCTGCAGGCAGCGCTGCTCTGCCGGCTCCATGCAGGGGCGATACGGTGAGAAGAAAGCTAGAGCTGAAGCATGAAGTTTCGAGGGGGACCGAGGAGTGTTTGAGCTGGGAGTAGGCAGGAGGGAGTGAAGGTTTGTGGGGATGCCGTATGGAGCTCTTAGCTGTCCTCTGTAGCTGGCTTTTTGTCATCTTTGCCAGTTTGTTCATACGAGCAGCAATTGGTGAAAATGGGGGTTAGTATACCGGCACACGTTCCCCTTCTTAGCTAAGCAGGTTTGGATGTCCAAGGGTTTCTGCAAGCTCTTACTGAGTGTATACCGAGCACCAATTTGTACCTAATCGTTATTTTTTGGAAGCCCTTGGAGGTGCTTATAATCCTAAGGATGCCATGCAAGCTCAGATTCTCTCCATGAAAATCATTTACAGTGGGATTTCAAAAGTGCTTAGTCTAACCTTGCTTCCCTAGAAATCAATTGTTAACATCCATGCGACTTCACTGGGAGTAGTTACGCCAACACCGAGTGCTTGTAAAATGCCTCCCTAAACTGTAAATGAGAATATACATTTGAGAATGTTGCAACCTAATTTTTATACTGAGCTTATGATTGTAGTAACTGAGTGCCCTAGATTTAGCGCTGTATCTACTTGATGATGTCACTTCATCACTTTAGCTGAATTTGACACTGTAATTCATGGTTACATAGGATTTTCTTTGTATCTCTTTGGTCCTTGTATTTTTACTGTATTGGTCGTATTGGTCCAGTCCTACAGCCGTACTCACACAGACATTTAAGTAGCTCTTTATCCTTGCTATTTCAGTATGCAAAGGCATGGGACGTTTTCATTTATAGATACATTTTTTTTCTGCTGCCTGAGCATATTTAGGGACAAAACAGTTGTGGATTAAATTGAGATATTGTTTGGATTTGTATATTTATATTTTTTCTTCAAAACATTTGAATAAATACTTAAGTGGCACTTCTAAAATGTTGGTATACTTCATTGTTCAATTGTGATTCTAATGTTAGAAATACTAAACTTGGACAGATTTTAAAGAATATTTCAAAAATTGAGTCTGGAGGTAACAGCTTTATTACTGCATGATGACTTGACCCATATTTTCTAATGTGATTTCCCTGCTGTAACTCGAATTGAGTTCATGTAAGTCTAATGCTATCAGTTGACCTTGAGAGCTAGACCTAAAAGACTGTGGTTATCCTGTGTTTTTTTTTGTGTGTGTGTGTGTTTTGTTTTTTTAATTTTCCAGTTGGTTTTTTTTTTTTTTAGTTATTCACTGTTTTCAAGAAGTCTCTTTTAAATAAACAATACCAAAAATTCTAGCAAGAAAGTATAATTCATTACAGCAACAAGAATTTTTGCAATTTCAAGCTCATGATCAAGTTTATTTTACACATAGTTGCACAGTGATACCTCTCACTAGCATAAATCCTTAATAATGATCATACTTGTGTAGCAGAGAGATAGTGCTAATTAAATGGCCATGTGAAAGATGGTTACCAAATACTCTTGGCTCCTTTAGTGACGCTGTGATGATTCTGCTATTGCTATTTAGTATTATTAACCTTCAGCTCTGATTGATATTTATTTGGTCATTTACAAACCAACTACTAGTTAATACTTTTCCTCGTTCATCAAGTAGGATTTCCAACCCAAATACATGGCCTGTTACCTAGGGTCAATTTCAGTAGTAATGATGAGTTTTGAGTCAGCTATTTTAATGTCCACCAGGTTAGAAACATTAAGCTTCTATGCAATAGTGTAAAGGGGATGCTACCAGCTTTCCAGTGGGCATGTCACTTTTAGCTCTGAGATCACATCTTTAAACTTGCTTTGAGCCCTTTAAGAGCAAACCTGAAAACCACCTCATTACTATGCATAGAAAAACTACTTTAATCACTTTGAGATTTCTAAAATGTATTTGTTAAAATCTTTCTCTCATTCTGAGGCTGATATCATTTGACTAAGGTCACTGAGGGAGCCTGACTTGAGAGGTATTGGGACATGAAAATATTGGAAATTCTTACAAGCAGTGTTTAAAATAGCTTTTTTGTAAATGGTTTGGTTCACACAGAAAATGTGATCATCTGGTGCTGTGGTTTGGCAAGCACTCGATGAATATGAATAAACTCACAGGTGACTTCACCTTTTATGAGTAATGTGACCATGTTGAATTTGTCACAACAACTTTTCTAGCATCATGATTTCTCCCCTTTTCCTCTTGTGCTTGCCAGTAGTTGTAGACAAGAGAGAGATGGAGCTTCTGGAGGGACTCCAGCAAACAGCCATGAAGATGATTAAGGGACTGGAGCATCTCGCCTATGAGGAAAGGCTGAGGAAGCTGTTTAAAAAGAAAATCAAATAGGGATTAAAAAAAAATTTGCAAAAATAATTTTTAATTTTTGTTTGGCCTTGATGTTTGTTTCCTTACACCTGATCATGATGTCAGAGGTAACTTGTCCTTTCAAGTAAGAAAGGAGCCCTGTGTTTGTCTGGTATCGAGAAGGGAGGATAGACAGCCCTGTGTTATACAGATCTTGAGCTGTTGTCTAGGAAATTTGTTTTTGTTTATTGGAAGGCAATGATGAGTGAGAAAATCTTGAGTGCTGTGATTGTCCCATTTGGTGAATCGGTAACAGTCACTGCATAGAATAAAGTTAATTCATGAAATTATTTTTAGAATGCTGTTGTTATTAGAGATACTGTTTAAAACTGAAGATAAATGACATGAACGATGTGATTCTTCTGCCACTGAAATCACCTATATTTTTAGCATTTAAGAAATACTTAAAAGACGAGGAAGTATTTTTGCTCATTAGAGACTTTAATTACCTTTTTATTTAACTCAACTCAGTCAGATAAATTGATTTCTAGATTTTGGGCTTGAAACTAATGAAGATTCCTTTCAAATATTAGAATAGGCATAGAAGATTTGGGAAAAAAAAGTCACGATTACAAATTCTCCGAGCTGAACACAAACAAGCTGGCAACCACTAGCTGTAACGCTGGTGTGATGTGTGTGAAACTAACATTTATTTTTCTTAAACTCATGGCAAAATGTTTTGGTTTTGTTTTTCAGAATTTTGTGTATTGAAAAAGGTAGTTTGTTTACCTCCCAGCCAAGGAAAGCAAAGCAAGTAATAACTGGGAGAAAAGAAGATGGTGGTTGCTAAATATTTGTTTCTGTTTGATGGGCAAAGCATTTTTTTAACATAATTAATCTAATAAAAATATCCTTTCTTTTCATTTTCAGTTAATAACTGGCACGAGGTTGTGTGGGTAGTGGGTAAAGTTGCTGATAGGCTGATATGCTTATGAAATGTTAATACCAATCTTAAAAAGTATTTTGATAGATGTTAATATTGAAACAGCATTTGAAAATGAGGGAATATTTCAACATAAATAGCCTGTGTAGTTTGATCACCTGATCCAGTATTTTTGTATCCTTGCCCTTGCTGGGCTGGAATATGAAATTAAGCATTCAGATCTGGAAACCCCAGTCTCTGGAGAATTTGCGCTTTTGGAAAAGGCAACTCTGTCAGCACAATGGAACCATCTCATGTTGCTGGAATAAAAGGCATTTCTGGAAGGCATTTCAATGAAGATATGAAACTGCAGAGGCCACATAGAGAGAGGTAGAGCAGGAAAGAGATAAGGAGGAATATGGGTGTAAAAATGTTAGAGAAACAGTGGGCCAACCCCATTATTTTGTGCGAACTTGGGTTAAGTAAGCCTACGGTATGAAACCCTTAAAAATGGTTAATGTATTGGTATTAAATGAAGATGATACCTGCTGACTTGCTACGTTTTTATGTGCAAAGCTGTTTTTTCTAATTCAGTTTCTGCACACTTCTAGTAGTTTGAGAAAGTTTTAATATAGACTTTAAATATCTTCTAACTGAAATTGATTAAAATGTGTTTCACTCCTTATCTGGGGTCTCATTGAATGTATTTTTGTGTTTAGAATTGGTGATTTTTATTTTTATCTGCTACACAGTGCAATTCGTTGATGTAACTTCAATGTGTGCTGGATTAGCTTCTACTGTTAACACTCCTTTTCATTTCCAGTTGCTGGAATTATTACAGCCGATTTTGCCCCAGGCATGGTTCACTGGGGAGCTGGTACCTGGGGTTCCGCTGATATCCCTGTCACTGGCAAGGTAAGGAGAGGCTGACTTGCATTTGCTATGAGTAGCAGACTAGAAATAAATCATTTTAATATGCTTTCTGAAGATAAAAAATTAGGTGGGGCAGTGGGTGTCTTGCTGATTATTTATATGCATGCTGGCAGTATCTGGGAACCTTGACTGTGGTTCTTGAAATAATATTCTTTCTTACTGATGTGTTGAGGAACGACTCTTGCTTAAACACTGAAGGAACAAACCTATTTCAAAGGGAGTATTTTCTGTATGCCAAATCAAAATGATCCTTGGAAAAAAGAGCCCACCTAAACTGAATATCTGTTATAATAAGTCTGCCATGAAAGTATGAAATTTTAGGGGTCTTTAGCCTCTTTCCATTCAACAGGTTTATTGCATGGTACCTCAAGCCCAGTTCATAAAAATCTTGTGTCCGGTATGTCTGTTTAGCTATCTGCAATGCTTGCTCTGATGATATCGGACCAATAAATAACTTGCTTTTCAGAAATGCTTAATAATTCCTTTTATTGTAATAGCATGGAAGGAGCTATATAGCTGAATGACATTTGTTTAGTTAGTCATGTAATGTGAGCATCATTCAAAAGAAGCCAGCACTGAGAATAAGCTCCTATTAAAAAAGACTCCGTTTTGACAAGTATGCGCTTTCTGTCTGAATACTACTGAAATGAATTATTTCCTTGCAACAATGCCATATTTAGCACACTAATAGAAGAGAGGAAGGAAAGTGGATCTTTGATAAGCTAATTATTTTTGGAACTTGCATCAGAGTTTAGTAAATCAGCATGCTGCATCTGCAGTGCTAACCAAACTAATCTAAAATACTTGCCTCCCTGTGGAGGTATAGAAATGTCATAGTCCATGGAGACCTGCACTGCATTTATGCAGGTCTGCCTTTCCTGTCATAGATTCAGCAGACCTTTCCAGAGAAGAGCTACAGTACTTTAAACCACCTTAACATGGGGTTTAAAGAGATTAATGAATATCAGCCTTGTACTAAATAAATCTTTATCACTTGCTTTACCTACTACAGTAATTGCTTCAGTGCAGTGGAACACATTCAGTCTGCCAGCTTCCCATTAATCTCAAATACATCTCTGACAAAAGAATCTACCTTATCTTCATTTTGTGTGTGGGCATGCATGCGTGTGCCAGCTCTGACACTTAATCAGGTCATCAAAATACTATATATTAATCTGTTTGCTTGTATGAATGTTACATGCTTGAGGAGTACTGACCTCATGTATGAGACTTTCTTTTTTTTTTTTTCTTTTTAAAAAGGGCTCCCAAATCTGTGATGTTACAAGTAGTATGCATTCCTTTCACTGAATTAAATGTGTTAACAAATACGAGGGCCAAGACTGTTGGATGTGAGGTTTATGCAAACAAACAGGATGTGCATCTTGCTCAGTAAAACATCTTTGCAGTCCCTCCCCCAAATAGGAATAATTTGGGTCATGCCATAGATCCCTACACATGTATTTGTGTGTGTGTGTGTGTGGGGGGGGGGTTCTTTCCATATTATGGCTTCAAAACTGATTTATTCTTACAGGCATGACAAAAAATATCTTTTAACATCGTTATCAGGTTATGAATTATAATTTTAGAATCAGGCTAGTGTGATATGTAAATAATGCAGCTATTTTACCCCTGTTTCATAATTCAAATAACATTAATTTTTACTCAGCCTCAATGTTACAATGAAATTAATTATGTATTTTTGTGTGAATTTAAGTTTCTTTAAACTGCCTGCCTTGAAAGAAAAAAAGAAAAGTACTTATTTACATAGTATTTCTGGAGGTTTTTACTTATGAAGCACTATCCACTTTCTAAGCTCACAGTCAAACATGTAAGCAGAAATTGGGTAATTTGGGAATAACCACTAAGGATGGTAAGGATGATTTATATAAATGAATTAGGTTGTCCCTGGGAAGGATAGCAGAAGCTGATATTTGGGAGGAACACAAGGCTAGGTATGGGAGGGGCCTTGCAGACTTGCTCATGTGGTTCATATCTGCACAGACAGTTGAGTGGCAAAAGAAGAAGGTAAGAACAAAATCAACAGACAAGGGTGGGAGGGCTCATGGGGTACACAGACTGGGACTGTGTGAAGTTTAACGTGGAGCAGAAATTAAGTATAGTTTTACGTGGTCAGCCTTAAATTCGGTGCTGCATTGGATTCCTTCCAGCAGATGGGATTCAGAGGAGGGTGTGACATACTTCATCAAGGGAGATAACAGCTGCGTTTTAAACAGCTGATTAACAGCTGCATTTAAGCTGTTTAGTTGCAAAGGTTAGGAAGGAAGATGACCAAGACCTAAAAGAAAACAAACAAACAAAACAACAAAACCCAAACCAGCAGAGCATAACTCCCCATGGACTGAAATCTCTTCTGTAAATGGTGCTGAACTTATAAGTGAGTGTTGAAGTCACTGAGAATAGTGGGGGTACTTTGCATTTTTTAAGTGAAGCTATTTAACTTTTCAAAATGGAGGGCATGGATGTTGGGTGCTTATTTTCATACGCAGAGTGCTGTCCACTACTAGTAACTGCTGTTGCTGCATGTCAGATGAGGACGGTAAGGCAGCGAGGAGGTGGGGACCTGCACGGCTTTGATGCAGCGTGACTGGGGAGGGCTCCGGGCATGCTCTGTCTACATTATGGCACACAGGCAACGTGTAACTCAAGTTCCACATCAACGCAGGCATGCTAGCACTGCACTGTGCCCCGGCAGCGCCAGGCTAACTAGCACGGGGCAACATGACGCTGTCCTTACGTCTTGTGCTTGGAATTAGCTTGCTCAGCGCTGATTTGAAAACACTGGGCTCCTCTGCATGGCTAGACCTGGTCTGTGATATACCACTCTTAGCACTGGGAGACCTGGGATTTGTGCTTGGCCTCAGGCATCTTTCTCTATACTTCTGCACTGCAGTTTTCACATCACAATAATTATGCCTGTTGCTTCCTTTCTTTAAGTGCATTGGCATAGATCTGGAAAGCTTTATTTAGAAATATTAAGTATTACTGTTGCTAAACACTATGGGAGATATCCCTGACTTTTGCCTTGCCTTACACACCAAGTCTCTTAAAATCTTTAAGGAAAATAGATTTCTTTGTAAAAGTAGTTTCGGTGAATAAGTGAGGCAATATATCATAGATTACTCTGGAATTTCAAGAGACCTGAGACTGGATAATGGAGGCTGACCTGTACATTTATCTGAACTGTTCTTGATTAAGGGGTGGATCTGTTCAGCGGAAAAACCACCAGTGAGAATTTGCCCTTTACATTTAGATGATTATTTTTATACCGTGTTTCCTGACCTTTCAGTGCTGTGTTTGGTGCTTGCGGTTGCTAAGCACTTTTTAGCTCCTTCTTTAAAAATCAGTTACAAGATACTGATGGGTTTGAGACTGTATTCAAGAGCTGGCAGTGTGCTCATGCTTCTGGCTTTTTTACTCACATATCTCTTGCTGCTCAGCTGCTAAGACCATGACCTAGCTGATGCTGTAATACTTTTTTCCTTTTTCTCCTTTGACCCACTGTTTTCAGAGTTTCCTTAGAGTCCTGCATACGATCCACACATACTGCAGCTTGATGCCTCTGTGTGTAGCTGCTAGTTTTGCCCTTGCTCTACAGTTGACCTTGCAAGGTCTTTCTTTCACAGTAATGTTTATATTTTATTCATTTTCAGGTTTGAAGAGTGCATTCCTGTAACAGTGTTTATCCTGAGATATGTTGTTCACATGTGGATAACAATTGCAATAAACAAATGGATTTACAGAAAAGCACTGTATATATGCATGAACCTTACATGCATCTTCTCTGATTTGCAAACGCATTATCTTTCACATGATGCCAAAATTAGAGCTGTTTGTTACAACAGCTTCTCCTAAACATTCAAATGACAATGCAGGACAGAAACTTTTCGGCACAAGATGGATCCCTATTTACAAACTGTTTTTCAATGTCTAACATGTTGGCTAAACGTCTGAACTAGAAGATGACAAGTGATAACTACATGAGGTTAGCCAATTTTTTTTTTTTAATTCAGCAGCTGAGGTTTGATAGGGTTTGGTACCCAATTAATAATACGTTCAGTTCTGAGCTGCTGCTGCTGAAGCCTTCTGCAGAGGTGGCCATCAGGCATTCTTGGGTTGTAAAACTGATGTGGAACAAGGACAAGGACAGAGAGTTCTCTAGCTTTACTGAATGAAGACATTGGGAACAAAAGGTTGGAAAATAATCGTCTTCCTGGACTTCAACCTGAGAAAAGAATTATTGAGAGCAGTGCTGGACGCAGAGGCTAGGATAAGAATCTGTGCTTCAGATTCCAGGGCTGATATTTGTGCATCTGCATATGAGAACTGATGGCAGAGTCAAACTAGAGGCATGCTGGAAATCCTTACCCAGAGCTTTCCACAACTGCAAGCATGTAATTGTGATATTTTGGGGGAGATTTTTCAGCCTCTCAACTGCAAAATATCCATAGAGTATTTTGGTTGTCCTACCCCTCTTCAATCTTACTCTGACTAGATTTTGATTCTTTCTTTCTTTCAGGAATGTGACAGGTGGTTGTTTAACTAGCAGTTGGCACGCTACATCAGGAGACTTTGCTAGTCCTGCTGATGTAGGTCACAACTCCCAGGAGGATGTGAGGCATCTATTAAACTGGGGTTTAGGGTCCCAGGATGAACTAGACCAGAGGAGTCTGTAGTCAGTGGAAAATTTTCCAAAGGCTCCGTCCTGAGTGAGGAGCTCAAGTCATGTTGAAAGTTGGTGGGACTTCAAGGTCTACGCCAAAATAAAATCATGTCTACGTGAGTAATTAACATTGACTAGGCTTCTAAGGCCTGAAATCTTTCCTGTCTGAGAAGTAGAGTCAATCCAAGTCATTCTGACCACCCTTTTTTAAGTGCACTTGCAGATGAAACAAGTACTAACTTTTCCTTTGGCATCTACCTAGTTGCTATTGCTAATGGTAAAAAACACTAGATTTTTTTTTATCACTAGACACTGTTCCTGGATTTCTAGTAATTTCACATCTGTTGTCACACAGTTTTGTATGAGACTCTTGGCAATACTGAGTGCTGACGCTTTTCCAAATAGGTCCCATTTTTTGGGGTGCATACAAGTAATCATTTCTTGGATGCTAAGAGATTTTCTTTTAGCCACCTGAAAGCATAGACTTTATGGCTCTATATAATAGTTCTGAATTATCTTGCTTCTGGAATGTGGTTAATAGACAACAGCTCAAGTTGAACAATACTTGTAAATGCATTTAAAGTTGACGTATAGTTTTCTAGGATTTTTCTAACATAGCGATCAGTCATTGTTATCCAGCCACTTGTGCCTCTTGAGAATAATAGTCTTTTGAGGGCGATGTTCTGAGGTTCTAACAGACTACTTAGTAACGTAATTTTCTTTTGATAAAGTTTTCATCTTCTGGTACAGTGACTACTACCTGTTTTTATGGGGTGTGGGAGCAAGCTGTACTGTAAGTATAGTTGAGGGACAGGTAAAGGATATGAATATTACAGATTTCTTCTTTTGTAATTCTACCATTTAATAAAAAAACAGCTTAGTTCTCAGCTTTCAAGGGGTTATTTTATTTTAAGAAATGTGCATTACCCTGTTAGCTTTCCTTTTATATCCTTGCTATTTACTTTTTCACACTTTTTGTGTTAAATAAGAATAAGAACTTGGGAACTCTGAAATTCCCTGACACTCTGAAACTCCCTCCTCCACAGAGGCTGGGCTGTTTAAAGGGTAAGTGCTTACATGGAGTTCTCATCAGTGTCCCAGTCCTTTGTTTCTTCAGGGTAATTTTTAGGTTATTGCTTCACTTTCACCCTCTAATAGCTCTGCATATTTTGTTGTTTTGTTGTTGTTGTTGCTACAGATATAGTGACTTCCATACAAAAAATTCTAGTGGCCTGCTAGCGGAGCAGGCAAAATTTACCTACAAGGTGAATATACTTTTTCTGCAGTTAAACTTTTTGCTGGTTTTACTGAAAGCTCTTTGAGGAATTCTTTGTTCTTGCATACCAAGTGACAAAATCTCCTAATGTCATAATCTTAATAGTACAAGATCTTTTTCTGGTTGAGGCTAGTTGTCTTTATACTCTGAGAGCATGAGTTACCGGAGAAGGGCATTCATTCTGAAAGATACTGTTTTGAAGTTCAAATACTTAATTTTTTTGTGCATCACGTAACGCCTATCAGAATGTGAAAAATCTGTAATTGACTGTGCGCTTTTATTAAATCGTGTTATTTGAAGTGCTCAGATTGCTTCTTTTTTCAGTTTGGTATGTCTAATTGTAGTGAGCAATGCTTTCCTTATGGTATAGTGAGACAAAAATATGGGCAAGTTTGTGGCAGCTTGACAAAGACATATAGTGTGGTTTGCAAAACTCTGCAGCAAAGCCTTGAAATTAGGCTTTCTCAGGAATAACTAAAGGAGCAAGTATGGAGTTGACTAAAGACCATATCTATATGTAGGAAGCAATGCAGAGCAGTACACAGTGGAAGGATGTCATTTCTTTGTTCTTAGGCTTTTTCAAGGCTGCTAAGTGGAAAAAGATGAATTAGGATGAATGGATGAAAATAGATTTTTAAAATATATTTTTTTCTTTCTCTCTTAAGGCACTGCTTCCACCTAGAGCTTTCTTCCAAAACTTGAAATGAATGAAATCACTTTCATTGAATTGAAATTGAATAAAATTAGAAGTGCTATAAGAAGCCTTTGGGACAGGGAGATTTCACACATGTTCTCTAATGTATGGCATTCACCAGCTGGCCCTGTACCTTGTCTAATGTTTTGCAGAGCCCTAGAAATTTGGGGTCTGTGTGCTTTATTCACCATAGATATTTGCATCACTGAGAGTATTTTGAGAGAGAGACTCTATTGAGGATAAGATTTTATTAACTCATTGAGGATATAATATTATTTTATACGCAATAATTTTCAGCTTCAGAATGCTTTTGTGTAATATTATAAATCAGATTCAGCTAAAATATGCACTGTGGAATTTATAATTAGTACTATAATTATCATTTATAAAACAATGATTAAGTTGCTGTTTATGAAGGAGTCTCAATCCCTTATACACTGTTGAATGGGGAAAAAAATCTCCAGGAGAAACTCCCCCAGCATTGTCACTGAAGTGTAGGTGCTGCTTACAGAAGCCCAGTGCTATCTTTCTGGATCTGGAAGCACACAACTGTCCGTGCATGTGGACATGCGTGCTTTGTAATAAATGTAAGGATTATTCTAGAAAAGAAACTGACATCTGAAAATTTGGTGACATCTGAAAATTTTCTTACCCTTTAAAATGTTACATGGTAGGCTTTTTTTCCTTTCCTTTAACTTAAAGAGGCCTGCTTTGATGAATGACAGGTCTTCATCTTTCTCATGGGGAAGAAAGTAGCAAAATAGCGACTTTGATTCACCTTTCTCTTGAGAGATGTTACAGAATATTTTGTAAGTTGCAATGTCATCTTTACATCAGTTGTATTTTCCTTTTCCAGTGATCTTGGAATAATGTTTTTTGTTGTTGTTGTTGTTTTTTCCTGGGGTTTATCTGCCATCTTATGAGAATATGTAGAAGTCTTCAAATTTGCTTTAATGTCCTAGAAGGTTGACCTTAGAAATTCTCACCCCACCCTGGAGATGATGAATTTGTCACCAAAGTGTACATCTTTTTTTTCCTTCCCCACAAAGACTTTGTCTTTGAGCTGATTAAAGCTGTGTTTTGGCACCTCCCTGTAGGCAGCTGCAGCGCCGTGCTCCCCGCGCACCCGTGCTGTGGGGGTCTACGAAGACACACCAGCACAGACGCACGCCCAGTTGCTGGACTGGGGGGTTATAAACCAACAACTGGTTTTCATCAACCTGTGGTTTTCAGTTCTATTAGACTCTAAAAGGAATACAGTTTTGTTTGTGGAAAAGCTCAGTACCTGCTTATAATTAACTTTGCCACAGTGTTTTTCACACAAGTCTATTGCTTATTTTATATAAACTTCAGAGGGTTTTATAAAAGTGAAATATTTAACTAGTGGAAAAATAAAATTGAAACAATGCAGTGACTCAGAGGAAATTTTTTTTTTTCCTCCAATGTTTTCTGGGAAAATTGCTACCACAAGGTACATCTGAAAGCCTGGCCCAAAGCACCTCTCCCATGTTTAAGGTTACATGCAGTGCTTTTTTCCTCCTATTAGTGTGGCTGTGTGCACACCCATGTGCACCAGATTTTTGTCAAGGACAGCGAGAAGGAACATACTTCTGAAGAGCTTAATGTGACATTTTCTTCAGTCATCTGTATGAGATGCTTTAGGGTTTCTTTGTGTTTAGGAGATGATGCAGCCATATTATCCTGTAAGCATACTTCTCTTGAACTTTGTCCTTTTAACTAAGGCTGCTCCAAGTGACTTTCTACTACTTGCTACTCTAATGTATTTTTTTGTGTAAGTGCCTTTCTGTAGTGAACTCCTTCCTGATGTTCTGTAACACTTTTAAACCAGGAGATTTTGAAGTAGTATTTAAGTATGTTTGTGANTTTTTTTGAGAAAACCCTTGGCTTATTTATTCTTAGAATTATTTTTGTCCATGAAGTAAATTGTTTCAAACAGTGTGAGGATTTCTTTTCTAAGTAAACCTTGTGGCATGACACTACATAGTAGAAACACCTGGACATACAAAAGTAGAAAGTAACAGTCCTGATTTAATGGGCAACAGAAGAGGTTTCTTCTCTTACAGTCTTTTATTTATGTTTCTTTACAGCAAAGGGAAATGGAAAGTCTGTTTCTATACCTAACATGCCCTTTATTTTAAATGATTGTTTTTCCCTTTGCTGTATTATTTTGGTTTAAGAAGTCTGTACCAGCACAAAACTCATCTCACATATATAGATGAGATTGAGTCTTTTTAGATTTTGATTATTAATATTAGTGTACTAGGTCTTTTTTTTTGAGTTATGCTCACTTATTTGTAGTTACCATGTACTTTGATTACAATTTCTGTGTTATTCTATAAAACAAGTTTTGGAATTAATGGAATCGTATGTTGTTTTCTTTCATTTCATTACATTTATTTAATTGGAGGTGTCAATGCCTACTCCATACCAGACTTTCTCACAGAGAATAGTACAGTTTTTTATGTGATTAGAAGTTGAGGCAATCACCTCTAAAAGAAATTCCTTAATAGCAGTTAATAGTGAGCAGCTCATATGTGGGAAGAGCTTAAATCAGACCCAAAGACACATACTGCGAGTTCTGTAACACTTTGTATCATTTTTAAAGTCACTTAGATTTATCTTATCATCTGGAGTGTTAGAGCGTATCAGATCTATTGCTGGTTTCCGCAGAGAGTTAGATATATTCTGTATGCATGCAACAGCATTGAGATCATGTGTCATCTCACTTTTGGCATTTTTAAAACAGTTTGATTGCAACTGGAGTATGGTGGTGGGGTTTTCCATTGATGTTAATTGCCTATATAAGAGATGGCTATTGAGAAATACAACCCAAATATATCTATGTATCTTTTGTCATTAGATTTTTCTTACGTGTTTGGGCTGCTGATACACAGAACTGAGTGGCTTTCCTTGGCACAACCTGTGTGTGTGTGCATGCACATGCATGTGACTGGAAGCTGGGTCTGGAAGGATATGCAAGCCTGGGAAAACTGTGTGCTTCTGTACTTAAGCCAGCTGCAGTCCTTGGAAGTTCCTCTGGTCAGGATATAGGCTTCGCTAGTTTTGCTGCAATTTGGCTGATCAGTACCTGTTTCAGCTTCTGTTCCAGCAATTGTTAGTCTTGGTTTATTGCTCTGTATTATGCTTGTTTGAATAGTACTTCTAGAAAACTTCCTAATATTGCAGTTTTTCCAATATGAAGGACAGTAGATGACTTGTTCAGTGAACATAGTAATTTAGGAGGCATTTGCTTTGGGAAAAAAATATCTTACTGTTTTGTTTTCTTTTTTCTCCAACAGAGTTGTATCAGGCCACTTAGCATCATGTTGATCCAACAGCAATAAGGCATTGCTTCATGGAGACTGATGGAAATAACTCTTCAACAGCCATAAATCCACCTGTTGCATAAACTGCCTTCTCAAACATCAGGTAAGCTTGAGAGTTTCCTTGTTGGTTTCCTTATTATTAATTTTTGGTAAGGAGAGATGAAGGCTGTGTGACATTGTCCCTTGCTAAGGGACATGGCAGACCTGGTTCTCAACTACCTTGTGCTTTGTGCTATCATTCATATCACAGCAAAGTGCTGGGGCTTTCAAGTTGATATTCTCCACTCATACCAGCAATACCTTTATACTTGTTTTGCCTTTGTGTAAGTGTTTAAAACCTGGTAGAAAAAGAAGATCAGTCTAATTGCTGTCAGATGACAAAGGACTTCTATCTGGCCCTCTCCTCTCCCCCTGAATTTTTGTACTCCATTCACAGGGGTGTAGGGTAGAGCTGGTGTAGGGTAGAGCTATCTTCTACCTGGAGCCAGTTGCTGTTTCCTCATGGGAGTGAACAGTGCTGAGCCCAGACATCAGCCTGGCAGAGGTAGAACATGGACTACAAGACTGTGGGAAGCTTAATGTTTTGCTAGGCCTACGCAATGGTCCACACACACCTTCCTTCTCATTCTCATATGTTCCCAAGACCAGATTTTCGAGCACCAAGTTCTTTCAGGAATTAAGCAGATTTTGGCTCCTCTTAGCACTTCAGGGGCTGTCATAGCTCAGCTCTGTAGTTGGCCAGATGCCTCTGTTGCAATAGTTCCTCCTTATCCTGGAGTAAGTAATGATGGGGGGAAGAGGGAGGATACTTTAGCTGGCACCACAGAAAAAACTCTCCCCTCTCCTTTGCCTGCTGGGAATGGATCCGTGTTTGGCTAGTTGCCACGCATGTTGGAGTGGGGTATTACAGCTGTCTCTGCTGAACTGGACTCATGGCTTTTAGGCTTGTTTGGGTTTGTTTTGAAAGACTTGGATGCAGCTGTCTCGAATTTCCCCTCAAATATGTTCTTTTGGCCTTGCTTGTAATGAGCTGAATTTCATATTGCCTGTACTGCACAGCCAGATTGCTACACAGAATCTTAACAGCTTTAATAATTCCCCTAACCATCCAATTAGACTAATAATAAAGGCTTAATTACATATCCAGTTAATCATCAGATTTGTTCACTGAATGGCTTTAATTGGTAGATAGAGCTGTTACACTATTCCAGTTTGAAAGCTATCACCCATTTTTGCTCACAGCTATATCCACCCAATTGTTTTTATGATTGAGACTTGACCAGCATTTATTAAGACAATAAAAAGGCTCAGGAGCAAAGAAATACAACTGCCCAGTGCTGTTGCAGCACCCTTCCACATCCTGTGTTCAAGCCAGGACCTCTCTTTACAGTGCTTTGTAGTGCACGTGTTGAAGGAACTCTAAATAGCAAATGGCTGCTTTACAGGTTTCCAAAAATGAAGCTGTTCTGTATTCTGCCCAGGTAGTTCCCTCAAAATGACTGTTAAAGACTCTGGGACCTGGAAGCCCCTTGGCTTTGTAGGATTCAATAATGCACCACCTAAGCCATTTTGAAATAGATACTTCAGTAGCCCTGAGTCTTTTCTTATTATGGAAACATATAAATTGGCTCATCCTGTAAAACCCTTCAGTTTTAAAAATGTAAAACCTAATTGCCTTATGGACATTCAAAGAATGGAGGCGCTTCTCTGGGGAGATTTTGCACTGAACCAAAAGATGACAGAACTAGTTACTGATTAAAAAGAAAAGAAGAGTTAACCTCTTGATGCCAGTTGACAGGATTTCCCCCACATATATTTCTGCCTGGTTTAACTGCTATTATATTTCTGTACCATACATACCTTACTTCATTTTCTTTAGGGTTAAATGGGGTAACTGTTTACAGAAACCTCATTGTCCCAGTCATTTTCCCTTCGTGCTTTTTCAAATCAAATGCTCTGTCAAATTGAAAATTAATTTCCTTTATTTAACAAGTCTTCCAGTATCCCGAGTTCAGAAGACTCATGTTCAATGTTGAGCTTTAGCTGACAATGTTGACCTTCGCTGTATTTTTTGAAGGTATCATTTGAAACTACCTTAGGTTGGGGGGGAGCCTTCTAGTATGTCAAGAATAATTATTCTGCCTTTGCATAAATAATCTTTTATCAGAGGAGAAGAAATGGTGATATTTTTAGCAGGCTTTACACCCTGGGGAAGTAAATGGCACATAAAAATGAACTTTCAAAGTGTTGGTCTATAGAAAAAGGAGCAGTGTGTGACAGCAAAAAAAAGTGAATTTCTGTGAATTAGTACAACTCATTATTCGTGCCATACACACTTGCTGCCTTACATTCCCTGCATTGTAGCTGGAATATAAAATAAAACCCTGGCAGCCCTCTCCCTGGCCCTCGGTGGCGGCCGCTCTGATTGGAAGCCACCTACAGAATGGCAGAGAGCATCAAGGAGCTGGAAGCTGGGAAACATGCAGAGCAACCGTTTCTTAAAGTGCATGTCACAAGTTACCTTTAAATATATTTAAGTGGTTTAGGTTTAACGGGCACCTCAGTTCCCCCTTACAACTCATTTAAGAGTGTGTGTGGGGAAACATACAGATCAATAGCACTTTGACAAACTGTGATTCCATAGCTGGATCCTTTACAAAATAGAATAAAAGATTTCAGAAAATGCACAAATGCCAAACCTCAAGTATGAGAAATGATCCCACTTCAGCAGTTTTATCTTTAGTGTCCTGGATTTCTGGCTGTTTTGTGTAGGAGCTTTAGATTTGTTTAATCTTTGTGTGCAATATGCATACTAAACAATGCTAGTGAGAGCGTAGCATGTAATGTTTCGATTAACTTCTCTTCAGGTTATTCACAATGTACATGTGTTCATGGTACAAATCTAATAATTTCCATAATCAAGGTTGGAAAAATCAAGGTCTTGCTGGTCAAGCCCTGAGGTCCTTATGTAGCAATATGCAATATATGTGATATATATATATATATATATATATATATATATATATGTGTATATATGTCTTGCAACAGCATTTAGGTGGCATCAAAATAGCTGCCAAACCTGGAAACCTACAGTGAATTGACTCTTTTGGGCTCCAGCTCACTCTGCACCGCCTCATCTTGCCCCCAGGTGCATCTCCCTCCCCCAGAACTGGAAGGAGAGTACTAGCATGGTGTGTCCTTTGCAGAGGACAGGACAAGGACTCCTGAGCAGAGCCCACCCGCTCCCTGGGTGCCTTCGAGTGCCAGAGGAGGCTCTTGCGAGTGCTGTGCTTGGTGTCTACCTTTGCCTGCACTTTCTCCTCCTGGCTGGCTGCTGAGACATCTCCCTGGCAAAGCATGTCTTTCATTGTGAGAGCAGCATAAGTAAAGAGAATTTCTTCATTAATTCCTTTTAGAATTTCAACTTTTTTTGCACCACTCTATTGTTTCATAACTATCCTTTGACTCCAGTTCTTGCCTTGGTGAAAGTCAGTCGTGCTTTCTGAACTGTGGGACCTTCCTCATCGTTTTCAGGCAAAATTTTGTCTGCTGAAGTGTTAAAGGCTTTTTAAAAATCAGGATCTTGGCAGTTCTCTGGTTATTTGTGTCTGCCGTACCATGTCCACTGTAACCATTTCGTAATCAGGTTGAGATGCCTTTATCTGTACCTCCCATCATGCAGTGTAACACTTGCTTTCAACGATATCAGAAATCTTCCCAGTTTATGATGGTTCATTAAGTGCATACAATTAAGCATCTGTTCAAACTAAAATGTTAAACTTTATGGCATTTGGGTTGACAGTCAAGTGTGTGCAGTACAAATGCCACATTTCAGTACTTGCCTTTTTAATATTTTATTATATTGCCTCTAAATTAGCTTTTTTCTCCCCCCCCTTTTTTTTCCTGACCCTTGCAGATTTTGCCCAGAAAGAAACACTACAGCTTGTTCTTGCTTCTCCAAAACCACTTACAATTCTGCCCTGGCCTAGCTCTGTGACCTGTCAATTGTTGTTTGCCTCCTTTGTAAATGATATGAGCCTTGAAAGCTTTTCCTTTTCATATTTTGCATCAAATATTTTTTCTGTCTCTCCATTTACTCAGCTCCATTTAAAACTCTTAAGCGTTCACTTTTATTTTTTCACCCACAATAGCAATAATTAGTTCTTAAAAAGCTCACAGACCTGCAAACTGTATCCTCGCTAAGTGAAGTTTACTTGCGACCCTATTACTGTGATTCTTCCTCTTCTCAGCGTGCATCCTTTGCCCTTCCTGTTGCTTGTCATGGTCTTGTCAAGCATTCAAATGTAAGCTCTTTGGGGAAGGGCTTTATGTTTTAATATGTTTCTTTATAGCTTCTGGTGCACTGTAAGAATAAATGAATGTTCAAGGTCAGTCTACTAAAGTTTATTTGATATGCCAAAACTCTTCTCCTGTACTTTGGATCCAGCAGAATGAGCAAATTCAGTTTTCTTTATGTCCATCAGCCTTAACTGCCAAATTATGAATGCAATTTAAAACTATTGCAAGAGTGGTCTAACCTTTTCCTGGTGCTAACCTAACCAAAGGGCTGTTACAGCAGAAGGTAACCTGTTTTCAGATGCATTTAAGTCCTAAGCCTTACACTGAAAGATACAGATAGGACTGAGAATGGCTGTATAGATCTGGCCTTATCCACCAGGACTCTGCAGCCTTTCAAAATAGAAATATTGTTGTGGCTTAGGCCATGCAAGCACGAAGCGCAGATTTGTGACAGACTGCATGGGACCAACAACACTAACTGGGACTGTTCGTAGGATTAAGGAAGCAATGGTATCAGCATGAAGGCTAAAGAACATGTTCATATGGAAAACTGGAGCAACTGCATCTGATAAGCAGTTAGGCATACTCCAGTAGCACAAAAAACCTACATTTTGAATACGTACTTATTAGTCTGTATTGTGCGAGTCTAGAGCACAAAAGAAGAAAGGCATGGAGACTTTAAATGTAGTGTTGCCTTCTGATGTAAATGCGCTTCTACTGCTGGATACAGTGTTTAAAGTCGGAAGTAAATGGACTGGGTTATGAACTGAAGCTGTTCAGATGAGTGACCTCATCCTGCTTCTAAAGTTGCTTGGTAGCAGCTGTTTTGCTGCTAGTTTTGGTTTTCAATATATAAACAACTAAATAATGTTTGTGCTCAGCTATCTCCATCTGCTACTGTACTGACTGCAGAGTAACTTCATTTTCCCCCCTCCAAATCCATTCTAATAACAATGTATTAAGTAACAAAATGGTGTTCCTGATGAAGGGAACCATCACTGTTAAACTTTTAACCCTTCCTGCCTATGCTGAGGAGTTGAAATATGTGAGAGGAATCCACCTCTCTAGGAATTTCGTGGGAACTTCTGGCCATGCTTCTCATTTAAAGTTATTCTTTTTCTCATCATGGAGCTCTTGGAAGAAACTTGATATTTGTAAGTCAGTGTTAGCATGAATGTTATTGCACAAAACTAGATGTTGGCCACATAATGGAAGAACTTGGAGAAGTCTGGAAACTGAGGTTGATACATATAAGCATCTAAAAAGCAAGTACAGCCCAAGTGGTCTGAAGATATAAACATCTTCTGCCCCTTTATGTGACAATGTTCATTACTTATTCATGCAACTACTGAGAATTCATTCCTCTCATTCTTGTGTAAAAGTAGCTTTGTCCACTACTTCAGACTTGGGAGAGCTGCCGAAGCTTTTCTTCCCTTCTCCTTCCTTTCTTCTCTTATTTTTTCTCAGCAGCCCTTAGTTCCCTTCTTTTCTGTTTTATTGCTGCTGCTTTTTTTTTTTTTTTTTTTTAATTTTGACTCCGTGCCCCCAGCTGCAGCTGTAGCCTGGAAATGGGACTGGGTGATGGTTGTGGCAGTCAGAGCCTGCTTCTCTGCCTGCCTCCTCTCCCTGGTGACTTCTGGCCACTCTGCTCCCTGCGCCTGCCTCCCCCTGGGCTGTGCAGCCAGGCGTGCAGCCAGGGGCAGAGGCACTGGGTTTGAGCAGCTGCCCAGGAAGAATAGTTGGTCTCCTTCCTAGCTCAGCAGTCAGAAAAGTCTCTCCAGCATCGAATAGGAAAGGAAGATCTCTAAAAGTGGGGCAGCTCTAGCAATATTTTGCAAAAGACAGAAATTAAGAAACATCATCTTGAAATCTGAAGTTGCTATCCATACTGTTATATTTTCCTAATGTTTCAGTTTCAGAGATTTTTATCTCATAAGTGTGAGTGTGAAATAAAGCTGCACATGACAGAGGAAAATTCAGTATTCACCAAAAGAAAATATTGGAGAAACAGGCTAATATTTTTTTAAAGTGCCTGATTATTTGGAATCTGAACCTTCCCGTCTCCTTCAGTGATGTGATCTGCAAAATATGTGTGTTTCTGTTGAGTCCTGTCTTAGGACTGAGAGATTTTGAGTTCAGGCACCCGTTTAGAAAAAAGAACTGGCATCAAATACAACATTTGTCCTTTTAGGGCTGACTTTTGTCATGCTATGTTGGTGATGTTGCATGAAAAAGACTTTTCTGCATACAGATTTTATTTAAAATCTGATCCATCTTGAAGGCTAATCAATTGCTAGGTCAATCACTGTCTGAAAAGATGCTCTTGTGATTACATTTGTGGAAATATTGATGGAGTGCTACAGTAGTAGGCACCATGTGAATCAAGTGGGTGCTGCCAAACCATGTAGTCAGAGGCACTCTGTGTTGGAGATATGTTTTTTATTGCAGAATTGGGATTAGCCTGTGCAGGAGCCAGGTCTGATAAGCCCCCTGGAGTCTTCAAAGCTGAAGTCACAGAATTTTTTTAAACACATTGGCTATGGCTTTAAACTATTAATAATGAAATGGATTTACAGGCATTCATCTTAATTATAGTTTTATATTCTCACCACTGTAGCTAAGCATCTGATGGGCTTTAAGTTATTCTCTCTTATTTTGCAATTCTTATCTCCTATTTTTGTCTACCATTATGGCATCTCTTTATCAAATAGGCATTTGGGGGTCCCTGCTGCTGCTTATCCTTAGCACAGTATGTTTCTGATTGACATCAACCGGAGAGTACCCAGTGCTGCTAACTTGGGCTGAGAGAACAGGCTAAAGCCCTTCCTCACTCTCAAAATCTGTCCTGAGAAATTTGCATAGCTAGAATGGAAGCTCAGTTATTTTCTATGGGAGTTATTGCTCATGCATAACTGGGAAGAGGGGGAAAAATAACATAGCAAGGAAAGCCTTTAGAAAGAGAGAAAGTAGGTGATAAAAATAGGGCATTTCCCTGACTGAATTTCCAGGCTGTACAGCAAGAGGTTTCACTCCTCATTTTTGACCTTAAAAAAATAAAAGGCGGGGGGAGGGAGGTTGGTACATCATAACAATGTTGGAGGTTTCTTAATAGATTGGAAGTTCTGCTTAAAGGAATTGCATTTTAGTTTGCTGTTACTGATTACACTGGAACTGGATGTGGCATGTTGTAAAGTATTCTGTAATTATAAGGCATGTAACGAGACAGCCCACATCACAGGTCTCATGAACCTGGAAACTAGTCAGAAAGCTGGCACTATAATTCTTGAGGAACACATCCCTTCTACTTGCCACTATCAACTTGGTCTAAGCTGGCCATACAGTGTAATAATAGTTCTGGGATTATTGCAGTTATAAAAGAGAGAGAGAGAGAAATCCATAAGCAGTTGTATCACTAAATTAAAAGCATGCATTTTCTTCATGAGATGAGAAGTGTGCAAATACGCTGTGAAAATGAATGTGCATGCAATATATATGTGTGTTTGTGTACGACTTAAATTGTGTATGCAATATAAAACTGTGCAATGTCCAGTGAGTTCAGCTATAAGTGAGCCCCATCTGGTGGTGATGTAAAGAAAGAACTGAAATGGTAACTGCAGGGAAAATACTCACAAAAGACACTAAATCTTTTGTCAAATATAAATGATATAAATGCATCTAGGTGCAATATAATCTCTACTTTTTTTTTTTTTTTTTTTATTGCTTAGCTCTACATTGCAAACTAGTAGTCATATCTTAAGAAAGAAGGAAAAAAAGTATTTTTGGAAGGTTTGCAGGTAGTTTTCTGTCTTTTGTGGGGATTGAGTTTTAATGCAAATGCTTGGTTGTGTTGTACCGACTTTTCATGTCTCTGTTCGGATTGTTTTTCTAAGCTGAAGCAATACTGAGTTGGCTTTTGTTTTGTTGTACAACACAGTAGCAATGCACCAGCTAATGAGAACAATAAGAGTGAATTGGAAGAGTAGCACTGACCGGCTGCGTACATATGAAATTCGTGTTGAGCATCTCCATCTTCTTGCTCATCTGTAGTTGGCAGAGATTAATTTGCTTTCAGGGCTAGTAGCGATCATCGAAGAGTTAAGGGTTGCCACACCAGTGTCTATTTTGGTCTGACAGCAGTGTCAGACTTTGCCATCACACCATGGTAAACATTTTGGTTTTCACCTTTGCATGGAGTCCCCACCACAGCAAAAAGAAATGCAATTGCCAGGTGCTGCCTCATGCGGCTGAGGTAGGCTGAGCTGAGCCAGGGGTTGCTGAGATGGCCTGGGGAGCGTAGGAACTGCTGGGGTGACACTACAAGGCCACTGCTGCCCCAGCTGTATGCCCGCACCAGTCTGGGTCACGTCCTGGAGGTCTTGAGGGCCTTTTATTGCCTGTGAACTAGAAACAGCATCCCTTCTGCCTCCAGGTCCTCTCCATGGTGAGCAGGTTTGGGTACACCGCCTGCAGCTCGGCAAGGGCAGCCGGCTCCGGGTTTAATCCCGTGGGTGAGGTTTGGGCCGGGCAGAGAAAGAAGCTGCAGGATTGTGAGGTCTGGGAGCTCCTGTGCTCCAGCCTTGCGTGGAGGCCTCTCCAGCGGCATGGAGAGCTGGGCTGGAAATGAGCATCCAAAACCAGTTTCAGGTCTGTATTACTCCACAGGCAGAGACTTAATTCTCATTCATTTCCCAATACATGCATATTTTTATGACCTTCTTTAAGTTTAATTATTTATAGCTCTATACAGCTTTATATGGCCCATATTCTAGTTCCACCTAACGTTGAAACTGATTTATTACATATTTTTATGAATTTAATTTCTAAGTTTATTGAATTTTCAAAAGCTCAGGTATTTGATGAGTCGTTTGCTCTGTTGTGACGTGAGTCAGTGCCCACACCGTGGCGGTGTGTTCAGCACAGGAATGAAGTGCAGGTGCTCTCAGGGTCCTGCAGGTACCGGCATGGACCCTGGCTGCCTGCCTTCCCCCGTCTGGGTGGGCACTGCTGACGTGCTGCTGGTCTGTTCTCTCACTTTTGCTGGGTATTTGTTAATGTTACGCTCGTGTTTGTGCTTGTTCCAGTATGGCATCTTTATCTGTCTCTGGAATAGATGTTTTAGGTTTTGGTTTGTTTTCGTTTGCATTTACCCCATGCCATTTTAGGGAGAATAACAGGGGGATAGCTGTGGCAGAATTCCTTTTGCAAGGAGGAAATGGGTTTTGTCTACTGGAAAGTTCAGTATTCATAGTTTGTAGGGTTTGTCCCATCTGTAGTATTATTAATCAGTAATGCTCTAACTGCTCTTTCATATGTCTTTGATTACAGTTGTTTGTTCTGGTTAAATCACTTGCTTTTTGTTCTAGTTTCTTTTTGGTTTAGTTAATGAATTGCACAGCTTTCAGCTTTACCTGTAAATTGTAACACTGATATGAAGTCCTTTTTCAGTACGTGCTGTTCCTCTGGACGACTTGGAAAGGATCCTGTTTGAGGATATTTTAGAAGACTGAGAAATTGAATTATGATTAAGTTAGCCATGCACTTTGCTTCTGCACTTGAACTAATATTTATGCTATCTGGCACTATGTAGTTGCTATGAATCTCCACAGAGAGGCTATTTCATGATGCTCTGTGTACAGGGATTTTATAAGACCCTCCTTTTCCCTTCAGCACTATCCTCCTGTGCTGTACAAATTGTGTAAACGTAACCCTTTTCCCACTTTGCTGGCAGGCTGTGATTTGGATTCTGACGAGGCGGGGTGAAATCGTTTCACACGGCCGGACTTGGCATTTCTCACAGGGACTAATTTCCACGCTGGTATTTACTGTTCTCTTTTGAGCTGTTTTAACTGTGACGTCTTAAAAAGCATGCTGCTTAGCTTGTAATGAAAGTGAAAGTTTATAAGTGACATTTATATAATGGAATTGCTTACGAACTGTTAATTGCAGTGGCTGTAACAATTATTCTGTGTGTAGTCAAGGCTGCTTTCCATTAAGGTTTTAGGTCCCCAAGCCAAAAATAGTGCTGGTGTCTCTCTGGGGGTCAAGGTTGTCCATTTCTGGTTTAGTCTTACTAAGTGAGCAGAAGCAGCAGCAGCAGCAATTTCCATTTGTTTTTGAGTTGATACTGGTAGCTGTTGAAGTCAGAGTTGTTCTTTTCTATAACAGCATTGCATCATTTAACAATGCAAATATCTTGTTTTTCTACCTTGTTATTTTTCAAATGTATTGTGTGCTCTGTTCTGGTTTGCTTTTCCTTTTACAGAGTCTATAAATGACACAAGTTTGGAAGCACTTTATGTTTGCACTAGCTGGCTTTGACACAAAGACTAACCAGATTCAAAAGTGGTCTCATTCCCACTTTGGGCTGCCTCTTTGGGTCACAGATTTCGAGATCTGCACATCATTCTACCAAGGAATGCCACAAAGCCTGTCATGTGGAGCCTTATAAAGCCTATTTTTGTATTACTAGTCAAAAAAGAGCTATGAAATGTCAGGTGCTTGGAACCCACGGTAAAGAGAAATTTTGAAATTAGAAGAGTAAAGAGGGAACTAATATTGCCTTGTGGTGGCAACTGCTATGTATTTCAAGGAGCATCAGCAATGTATGGGTGGGCATCAGTAGGGTGGGTGCAATTAAGTCTAAGAGCAGCAGTAGCTAACGAATGATGGACGGTATTTTTAGTAGGAAAAGAACTGGACTGGAGAGAAGGAAAGGTGTGAAATGGGAAATTTTATACAAAATATTTGAAAACAAAATGCCTTTCCATCTTCCAGGCAGGGTAAATTGTCCTCTGGATAGAATAAATTTTTGAGAAAATAGAAAATATTATAGCACTATTAACAGGCCACAAACCTCAAACTGATGTTTTATAGTGGGCATAGAAGATTGAATAAAGCACCTTCACACAGAGCTAAGTCTTTCTTTAGCTCAGAGGATTTTGACTGTGGCCAGAATGAGTTTATAAAAATTTTGAAATTTTGAAATGCAGCATTGTATGTGAACGGATGGCTGAGTTTGATCATTTGCCAGTGTGCATCTCCTTAAGGGCTGGAGCACAATGATATTTGGAGCACATAACATAAAATGTAATTGTTAATCTTTATTGCTTTTAAGAGGTGACGATTCCTGAGGTTTTATTTGTTAAGGCTTTTACTTTTTGTTACTGCGTCTGGATGGATACACACAGCAAATCCAACTTTATGAATGTACCCATGGAAAACGAAAGCTTTAAAAGATTATTTTTTAAATATTAATTGATATAAAGTACACTTTGGCGTCAAGTAAATAAGAAATATAAATTGGTTATAAATGGCATTTTTATACTGAAGAGTTATATTGTTTGATTTATGGAATGCGGTGTGTCAGTAGGGAGAGAAGTTATTGACCAGATCTTGACTTAAGCGGACCTGATTTTTAACCTAGGTTTTTAGTTCTTTCTGCCAGCTTTTCTGAATTGTTCCCTGCTGCCTGCAAGATGGTTGTCATCAAACCCATATTATGTGGGGAAATGTGTGTTTCGTTAAAGTTGAAAATCTCCACAAAACCATACTTTTTTTTTTTTTGAAAAAAGTTCATAAACAAGTTTCAAGTTTTTTTTTTCATTTTCTCATTTTGAATTTGTTACAGAATTTCAAGCACTATTATTTATGAGTGCATGCTATGTAGTATGCATTATGTCTATTTCTTATTTTTTGATCAAGTGTTAAAACTATTCATTCCAAACAAGAACCACTTTGATCTAGAAGTTTACAAGTGACAGCAGCTTCCTGTAATATTAAGGGTAGCATAGAGGTTAATATGAAAGAGTATTTCAGACCATGAAATATGTTGTCACCATTACAATCATAATAAAAATTTTCTAAAACAGAAATTTTGAAAAAAATACATTTCCAGCAAACTTAAATGTATGTGGGAAATAATTTATATATATAACCTTGGAACTGGGATAAAGACAAATGCAGGAAATGGGTATAATCCAGAAGTTGTGGTGGTGATTTTCTCGAGGTATTATTTTTAATTGGCTTTCTTATACTTTCCCATTGGTCAATAAATTTGTTTCCTTGGATATGTATTGTACTCACAAAATATGGGGGTAATCTGCTACTGATACAAACATTGCATTACCAGCAGGGCAGACATGAATAAGAATCACATCCTTTGTGGATTTTTGTAGGTGATTTTATTTCTTCTTTTTTTTTTTTCTTTTTTTTAGCCTAAGGAAGCCGTTGTGGTTATTACATATTGTAATAGCACACTTGGACACCAACTGGAGTTAGAGGGCTTCATTTCCACGTTAGGACTAGAGGAAAAAAAAATACCGTCCAGATGGTGGTGTCAGTAGTTCTGCTTCAAAATTATAATAAGTTAGCAAATGCTTTGCCTTTTAAAGGCATTTTTTTCTACTAGGACAAGAGACCTCAATAATTTAAGTATCTTTCCAAAGTGTTAAAATGAGGAATGTTTTAGATTTTTATTAATTGATTTCCCATATCTCTGTAACTTATGGCTTCATTCTGATTTAATATTTTTCATAGTAGTGTAAATGCATTATCCTAAAAAAAAATTACAGCTGAAAAAGAGAGAAAAGCATCAGGTATCATTGTCAAGCTTGGGATCTCTGTACCTCACCCACAAAAAAGATGGTGTTGCAGGTTTTATATTTTCACAGAGCCAAGATTTCAACCAAAAGAAACAGGAATCCTGGTGAGTAATCTAATGAATAAAATAGCTAGTAAAATTAGGAGGGACACTTATCAGTATCTCCTAGTGTCAGGTGAGAAAGCAGGGGCTCTTTATTTTAGTAATGATTAACCTGTAAGATGGACAAACAAGAATTTAACTCTTCTATAAGGCTGATTTAAAAAACAAACAAAAAAAACCCACAATTTTGTGGTATTTGATTTTATTCATCCTGCACACCAGCAGAACCAGGACTAGAGCACTGCCAAATATTCTCAAATCTAGAACAGAATTAAAATTATGTGGCTTTCTGTTTTCCTCAGTAATCTTGCTTCTTTTGAAAAGAAAGCATGTTCTGAACACCATTAACAATTGTCAGGAGCCCCTAGAACCTGTTCAGGTCTACAGCTGGACCACTTTGGTCTTCTGTGTTTTTTGGAAAATATTGCTCACTTTGAATGACCAGAATGAGCCTGAGCTGGTGACAGTTCAGAAGCTGGAATGTGCTGTGAAGGAGGTGGCAAAACCAGAGCACAACTGCGATGATTTAAGAATGATTTCAGTTGGGAAGACTGGGCACTGCTTTTTGAGGAGCAGAGAGTTCTTGCTTTGGAGGTTCAAGTTCTAAGCAGTAATTTGAACACTGATTCTAGAGTATGTAAGAGTGTAGTTTCTTGAAAATGACTTTTTAATTGCATTTTGGTAATGGTAAAAAGGCAGAAAATTCAGCAAGTCGTTTATGGGGAGCCACCACCAACCTTCTGATGGTTGGTACAACCTGGTGGCCCATTGAATATTTACATTGCAGCACCTACAGCCTGAATTTACAAGAAGGTTGAACAGAAAAACAGTCTTAATAAAAATAAATCTAATTCTGAACAAATTTATAAACTTACAGTACAGGATCCGTCCCATATCAGCTAATCAGGGTGAAACCAGGATGTACTGTCTCAGCAAAAGCATGGCATGTCCCAGCACAGGTGACTGTGACCCTTAGAGGTCCCTCTTATGGTTTGATATTGCTACTACAGCTGTATCTCTGACCTATCTGTTGAGAGACAGAAATGAGGGTAAAGCAGATGAGTTGCTCTACCATCAATCAGTTGGCCTGTAATCTGAATTCATGCAGTAAATGGGAAACAGCCTTACAGTAAGTATTTCTGATTTTGGCTTGTTAAATCATATCCCAGTCCAAATGAACACTGTTCTTTTTCAATAATTATTTAACTTTGAAAACCTGTTGAAATTTAAGTTTAGTTTGCAAGAGTATTGTTTACCAAATATGTCTTTTATCAGCTTCTCATCCTAATTAAAGATATGATTACAAAGCCCTGTAGAAATGGACTGAGTGGTGCTCTCTCTTTCAAAAAACAAAACAAAGTAATCAAAATATGAGTTTCTTTCAAGGATTAAAAGAGACGGGCACTGATTTAATATGCTGTTCTCATAGTTTCAGGTAATTAAAAGCTGATTTAATGACAGTAAATGCTAGTTGAGAGAATTCAAGCTCTATAGTGTCGTACTGAGGTTTGAGGAGAGAGCAATGGTGTTGAGTTTGGATTCTGTCATGTGAAGACAAATGTTTACCTGAGCTCATGGCTCCTTACACAACTCAGCAGTGTTAATATTGCTCTGAGACAGGTCCAGGTACCTCTATAGAAGAAACACAACAAAGTCTTTTACAAAAGTTTTGTAATTTTTTGGTTGGCTTTTTCAGACGTAGTTATCACTAAATGCTTTCCTATTGCTTCATCAGAGAAGTTTCTTGAGTTGTATGCTGTAAGCACACGCATCCTTCTTTAATAAAAATAATTTCAAGTTGATGGCTGCCTACAGCATGCTCAGCAGTCTTTGGAGAAAAAAGGTAGTCTATTAATTTGCCTGGTTTGAATTATAGGTGTTTGAAATGCTGGGTTATATCAAATCCCCAACACCCTGTATGGCTTACTAGCTAACTGGAGAGAAGAGGAGGGGGAAAAAGAAAGAAAAAAGGGAAACATTTTGTCAGAGAGTTTGGCATCTTCTAATAAAATAAATAAAATAAAAATCATGATTTATCTCTAATAAATGACCTTTACTGGGAGGCAAAAATACTATCCAGAGGCTTCTCTTTAGCTTCCAGTCCCCAGTGACACCGTTATTAAAAGTAACATTTTTCAGCCACCTGGAAAGTGTTCTCACTGCATCCCACCTGTGGCCCACGGGCACGGGGTGGGAGCAAAGGCTGGGCAACCCCGGAAAGCCAGACTTCTCCCTCCGTGATGGTACTGAAGCAGGAAGCATCACTGCGTAGGTCAGCTCATCACTGCATCTTTCTGAGGTTCAGAAGTTGGGAGAAGTTAGGACAGTGGTTGATTTGGGGTGGTTTTGGTTTAATTTTTAAAGGGTTCCTGCTCCAGTACTGATGAATTTAGTCCCAGTGTTCAAGTCAACAGCTGTAATGTTAACTGCGTGGTGTGCTTCATGTAGTTTGACATCAGTCTTAAAGACTTCTCTAGATTTATAATACGAAGCAGTAGGAATATTTACTAATACTTCTGATAGTTACAATAATTTCTCATTATCATTTATCACCATTTTTGCAATGCAGTGGCTGAATGGATGCAACCCCATATAGCTGTTGCCATTAAAAGATCATTTGCCAGCAGCAGCACACGGTGCTGTGTAGGTTGCTTCCCAGGCTAGCTCCAGAAGCTAAATACAGTAGCTCATGTGACATCGTACGCTCACGGTTGGGAGCTGGTGAGTTGTTAATGACACCCGTTATACCTCTTTTCACTATAAATCTTGGAGATGTTCTCCTTTTTCAGCAACAATAGTCTAACCTGCAGCTCAGTAATTCTTCAGGTCTGATTGGGGCTAGAGTCTTTGGTTAAATTTGTCTTCATCGCAAGCACTTTCAGAGAGAATCTTCCAGCTTTTGTCAGCTGGAAGTGCAGGAACTGTTTAATGACTAGGAAGCTAAGGAGATGACAGCTTCTCTCCCATTTCTGATAACTTTTGCAGGGAAGGAAACATTGCTGTAGCTTCTTGTTTGGGTAAGATGCTGTTATCCATGTTATAACTGTTTTATGCTGCTACCTGTCCCAGAGACACGGGTCATTTGGGACATTATGGGAGAGTTGCTTTTTGGGCCACTGGAATTTATATTTGAAGCTGCTGGTGTAGAGGAATTGCTTCTGTTAAAGGGGGTAAAGTCACTGGAGTATTTTTGTTAGGGGGTAGAATGGGGTGGCGATGAACAGAAATCTTAATACGCTTCTCTCTCACTGGTACTATTTTGTCTTTTACTTCCGTACTGTCTAAATCACTTGAAATTTGTAACTATTTATTTAGTCTCATAATCCCCCTGTGAGTAATTGAGTATCCCCATTTCACAGATAAGGTACTAATTGATTTCCTCACATTATGCAAGGATTTTGGCAGAGCAGAGAGTTGAACGCATGTCTCTAGAGCCTGAGATTCCCTCAGTAGTTACTGGGCTGTATTCTTTTTCTCTCTCTCCCCTTTCTTCCCCATTTTATTCCTTTCTCTCTCTCTCTCTCTTTTTTTTTTTTTTTTTAATCCATTTTTGAGAAATGTACCCAGCACTGTAGAGGGTAGACATAGGTAGCCTCTGACTATAAATGTCAGTTTAGAAGGGTGTCTTAAAAAGTAAAATTCCAATCTAGAAGCACGGAGGATACTGCTCCAAGGAGAAGGATGGGTAACAATGGATGTCAAAGGACAGTGACATAGTTCTGCATCAGTTTGCATCACCTGATGGTCTCTGGATCCCTGCTATTAGCAAGCAGGATTGCATGATAATAAAACACTCAAAGACCTCTAATAATGGGTCAGTGTTTTTCACCTTATAATGCTTCCTTGTTTTCTTGCTGTCATTTTCCAGACAGACACATATTCAGTGATTGATATTTGAAAACATAAAACTGCCACTTCTTTAGAGCTACTACTGAGTTATGTGTTGTTCCTTGTGTATTGAAAAGCTCTGGGATTTGCTAAGTATAAATGTAAATATTCGTCAATGATATCATGTTCTGATAGATACCAAAACTAGAGATTTTTTTCCTCTGCTTTAGATTTTAAAAATCAAAAGTGCTACTACTTTACCCTCCTATTTACTATATCTTACAGGAAAACAATTGCTACTACAGAAGCAATTCACATTGAAAATTATTTTTACCATCCAAACTCTCATAGATGCCATTTTAAAGTAAGTTATGCAAGAAGGCTTAGTTATAGGAGTAGTCTTATTAATTTTAGTGGGGCTTCTTTCCTGAGGAAAGCTTTGCAAATAAGGCTTATGAATCATAAATTTGTAGGAGGAGAAATCAGAAAATTGTGTGCGTGTTGTTTTTTTTTTTAAATGCAGAACTTCTTTATATATTTTTTACCTATATTTCCTACTTTGGCTAGTGTTAGAAGAAATATTTGGGGCAGATTTTCACAGTAACTGCAAGCATATGCGATGAGAAGTGAATCGTTATGTATTTTCTAGGTGCTTGCAGTGCCTTGCCTCATGCTTTGGTTAGCATGCCAAATATATGCTTTACTTGATGTTCTCTCTCCAATTTGGGATATGTAATTTTTACGGCTGTAATATTTCCTAATATTTTATTAGAAATCATTATTTTAGAGTTATAAAACATGTATGCTCTTTTTCCTAAGAGGCTAAAATGGCTACAGGTCTTTCAAGTTAAGTACCATACATAATTAGATAATTTTATAAATGCATCTTATTTACCCAGAAGTGATTCCAGTCTCTTGACAACACACAAATAAGGCAGATAGTTTTTTCAGTATGTATTTACAAAGCTGCCTAGCCTTTCAGTCAATACATAGTATGGTAGCTTACACAACTATACTTTCGTGCATTTAAGTGGTAACTTCCAGCATGCAAATACTAGCTGGGAAGTCCTCACTGGAGCTGGTGCTGGTCTGTATGTTCAGATATAAACTTAGAAAACAGTTTTAAACCTCCTCAAACATGTGTCTTAACAAATTTTTTGCATAACAACAGTATTTATTTGGGCGACATGATAGCACAAACCACCCTTTAATACACTTCTTACATGAATATTATTTTGGCTTTCTCTTTGAAGTGTGAGCTGATTCATGTTTAACAAAGCAGTGAGTCTAACAGCTGAACATTTCAGGTTTGTCTACTTACAGAGTTCTTATAGATATGTGTCATTCTGAAAGATATATTTTTTTGTTTTGTTTTCTTGTCAGAGGCGCTGAGCACCACATGTGAAGTGTCCAGCCATAATTTAAAATAAGCTGTTAATAACT
Source organism: Anseranas semipalmata (assembly GCA_013399115.1). Classification (NCBI taxonomy): domain Eukaryota; kingdom Metazoa; phylum Chordata; class Aves; order Anseriformes; family Anseranatidae; genus Anseranas; species Anseranas semipalmata. The sequence goes on along the minus strand of VXAA01003595.1, from coordinate 781,807 downwards.
GCTTTGGGATATTTTAATATATCCCTTTGCAAAAATGTATGGGAGCTTTGGGGTTGAAGCCTTCGAGATGCACATTCTCAGCAAGGTACCAGACATAAAGCACAAATTCAGGAGATGTCAAATGAGAAGATTTAGAGGAACTTGAAGAGACAGCTTGTTACAAGGCCAAAGCATTTCCTGACCTCTATTCCACTGTCAATTTGAGGAGGAACGTGGCTTATTGGGTTACAGATGGATGATCTGGTTCTGGGTGAAACAATGGTGTGGTTAGCTGCACCCTAGTTTCTTATCCGGCACCGAGCCAGCATATTAACTTGGTAGAGGGGGATCCTGATGCAGGAGGGTTGCTATTTTTTGAATAGAACAGAGAAACACTTTTAAAAATAATAATAATACAAAAAAAAAATGCTGTTGCTTACATATCAAATCCCTTTGCTTAAAGTTCTTCCCAGTGGTCAGAGCAAGGGCACAGGAGAAGGTGCTAGCAACATAAACAGATCAGACAGACGAGGCGTCATGAAGTGCTGGGGCTTTTGTTTTGTTCTGTGTTTTTAGGTAAACTTTCTGGTAAACTTGAACGGTCTTCCCAGAAAACGGAGGAAGTTGATTTCTTGCTGTCCAGAGGGAAGGAGCTGATTTGTTTGGAAGCAATCCCTTGATGTACAAGGACTGCAGTGACTTCTTTGTGGGTCACTGGAGCAAAAGGCGTTTTCACTTACTCTTCTTGTCTGAACCCTTTGCGCAGTAGTTGAGACTGCTGCTATGATTATTTTGGCTGTGCTTTGCTTACGTTGTCAGGATTGCTTTTCTGTTCTGCTATATCACAGTCAGTCCAGCCACTTTAGAAACTTCAAATTATTGTCACAGCCTCTACTGTCCTTTCTCATTTTCAGTGCTTTTGCCTCTGCTGGATGCAGGTGCCTCTGTGCATCTGCAGAATTTGCTCTCTTTTTTGCTGTGGGGCTGTGAACTGCCACCATTGCCATATCAGGTGGATTTGAGGATATGAAAGAGAGAACTTGAAATTGGGATTTGGTTATAAACTAGCGTAAAAAATAAAAAGGTTGGGATAGTCTTTTCCCAGGACAAGGGAGGAGTCATGTTTTTACTCTTTCTGCATGTGGGTGTATCTTAGGAATAGCTAAGCCACATGAGGACTCATTCTGTTTTACTTGTACAGTGCTCTGAATTTTTGTTCTCCACTGAACCAAGTGGATAAATGGAAGTCAAATCACCACCTGTACTAGCTAATAAGTGGTTTGAGCTTTATTCACGCTTTGCAGAATGTGCAAAACCAGCCTTTGTACCAGTGCTCTAAGAAGGAGAAAAATCCCAGTGTAGTGAAGTGCAGCCGTGGAGAACCGTAATGCTATTTCTCTGCTAGCAAGAGTGGTGCCAGGTTAATGAGTGCTTCATTCTAAAGTCACTCCATATTAACAATCACGTGCTCACAGGAAGACCTGTGAGTCAGCACGTGGACCGTGACAGCCCACGCGACGTATGGCTGTGGCAGTGCTGATGCACAGCTTTGTGCTGCACAGATTCTGAGAGGTTCTGCTGCTGCTTAGTGCCGTCTTGGACGCATCAAGTATGGCGTGTGCGTGCGTGTGGGCACGGCACCCCGGAGCTGGTGCAAGGAGAAAATTCCTCCTCCCTGCAGTAAATTCATCCAGCGCGGCTGAGGCCGGAGCTAAGAACCATTCCCCAGAACCTACCCAGTGCTCCTGCTTCCTTAGCTCCAGGCCATTGCTCCTTGTCCTGCTATCTTCTGAGACTAGAGAATTCCCTTCCTTCATTTATATTATTACCTTGAAGGTATTTATAGACCGTGATTGAGGCCCCCTGAGCCTTCTCTCTTTGAGACTATGTAAGTTTAGCTCCCGCAGTCTCTCCTCGCACATCTTACCCTCTAATTCCTCTATTGCCTCTTCGTATTTCCTCTAATATTTTAAACACTCTTCCTAAACTCCAAGCACCTGAGCCAGCTGTAGTGTATCACTAAGCAGGGCAATGCTATTAATGCCTACTTAATATTCACTTTCCCTGTAATTCATCCAAGACCAATACTAGCTTGTGCACTTGCACATAGTATTGTACGCTCCCATTTTGTCAACTGCTATCGTATATTAAATCTTTCATTCTGCCTTTGTGTGAATATCATACCACCATGCTAGTGCTGTTTGGTCCTATTTTTTATAGTTATAATTCATCCTTTATGCTTTAAGCATTTTTTTTTTACTGATCTTGATTTGCTTTTTATACAGTTCTATTTTTTTTTTTTTTTAATTTGCAACCTCGCTACCTTAGTTGTCAGTGTTTTAGGTCATCCTGTGCCTGTCTAAATGTGGGACGACAAGTAGGGTCCACTACACTATGTCCACAGATGTTGAAAGGTGACTATACAGCACCCCTCACATACATGTCACTTCTGAGAAGTAAAAGCCACGTTTATCACAAATAGCTGCACATGGTGTCAAAGAAAAGCAAACACATCCTTGTCGCTAAGAATTCACCTGCCCAACTGCTGCTTTGCCCACCGGTTTGAAAAGTTGAGGAACTGGTATTATTATTACTGTGACTGATACACAAAAGGCTGAAGACAGAGGAATGAATCATCACTTTCTTTATTCTGCTAGGTACTTTATGACAGAAACTGAATATTAAAGATAAAGACCTGCTTTTCCATGATACTGCTAGCTCTTAGAGCCTTTCTTCCACTGAGATGTTAAAAAATCTGATACTGATATTGAGCACAGTCAGCACCTGTGAGCACAGATCAGACCCTGTAGGAGAACTGACCTTGTAAGTAATGGTGGTGAGCACTGGAGTAGGAGTTGTTTTATTGATATAAATGGCAGGTTTCCTAAAGGGAGCTGCTGCATTTTGTGTTGCACTTGTAACAGAGTGCAGCCAGTGCATGGGACAGAACACGGTGTCTCTTGTGACGTGTTTATAGACAAGCACCAGGCCTTTTATTTAATTTTTCAAAAAAAAAAAAAAATTGTAAGGCTGTCTTGGTGAAAAAAGCAATCGAATTGGTGGTAGCTTAGGAATAAAAGTGATCTTGTGGTAACAGCAGCTGTAGTGGATGTGTTATTATAGCAAATAGGGGTAAAACACCCTTTTGACATATCGAGAGCAAAACTCAGGATATTCAGAAACTGCAGGGCTAAAATTACATGAAAACTTGTAAGAAAATAATGGATTCAGAAAGATCAGATCTGTCCCCTTGGTACCTGTACATGTCCTGTAAGAGACTGTCAGTGCACACACTCAAAAGATTAGTCACTTGTTCTGCCTCTGGTTCCAGATGCTGGTAATTTGGCACAGATTTGGTAACTGTCAAATCAGTGTCATGGTGACTAAATGTTTGGTTTCTGTTGTTTGAACTTATTAGATGCCCATGTATGCAAAAGAAAAATGTTCAGCCTGGGGTGGAGGAAAGCGTTCTCCCCAGCTGCTACAGCAAATTTCCAAAGACAATGAGAATGTAAATAGATGAACATTTATGGTACCAGCTTTGTCACTTCTTCACCAATCTGTCAGCCTGTTGTACTTTAGATGCTAATCAGTTGGTATAATAGCAAATTAAATCACTGAATTAAAATAATATACTTTCACTATGCTTTTTTCACCTTACTATTTGTCTGTCAGCATGAGATCATTATTGCCTGGCAAGGTTCTGTTCCATTGACTTTATCTCTTAATTATATTAAAATGAAAGACAGAAGAAAAACTAATATTTTACTGTTCAGGAAGCATTTCTAAAACTATCATTTAGATTTAAAGGACTGTCAATAAAGCAGAGGGGGGATGCTCTTCAGGTTAAGTCTAATTGCTGTAGTAAGGAAAATGGATTTCCTCTCTTAATCTGGTAAGTAAATCAATCCTCATTAAAAAATGATGTATTAAAATCTCACCTATCTGAACCTCCTCTTTTGGTTGATAGCTGCAGGAAGCAGAAAAAGTTGGGCAGATGGCCGCCAGAGTGGCTCCGCTGAGTTTCACTGGAACCTCTCCGAGACCCAGTGTAACAGGTTGGCCTCTTGATTCACTTCAATAGATGGCACCTTCCAATACTTTTCACTGCCAATGCAAATACTACTCAGATATGCCCTCCCTTCCCCCTGCTCCTTTTTTCCCTTTTTTTTTTCTTTAAGGCTAGTCAGGCTATATCAGATCCTACAGGTACAAACTAAAAGTTTAGGATGATCATTTCAAGGAACATAAATGTTAAATGGGAATAAAATTGGACAAAACTTAAAATTAAGTTCACCCACACCAAACAGTAATATGAATTAATTGGTCAAATTATGAGCCTCTTTGTAGCTTTAACTGCAGGACAGTTGGGATGTAATTGATTTTTCTTATTACTGTGTTTTTAATCCTGTTCACTACTCTGCGTCTGAATGGCAGCCACTGTTTTAATTGCTGTTGAGTGCAAACAGAGAGGAGTTTGCATTCATTCCTCAGAAGAAGCAAATGCTACAAGGGTGTACTTGAATTGGGGGGAAAAAAAAAAAGTTCTATCAAAGAACTGGTCATGGCTCCATGGTTAGGAATGAATTCAGTTTTGCTCATAAATTAGGGCCAACCAAACACTATTATTTGTGAATAATACTATGTCTTTATATTTCCAAAACATTCCCTAAACTGAGTTCAGTTTACAGGTTACAAATTAATTAAGCACATTTCTCTCAGAACATTTAGTTCCCCACATCAAATGATTTTCTCCCCTAACAGTCTTAGTCTTAGCTATAAGGGCAGAAACATCTAATCTGTCCTGTTAAAATAATATTTATAAGCTGTGCAGGGAACAAAGGAAATAACTTCGGTTCATTCTCAATAAGTGAAGCTTACATCTTCTGCAGAGGTTTAATTAACAATATTTTTTCCTCAGAGAATTTTATGTAAAAGAGCTTTCTTCCAAACTGTCTGCCACTTCCTTCTGGTCTGGTCTGAAAAAAAGGAGTGAGGATTTAAAAAAAAAA